>CM040126.1:24788709-25324046 GCA_022559845.1 Amorphophallus konjac | reverse complement strand
CCTTGTATTTCACATTTTATGAGAATTAATGATGAAAAATTTATGAAATTAGCAAGAGCCAAAGAAGGGTGCGTCCCTCCTCCTCTCCCCTCCCCACTTGCAGATGGATTTCTGCCAAATCTAGGGTGTGAAGCCCTTCTATCTTCTCCTCATCCCCTCTGAGTTCTAATTTTTCCGCCGCCACCGCCGCCTTTGTGCCGCCATCGCGCCGCCGCCACCATCGCCAGAGTTCTGCCCAAATCAGGACAAAACCCCCTTGTCTAAATTTTAGCTCTAAATCTACGAATCCACTGGAGCCCAAATTTTGAGGGTAGGTTCCCCACACATATACCCTCTCCCAAAAAAAGTTTCCAATTTTCTAGCATTCATTTTCCATTTTTCCCATTTCGTGTTTCCCAACCCTCCAGATTTGTCAGTGTTCTATTTTGTGTCACAGTAACCCTGTGTTTCCTTTGTTCGACCCCCTTCCCTATTTTTGATTGAGTCCAAATTTGGACTGGGTATTCTGCCTACCAAAGCCCCTCTCCATAAATTTTCCCACGAATTTAGGAGTTCCTTTTCCCCTCAAGAAAATTAAAACTCAGTCAAAGATCTATTCTGTCCTGTGCAGTCCAGATCCGACCCACCTATGTTTGAAATTCTTTTTCCCCAACCAAATCTCCACCATAAAATCCACAAAAAATATCCACGTCTTCCTTACTTCACCCTCTACAACTTTCATCAAGGAGTCAACTGCCAGATCCAAAGTTTTTACTTCGGTCAACTCTTGGTCTCAGGAAAACTCAGATCTGTCCTGTCAGATCTGGTTCTGTGAGCCAGCAACTTGTAAATTCGACCAAGGCTATCAAAGAGAGACTCAAAATTCTTTCTCTGGCCATAGATTGAATTATTTTGAATCAGGTTTTCATCGGTACCAATTTTGCGTCGATCCGACATCGGGATTGATCTCAGCAGCCGTTCTCGCCGGATCGCGCACTGCAAGACAGAAGCTTCAGCACGTGGGCAGCAAGCTTCCCACTAGGTGATCGGAGCCACCCGGCCTCCTCCCGGCGTTCCAGCCCTACTGCCTTCCAGGGGAGCGTCCCTCCAGGCGTCCCCGTCACAGCGGCACCACTCCGGGCCCACTCGGCCCCACAGGCCAGCACGTGGGCCCCATAACCAGCAGCTGGCGGCATCCGAACTGCATCAACGGAGCAGATCAAAGTGATGCCTGTCAACCCAAGATCGGTCCTCCTGGGCCCACATTATCGCCCTTTACCTCCCTGCATGGAGTGGTTAGCAAATAAAGTATGTAATTATTGATTAATTACTTTAGCCGGGAGTTACCGTACTTGGCCGGGATCGCCTTCCCCACGCCCGGAGCGTGGAGGTACATTCGTCACTCTCTTATCGCATTTGCTTATCGTGTATATTTTTGAATGCCGCTGCGAGTGATAGGCTCCTATCTAGTTATAATTGTTATCACCGCTGCGAGAGAGAGCGAGACCCGTCCCATGACCCGATCCGGGCACGAGAGAGAGCCGACCACCCTAGCTCACTGCCGGTTTCTCAACCGCGCACGTCCGTACGCTTCCATCGCTAAGGGACGATCACGAGCTTGTCTAGAGTCCAAGGATCGCATATCAAACTGGAGTCGAGTCGCGTGTTCGTCCCGCATGAAATTGGTATCAGAGCGGAAGGTTGAGTCTAGGGTAGTATTGCTTAAAAACACACACAAAAAAGAGTCTAAGTCTAAGTAGGTCTAAGTGTCTCATTCGCATACCATTAGTCGGTATATCAAAAGGTGTTGTCCGAACGTTAGGCTACGCCTATCGGGAAGGCCGCACACTTGCGCGAGAGGATCTTCAGATCCCGTAACTCCATCAGGTATCGAATCTTGGTTGTGTCTAGGTTCATAGTCGAGTCAGCCTTCGAACTTGCATTGTCATTTAGGGTTGTGTCTAGTGTCTTGTCCAAGATTCGGCATGGCCATCCACTAGCTTCCTCGTGTCCCATGGATTACCACGGGCCCGCATCCTATCCATGGTGGCGATACGCCCAAAGATGGGAAAACCAACCCGACCACCCCCGTAGGCCCATAGCCTAGGATTTCTATGGCTCCGAAGACCCGAGTGACTACCTAGAGTGGGAAGCCATTATGGACCAATACTTTGAGGGTTACATTATGTCCAGTCCCATGGAAGTCAACTTTGCCTCAAGGCGACTTTTCTACGAAGGCGCCGAAACATGGAGGGGCATAGAATACTTGAGGGAGGATAGGAGGCAAAAGCCCATCAAGTCATGGTGGGACATGAAGAGAGCGCTTAGGAGGGTCTACCTTCCCCACCCATCTACCTACAACCACGGGGGCTATACCACTAGTCGACCCCACCCAATCACCTCCAATCAGGTGGCCCGCCCAGTCGCCTCCAACCAACCTCACCTTGGCACCTCCATCCAATCCCACCCAAGCACCTCCAACCAAGTGGGTCAAAGTCGGAGGCAATAAGCCCTGCTTATAGCTGAGTCTAGGTCCACACCCAGGCCGAGAGACAATGAGCGAGTCCACCACGATGCCCCTACTCCAACCCGCACCTTTGTCGAACTCTTGAAAATGTTTTCGGACCGGTTGTATAGGATGGATAGGACACGTGCTCATATGGGCGGACTCCTACCCGAGCCCAAGGAGGTCATAGCCGGTAGTCTTAACCCGCCCCATCTACAGAGTCCACAAGTCCTCTCTCTTCACCACCCGTGAGTGCTCCATTACCACCCTCTACTTCCGATCCTCATCCGGAGCCATCTTATTTGGAGCCACCTCAGCCCGAGCCACCCGTGTTTCTAACGGGTACGCTTTTCATTGCCGAGCCACTGCTTAGTTGGCTCAAGATCGACTTGGTCCCTAGGACACCGTTCTACCCACCCATGGGCCATACACTATCATTAGTGCCCGTCAACTCCTACCACACTACATTCCGGTCTAGTCACCATGTTGATACATTGGATGACCTTATTATGGGTTTATACTGACAATGGAAGTTGACGCACTTATTGGCCCGAGGCTTCGACCAACCCACAAGTCGTAGCTTCACCCATCTGGCCTTAGGGTCCATTACCTCCACGTGCACCGTGGGTCATGTCACCACGGAGGTTCTTTTGTTCCTCTCCATGCCGACCGAGCCAAACTTCATCCCCTTTACCCTGAGGGAGGAACCGTACCTTCTTTATGAGGCCACCGTCCCATCTCCTTTCATGGATGAAGGTGACCATTTACACCTTCACGGATTTCAAACATGGGACAATATTTTGTGGGAACCCACCTCAAGGGGTCATACTTTCTTTGATCCCTTCGACCCCTTTCCTAGTGGACCTCGTGACTCACCACTTCCTTTCTAACATGTCAGGGAAGTCCCCTACCACACCCCTTCCCCACGGGCTAGTCCACCTACGCCCAACCCGGGGACCGTTCCACGGTCATCCTATAGGGGTAAGGAAGAAGGAAACTTTAGATCTCCTAGCCCTTCTCCACCCAAATCCCATGGGACAACCATGCATGATTGGGTCATACTTGGACGTCTAGGTGTTCCCCATGCCACCAACCTCCGGTTACATAATATGCATGCATGGCATACATTTGGGTGTCCTGGTCCACCTTGCATATGCATGGGTCGGACTAACCGTAGGTTTGTTTAGGGTCATGTGTGAGTCTTTGTTTCGTAGCGTTTGTCTGTCGAGTGCATGTGCATACATCGAGTCGAGTCGGTCTTTGTACGCTCGCGTTGTCGGTCCCTTTCGAGTGCGAGACTTACCGGAATTTGGGATCGACTCGACCATTCTCTATCTCGGATCTAGTCACATATAGGGACCTAGAGGTGATTCCTAGTGAGTCTTTGAGCCGCGTCTCTCCTTTGAGAGTGACCCCACCCCGGAGTGTCCACCTCTAGCCTCATTCCCACAGCAGCGTGAGCATATCGCATCTATACGGGATGAGCATGTGTCGAATACTTGGAGTGGAGCGTACTCCGCGCTTCTTGGTCGATGACGGATCCACCGGAATCACACGAGCAGCCGCACCCCTTACTTGACGGGGTTGAGTTCTTCCCACCCGGAGAGAATTGATGGGAATCAACACCAGGCACTAACTTTTTATTTTGCATTTGAGTCCTTTTATTTACATTTAAATCCTTGGGAAAATATGTTTGCAATTGTAAGGCTTTATTAGCCGATTTGTCATTCCTTAAGGATCTTTGGGTTTTTGTGTAAAAATCCAGTAGGACCAGCAAGGGACCCCCATCTCCTTCCCCATTGGTCCACCTAAGCCAATAGATCCCATGTGGGGCTGGTCAAAGGTCCAAGGTGGGCTTCTAGAGGCTTGACCATTCAAGGGGACAATGTGTTTACAAAGTCCAAGTTGGAACATCAAAGTCAAGGGGGCGCCCCCCACATAATGTATTTTATTTGGTTCCAAATCACATGGGAGAAATAATTGTGAACTCCCCCATTTACCCCTCCCTTAATTTAGATATGAGGTTATTTTAGGTCATTTTGCATTTCTTATAAATACCTTGTATTTCACATTTTATGAGAATTAATGATGAAAAATTTGTGAAATTGGCAAGAGCCAAAGAAGGGTGCGCCCCTCCTCCTCTCTCCTCCCCCTTGCAGATGGATTTCTGCCAAATCTAGGGTGTGAAGCCCTTCTATCTTCTCCTCAGCCCCTCTGAGTTCTAATTCTGCCGCCGCCGCGGCCGCCTTCATGCCGCTATCGTGCCGCCGCCACCATCACCGGAGTTCTGCCCAAATCAGGACAAAACCCCCTTATCTGAATTTTAGCTCCAAATCTACGGATCTGCTAGAGCCCAAATTTTGAGGGTAGGTTCCCCATGCATATACCCTCTCCCAAAAAAACTTTCCAATTTTCTAGCCTTTGTTTATCATTTTTCCCGTTTCGTGTTTCCCAACCCTCCAAATCTGCGAGTGTTCTATTTTGTGTCATAGCAACCCTATGTTTCCTTTGTTCGACCCCCTTCCCCATTTTTGATTGAGTCCAAATTTGGACTGGGTATTCTGCCTACCAAAGCCCCTCTCCATAAATTTTCTCACGGATTTAGGAGTTCCTTTTCCCCTCAAGAAAATTAAAACTCAATCAAAGATCTATTTTTGTCCTGTGCAGTCCAGATCCGACCCACCTATGTTTGAAATTCCTTTTCCCCAACCAAACCTCCACCATAAAATCCATAAAAAAATATCCACTTCTTCCTTACTTCACCCTCTACAACTTTCATCAATGAGTCAACTGGCATATCCGAAGTTTTTCCTTCGGTCAACTCTTGTTCTCAGGAAAATTTAGATCTGTCCTGTCAGATATGGTTCTGTGAGCCAGCAACTTGTAAATTCGACCAAGGTCATCAAAGGGAGAGTCAAAATTCTTTCTCTGGCAATAGATCGAAGTATTTTGAATCAGCTTTCCATCGGTACCAATTTCGCGTCGATCCGACGTCGGGATTGATCGCAGCAGCCGTTCTCGCCGGATCGCGCATTGTAAGACAGAAGCTTCAGCCCGTGGGCAGCAAGTTTCCCACTAGGTGACCGGAGTCGCCCGGCCTCCTCCCGGCATTCCAGCCCAACCGCCTTCTAGGGGATCATCCCTCCAGGCATCCCCGTCACAGTGGCACCACTCCGGGCCCACTCGACCCCACAGGCCAGCACGTGGGCCCCACGACCAGCGGCATCCAAACTGCATCGACGGAGCGGATCAAAGTGCTGCCCGTCAACCCAAGATCGGTCCTCCTGGGCCCACATTGTCACCCTTTACCTCCCTGCGTGGAGTGGGCAGCAAATAAATTCTGTAATGATTGATTAATTACATTAACTGAGAGTTACCGTACTTGGCCGGGATCGCCTTCCCCACGCCCGGAGCGTGGAGGTACATTCGTCACTCTCTTATCGCATTTGCTTATCGTGTATATTTTTGAATGCCGCTGCGAGTGATAGGTTCCTAGCTAGTTATAATTGTTATCACCGCGGCGAGAGAGAGCGAGACCCATCCCGTGACCCGATCCGGGCACGAGAGAGAGCCAACCACCCGATCTCACTACCGATTTCTCAACCGCGCACGTCCGTACGCTTCCCTTGCTAAGGGACGATCGCGAGCTTGTCTAGAGTCCAAGGATCGCATATCAAATTGGAGTCGAGTCGCGTGTTCGTCTCGCATCAATTATGCCGATCGGAGGAGGAAACCCCTCAACTTCGCTGTAGGAGATCGGGTGTTTTTGAGGGTCTCTCCCATGACGGGTGTGATGCGCTTCGACAGGCGTGGGAAGTTGAGTCCCCACTACATTGGTCCTTTTCCCATTGTCGAGCTTATTGGTGAAGTTGCTTATCGATTGCCGTTACCCCCGGAGCTAGCTACTGTACATGACGTGTTCCATGTGTCTATGCTGCGGAGGTATATGCCCGATGATTCTCATGTCTTGGAGGACGCTGTTTGGCCCGAGGTGACCCCAGATTTATCCCTTCCAGAGTATCCTATCTGCATTGAGGATTGACGTGAGCAGCGCTTGCGGAACAAGGTTATTCCCATGGTTAAGATTTTTTGGCAGCGTCATTCTGGTGGCGAGGCGTCGTGGGAGCGTGAGGATGAGATGCGGCAGCAGTATCCTTACTTGTTCGAGTGAGTCTTCTCCCCTGATCTTATGTTGTTCTTGATTTCAAGGATGAAATTTGTTTAAGGGGGGAGGGCTGGAATGTCCCGGGTTTTTCAGATATTTATCGGATCTGGATCCGTGGGTTTTGGATCACTTTTGGGGGTCCCGGAGCCCGTTTTATGGTTTATGCGTGTTTTTCCCTGACGAGTCTTCGGAACCATGTGCAGGGTAAACCGTTACGTTCTCATACCCCGGGACGGTACCAGTGCGATAAGCGTGTTCCGAGGATCGAGAAAATGATTTTTCTCAATTTTTCATATTTTTTTGATTTTTTAGATTTTCTATAAATAACTCCTTTTCTTTTTTCTTTTTCCTTTCTTCTTTCTTCTTTTCCCCTGTGAGCGGTCGGCTGTTGCAAGCTCTCCCCCGTCCAAACTTCACGGTGCCCTTCCTCCTCTGGTGACGGACGGCGGATCAAGGTGGCGGCGTGGTGACGACGGCGGCGGCCAGGTGATAGTGGCTGTGGCACTCTTGCGGCGTGGGGCGTGGAGATCGTGTTCGGCCGAGATTTGAAGATCGGCGATGATCCGACAGGTTTCGAGCTTCCTTAAGGTAGGGGGACGGATCCTTACCCTCTTTCCCGCTTTCCCCGTGATTTATAGGCCGAGAGGGGTGTATTTGTGCCGGGAGGGTGAAAATGCATGTTTTGGGGATGAGCACTGGATCTCTCATTTCTTGGGATTTTTGATCGATCTAGGGGTGTAGAATCATGCTAGGAGGGTTGGAGATGAATTCCCCTTTGTTTCCCCATCATCGGGGGATGATCGGGGCGTGGATCGAGTTTTTTTTGGCGGTTCCCGCCGTTCTGCGCTCGAGTTGTGGTTACGGTCCTACCAGGGACCGCTTGGCCCCTTTGGCGGCCCTCAGGGGGCCGCCAGGCATTTTTGGATTGTCGGTTGGGCTTGGCGGTCCCCAAGGGATCGCTATGTCCGGCTAGCGGTCTTGCGACTAACCGCTACCCCTTGGGTAGCGGCCAGCTGATGACCGTTTGCCTCGTTGGTAAGAGCACCCTCGGGGTGCGTGTTTTCGATAGTTGGGAGCTGTCTGTCAGGTTGCGGTCAGGGCTAGACCATTACCTAGTGTTTTGCGGTCTTCAGGTGACCGCCTGGTGGAGCTGGCGGTCTGGCGATAGACCGCTAGGCACCCAGTGGCTTGCCTGGTTGCGGCCATGACATGACCGCCAGGCTGAGGCTGGCGGCCTTGGATGAGACCGCTAGGCTGCTTTACGGTCCAGGGAGGGCCTCCAGTTTAGAGACGATCCTGGGAGGACCGCTGCTCCGTTCCTTTTCGATCGGTGGTTTCCGTGAGTTGAGTCTTACCTCCAGTGACCTGCCCGATAATCGTAGCTTTCCTGCGCACGCGTGTGCGGACTCACTTTGGAGTGGTGGAGAGCGTGACCCGGAGAGACGGTTTTTAGGCTAGTTACCATAGGGCCCCTCATCTTTGTAGCCGGCGTCTAGGCTGGGGGGAAGAACCACCTAGAGGGCCTGACCTAGTGCGCATAGTCTATGTGTGCACGCGTGGTTGGGGGCTATCGGACCCGCGCTGACGAGCGCGACCCCAGCTAGTCCTTGTTCGTGGTACTTGTTGTGTGTCTTAGTCTCCACCTGGGACGTGTAGGGAGACACTGAGGCGCAGTGTAAGATGTCAGGGGACTCATCCGGCTTTGCTTCTAGTGGGTGGTGCCCCTGTCTTCTGGTAGGTACGGACTTATTTTCCCATCAGACCGCGGTCGGTTTGTTTGGTAGAGTACGGCTAGTTATAGAGTGATTTTCCATTTATTTATTATTATTACTGCTGTACTTCAGTTATTTAGCTTGTTATCTCGTTTTCCTCGTTGTGAGGTGGGGGTCCGCGGGATCCCTACTGAGCCAATGAAATGATGCTCACCGCTATTTTTAGGTGTGGCAGGGTCGTCGAGAGGCGCATTTGAGGTTCACCGTGGTTCTTGCAATCAAGGTTAGTCGCCAGTTGCCAGAGCTGGGGTATGCCCAGTGTACTTGTACTTTTCTTTTTGTGGAATGTACTTATTTTGAAAATGAGATACTCTGGACCTAGTAGCTACTTAGTGAGTATTTATGTAATTCCATGCATTTTATTTAGTTCTTTGTACTTGCGCTGTAGTTATTTTAGATTCTCTTGTACCCTCACACTATCCTTTAACCCTTCCGAGTCTTCGGGCTCATGGGTGGCGGGCCAAGATTCGAGTCGTGCCAGTTCCTTTCCGGTACTCGGATCCCAGGTCGTTACAAGTGGCATGTGACACTTGGTTGCCTTGGAGTCGTGTGCCGTGAATTACTCAGGTTGTGTCCCGTGGATCTTTGGTAAGAGCAGAACTGGGATTGGTAGGCGTCCATTTGGAATAATTGAGATGAGATAGGATTTGATGAGACAGGACGATGGACGATGCCTGTGCGTGGAGGTCCTTGATGGGACGTTGGCATTGGAATGGTGGTCTTTTGGTCTGGTGACCAGCACGGGAGGATTTCTCCTGTAAGTCTGAGTCGAGTGAGGTGAAGATCGAAGACTCCGGATTCTTGTCATTTGGTTCCGCCATGCTCCCCTGAGAGGGTAGAGCTGGCGTAAGGCTCAAGATCGGGTATGGTGTTGGTCTGTGCGAGGTTCAGCGGATGGCCTGACGAGATTTGCAATGTGCCCTTCAGACCTGGTGAAGGACCAGGAAAGAAGGAAGAAGATGTGTGAGTCAAGGGTTTCCCGTTGGCAAGTGTCTGGTGACTGGTGATTGGCCTTTCACAGACAGTAGATGTTGGTGGTTGCACATCGAGAACAGTGAGAGCTGTGTGCCAACGAGGCCTTTGGTGACCATTTCCATGATGTGCTTTTTTCGGATGGGATCTGGGCTTTGTCGAAGTTTGTGTTCTGATAGAGTTGTCCCTTGTTTTCATGAGCATTCGGCTTGCCAGGTGTGAGATGGTCGTTGGCGTGGAGCTGACGGTTGTGCGGCAGTCGGTTGCAAAGACTGCGTGAGCTGGTTGGAGGCACAGCGATGGTTGTCCCTGGTGTGGGGCGTGAGATCAGTCAGCTAGTGGCGAAGATGATGCTTGGTTGGTCCGCCGAGCATGGGTTGATCGGTGGCTATTTCTCGTAATGAGGACTATGTCTCCTCGGTGACCAAGATTGTGGCAGCGATGTTGTGAGTGATTTTCGTTGTGACTGAGGTGATGTCAGACTTGTGCTTTTATGTTATGCCTGCTCTGATGATCGATGTGTACGGTGTGCTGAGCGAGGCGGTAGTCATGATTAAAGTTTGGCGGTGTCCCTCAGGAATTGTGCTTCCGTGAGAATCAAGGTTTTTTTTGCTGGGGCTCTGACAGCGTTGTCAGTTGGTTAAAATGTTCTCCCCCTGTGGCATGGCGCTTGTTCGGATCAGGATTCGTAGATTTCAGATCACTTTTGTGGGTCCCAGATTGAGTTTTACGGTTTATGCGTGTTATTGTCTGTCGGACCTTCGGAACCCCGTGTAGGGTGAACCGTTGCGTTCTCTGACTCCGGGACGTTACCACCGCGTTGTTCATTTTTCGAGGATCGTGGGGAGTATTTTTTCCTATTTTTGATATTTTTTAGAAATTCCACATTTTCTATATATTAAACCTCCTTTTCTCTCTCTCCCCATCTCCCATTTCTCACCCTCTCCCTCTCTCTTCTCTCACGCTCTCTCTTCTCTCCCTCTCTTCTCCGGCGGCCGACGGAGGTGGACGGGGGCGAGGTGGAGGTGACGCGGGCGAGGAGCGGGCGCGGACGGGATAAGGATCGAGGCGGCGGAGGCACGGCGAAGCTCGGCCGCGAGTTCGTGCCGCCGCGGTGGTTCGTGAGGCATTTTCTTGGCGGATCGGCGTCTTCGGTGCGTAAAATCTTTGGTGGAGGTAGAGGGATGGTTCCCTAATTTGTGTACTTCATTTCCCAGCAATTTGGTAGACCGAGGTGAGCCGAGAGGGTTTATATTCCCGCCAGGATTAAAATGTGTAATTTTCGGGTGAGAGCCGAATTTCACGTTTTGATTGTCTTTTTGGGATTTAAATGGGTCCTCTCGGTACTAGAGAGGTTGAGAAATGATTTCCCCTTATTTTCCCCTTCACATGGGCGTAAATGGGGCGTGGAATGGGGTTTTCCACCGAGTACGCCGTTTCAGGTTCGGAGCGAGGTAGCGGTCGTACCAGACACAGCCACTTGCCCTGGCGGTCCTTTGGGGGCCCGCCACCTGATCTGTTATGTCGATTCGGCTTTGAGGTCTCGCGATGGACCGCTACTTAGTGGTAGCGGTCCAGGCATGACCGCCATTTTCGCGCAAGCGGCCAGGGGCCTGGCCGCTACTCCGTCGTCTGGGTTCCCATGGTAGCGGCCTTGATGGGGTCATCACCATCCGTCCTGACACTCTCGACCATTCTCGTCACCCCGGAGGCGTACATCATGGTCTAGTCTTTTATTTTGAATCCTATGTATGTTTCTTTATTTTATTTGAGCCATATCATTGTAATTTCTCTTTTATTTGAGTCATGTCCCTAGGTCTTGTGCTTATTTCCCTAGGTTTGAGTGTCATTAGGTTTATTAGTTAGCTATTGGGCCCAATTCATTGGGCTTGGCCCATGGGCGCCCCTATCTTGTTGGTTATTAGTCAATGTGTCAAAAGTCAGGGTCTTATTATAAATTGTGAGATCCCTATAAATAGGACCCCACTCTCTCCATTTTGAGGTAATGAATCAATGAATAAAAAACTTACCATTTTGAGAGTTCAAACTTCTTATCTAGTGGAGAGATTCCATTATTTGGATGAGAGACCCTAGGGGAGAGATTACCCACCCATCCCTCTCTTAATCTCTCTTTTTCACTCTCCTTTCTCTCTCCTCCACACCCAATTTTGAAATTTCTCTCTCTCCTCCCTTCCTAACCACCACTCTCCCACCTACCCCCATTAAAGGCCACTCCCCTTCCCCACACATCCCATTACTCCACCCCTAGTCCCAAGAGAGCTTCCACCAATCCTAGCTCAACCTCCCAACCCCCAACTACCCCACCCACTTCCCCAAGCACCCTTCCCACTACCCCAAGCACCCCTTCCCTTCCCCAACACAACCCCTCCCATCCCCAAGACCACCATTGAATACCCTCCATTAAGGAAAATTCAAACTCACCTTCCCTCCACCCACTTGTGCCCCCCTCACCTTCCCCTCCCTCCAAGCCCAAATTCGCAGATCCTCTCTCACCCATAGCAAACACCCCCTTCCAGCCCCCATTCTCCCCTTCCCACACCTTGAAACCCCCCCTCTTAGACCCCCTCACAGCTGGGGGTTGCCCCTACACACAACCACCTCATTTCCCCTCCCATCTACCCCATTCCCCATTACCTATCTCCACCCTCTCAAGTTCTGGTTGCAGGCAGCAGACTGGCCACAGGTTGCAGAGGCCACCCCGTCGTCCCCTGGGAGCTTCATGTGGCATACCATATATCGACGGAAGCGTCTGCCTGTCTTCTTCAGAACGGTGGTAGTCCCGTCCCATTCCGAGTTTGTGATCGACCAGGAGAGCCATTCTCCCACAACTGCTCAGATCCCCCTGGCAGGAGACCAGAGCCGGATTGGAAGCTCAACTGCGATGATCGTGTTAGGAATCGGATCAAGAGTTATTCTTCAAATATTGTTTACTACGAGTCTTCTAACATCTCCAAGAAGCAGAGCCCAATTTGGCGACCGGACCTGAAAGTTATCAATTTTCTCCCTCGGGTGCTCGATTCTGCTTCAACTTAGTCTGCACCGACCCCTCCTCAGTGTTCAGAGCCTACCGGTCGACCCCGACATCAGCTGGCATCCCCGTTGGTCTTGATTCGAAGAGGTCTCGTCAACGGTTCCAACGACTCTAGAGGCACCTGATTCTGAGCTCAGGAGCGACCGTGGTAACCTCTGCTTCCTGCTGTTGGGAACCTGAAGCTGTCAGATCCGAGGGTCTGCCACCCTGTTCAAGCCCCTACCCCGACCAGCAGCAGTGCCCAAAGAAATCAAAAAAATTCAAACGTAATCCTGATCCAGCTACGAAGAATCTCCAAGTGGTCTTGTCTGCAAAAAAATTCGGTGCTGGCTACAGCATCCAAAAACCTGACTGTCTGTTCTGAGACACAGGCAGCGGGCAGAACCGGCTTCGGTGTCCTCCATTGCTTATAGCTCGAATTCCCCTCCCCGCTTGGCCGGCTGAAGGCCCCTCCCTGCGTGGAGGAATATTTTGGTTGTAATTTGAACCTCCACCCCTAGTTCAACCCCCTTGCAAGGGGCGTAGTGCATGTAAATATGAAATTTTAGGATCGAAGCTTCATCGGCGCGGCGTGTGGGGAACACACGCTTCCCCGCTCGCCCACGTCTCCGACCGGAGTCGATTTCTTCAAACTGGCTAGGTAAAATCTCGTCCCTTGCTCTCAATTATTCTTATTCATTTAATATTCTCCAATTGCGCCGTCGGTAAGGAAGAGAGCGCCCAATCTTAGGCTCCACCACACTTTGTGCGACCACCGTGGGTGTGAGTGAGTGATCCACGTCCCTCGGCCAAGGCCAACACATTGAGTTGAGTATCCGCACCTCAAAGGGAGGTTTGCCTTTGACTTTGCTAGCCCTCTACCAGCAAGGGGCTTGTCCCATTTCCTCGACTCGGCATCCCCGAGTTACCCCCCGGGTTAAAGTGTGTGCGCCATACGAAGGTCCGCTTACGTAGGCTTCATAGCCTTGTGGTTGTGCTTGTTAATTTAGGTCCGAGGGTGTGTCACATCAAATTGGTATCAGAGCAAGTTTTAGACTTGTCTCTACTAAGTCTAGTCCTTGGGCACATTTGCATTCATCAACATGGCTACCTCTCTTTGGTCACATTCATCCCACTCGACCCCCCACAAGGGACCGATCAACCCTCCATTTGACATAATCTCTTTTAAGGATCTCCTCTTCGATGGATCATGCTATAGTGCCTACCTAAAGTGGGAGGTCACCATGGAAAAACACTTTGAGAGAACTATGGTTTATGGACCCGCAAGAGTCCGCGTTGCCATGGGGCAATTTCGGGGTCAAGCCAAGGAAATATGGAGGAACATAGTGGGCTTAAGGGACGTTAGGAAACAAGAACCCATTTCCTCATTGGATGATATGAAGAAAGTGTTGTGCCCCTGTAGTCATTTGAGTCATCATGTGATCAATTAGGTCATTCGACATCAATCTATGATCATATGAGTCATTTGGTATTCTTAGTTTTGATAATGGCTAAACACGATAAGTCATTGTTCTTTTCCACTATCTTATGATTGACATATGTGATGTTTTGTTCATGACAGATATGCACATGAAAGCTCAATGTTGCGCCCTCACACGCGGATCGACCTGCGCGGTCAGGTCACGGGGATCGACCTGCCCGGTCAGGTCACGGGGGCAGCGCCCCTTGCGGGTGTTTCCGGGGGCGGAGCCCCCGGAACAAAATTTGGCTTGAAGACTCAGTAATAAAACTTCAAGACAATCAAGGTAGATGCCACAGACATGAACGGGCGGCTAACGGACTCAAGCGACGGAGCTGGTGCGGCCAACGGACCGACCCGGGGTGACCCGGGCTCTGCCCAGCTGGCGGTCGACCGCCAGCACAGGGGCGGTCGACCGCCCCAGCCAGGGACTGCCAAGGCTGCACGTTTTTCAGTGGCGATCGACCGCCAGCCAGTGGCGATCGACCGGATTTCTCAGGGATCGCCCGGTTGCAGGTGTTTCAGTGGCGGTCGACCGCCAGGAGCTGCAGGTCGACCGCCAGCCCCGAGCCTTCATTTTTGACTTTGTTTCCAACTTCGAAAAGGGCCATTCTACATGGATTTCTTTAATCCAAAAGTCACCTAATCACCCACAAATTGTGGATCTGGTCTAAGGCTTGTCCATAGACCATTCAAGGTCTATAAAACCAATACAAGAGGGTTGGAAACCCTAATGCTTCAAGGGGTTACAAGGGTGGCTGCAAGGGAGGTTGCAAGAGAGCTTGGAGACGAGCTACTGTTCACGTGAACAGTAGTTCGTGAAGGTGTTCTTCATCCAATCAAAGGGGAATCAAGCTCAAATCAAAGCCAGCAATCTTCAAGGAAGATTACATCAAAGCAAGGCTATCAAAGTGATCCAAGGAAGCCGGTTTGATTCAAGTTCTTCAAGGGAAATCATCTTCATCCATTCAAGTTCTTTCAAGTTCATTCAAGGTGATATTTCAAGCATTCAAACTCCTAGAAGCTAAAGAAGCAATCAAGATTCAAGGTAGCTTCATCATCTCCTTCATTCATTCAAAGAAATTCAAAGAGAAGATCAAGAGAGAAGAATTGAAGGAAGAGGTACTGTTCACGTGAACAGTACTCCGTGAAGAACATTCATCCAATCAAGGGTGAATCAAGAAGATTGAGTTGAAGCCAAGAGGAGCCTTGTTGCTGATCAACATTTCATACAAGGGACAATTCATTTTCACTCATAACTCAATCTCTTGTTTTAGTTCCTTCACATTTGTTTCATTTTCATTATTGTTAAACATTGAAAGTGTGATTCATCCCTACCGGTGGTTAGTAGGAAGGCAATTGGAGGGTGTTCCAATTTATGGTTGACGTCCCTACCAGGTGGTGAGTAGGAAGGTAATCGGTGGTTTCCGATTTGCGGTTCTGTGCGCTGCACAAGTGAAGCCTCACTGGGTTTTGGTGAGGGGTGGACGTAGGGCTGAGGATTCAGTCCGAACCACTTTAAAAATCCTGTCTAGCGTGGTTTGCTTGTGTGATTGAATCGTTCTAGGTGCATGCTTAGGATCGAATTATTATATATCTTGCTTATCTTACTAAGTGAATCATAGCATACTTGGAAGCTAGTTTCTATTCCACTGTAATTCATTTTAACTAGCTGTTTAGAGGGCCGCATTGTGAAAAGTGGGGCTGATCTATTCACCCCTCCCCTCTAGATCCGCTGTCCACTACACAATAGAAAGAACTTAGAAAAATCTACATCCCCAAACATTCCCACCCCTCCTATTCAAGCACCCCTAAACCGAGGAGCACTACCACTCCTCCATCCCCACCCGGCCAACTTGGGGCCGACCTTTGATCTCCATCTCCACCAACCCCAATAAGTCACCTCTCAACCATCATAACTACACTTCGCAACCAAGTCCTCTCCCTTAAGGCCCAAATAAACCAAGCATCCACCTCTCCACCAAATCCCCTAAGGGTCCCCACACTCTAACCAAAACCTCCTTCCGCAAACCTCACTATCCAAACTCAATTGGGCCCCATTTTCCCCCCTCCACAACCGGCCGATCCCAAGGGGAAGAGACCCCTAACCGACCCGATTTCCCTAATAAGGACCACCACTCAACCTATTCTCACCATTCAAACCCAAGTGGACCCCGAGTCCATCCCTCCACCTAGACCCATGACGGCCACCACCACCCAACCCACAATCCCTCACCAAACCCATACCCCACAATTCCCCTTGGTCCCCACCACTACCCCTACATCATCCCCAAAAAGAGGTACCCCCCCAAAACCCATCAACCAAAATCTCGTCACCCAACCCACCTTCCACTTCCAACCCCAATCCTACCCCAACCTAGGCCTCCACTACTTCCACTCCCAAACCCCACTCTACCAATCCCAATCCAAGTTTCCCTTTACCCTCCACCACGGGAGCACCACACACCAACCCTCATCACCCCAAAAGACCCCCTCACATCCTTGGTAGAAGAACTCATACCTGATCCAATAGTTGTGAGCACTCCAAACCCACCCCCCACCTTGGAGGAAACCCAAGTCCAAGTTGAAGAAGAAACCTCACACGATGGTCTTTACCTTACACCACCCTCTCTAGTTGGGCGGAGCTCATCTTAGGAGAACCCATTGTTAGTTGGCTAAAGAAGAGCCCAATTAGAGAGATCCCGGCCCATGTTTTTCCTCCCATAGAACAAGACCTTCCCATAGTGCCCTTCTTCTCCTATCACACCACAATCCAAGCATCCTATCAAGTGGAGACCTTAGAGGACCTTCTCAAGGGCATAGCATGGCAATTAGAGATGACTAGCATGTTGACCCCTATGGTCGAACAACCTAGGAGCCTTAGCCTCCTACACCTATGCATAGGGTCTATCACCTCGGTTTGTACCATTGGTTGCTACACTAGCGACCTCCTTCTATTCCTCCCTACACCCGATGAGCCCAACCTTCTCCTTGATTTAGAGCTTCTTATCTCGGGTAGAAAGTCAAGCCCTCCACTCATGGCCGACCCACTTGCCAAGAACATTGGCCCAACTATCATGGAGAAGGATGACTTAGCACCTTTTAAAGATCTTGAGGACATGGAGTTCCTCCCCCTAGGTAACCCATTTTATGATCCATATGATCCATTCCAATGGGAGTCAAGAGACTCGTGTGACCCAAACACTTTATCCACCACCCACCTTTCCCTACACCAACTCACCATATTTGACCCAATTCACTCCATCTTAGACCCGGGTTACACCTTGGGAGCTATGACCTTGGGCCACATATCCCTAGGTAATGAGGTTGTGCTCCACCCCATGATGACCACCTTCTTAGATCCATTCGACCCTTTCCAATAGGAGTTCAAAGGTTGTCCCACACCTATACACATGAAAGTCACCCATAGGAAAAACATGCATGTGTTTAGGATTATCACATCACTTGGCATGAACACTATGTTGGGTCCATTCATTCATATCACCCACATGTCAAGTAGAAAGCATGAGTGGTCCATATTCGGATGTATTGGTCCACCCTCATTCATCATGGGTCTTAAGCATGTCAAAAGCATCTACGGATGTCTGGGTCCCCCGACATTCATCACCACTTTGCATGATAGGTTCACATATGGTTGCCCCAGCCCACCTAGGCCCACCAAAGTCTACATGACAATATTGCATGATAAGTCCACATATGGTTGCCCCAGCCCACCAAGGTTCATCAAGGTCCATATGGCATCATGGCATGATAGGTCCATCTATGGTTGTCCAGGTCCACCCATAACCACTAAAAGGACAGCATTCACAAAATTGCATGATAACCTTGTAAGCGCATCAACAAGAGTCATGAAATCTACAAAAGGCCGACCGACTCAATGGCGTCACCAAGAAATCCAAATGGGTGATTCTGGGATGGTGAGGAATGAGAGGCTCTCACATAGAGACAACTCAAGATTGAGATTTTGTGGGATCAGCCCCTTCCAGGTTTTGAGGTGCATTAGCCCCACTACTAAGTTAGACCTCCTCAAGGGATACGGAGTTAACTTCAGTTTCAATGTGGAAAGTCTTGTGCCACACAAGGGACCCACGGTGGCACCAAGTGAGAATTTTAAGCCCCCTTCCTCCCTTGAGAGAGCACCCACCCCTCCCCATGTGAGCACCATCAGCCCAGAGAGCCCGACGTAAGCAACTTGAGAGAATATTGGATGAACAGGTAATCATCACTCGGAGCAAGGTGAACAGGCTCTACCTCGCTAGGTGGAAGAATCGGCTTCTTTCGGAAGACATGTGAGCGGTACCACCTCTTACTAGACGGAGTCGAGTTCTCCACACCCCAGGAGTATGATGGGGTCATCACCATCCGTCCTGACAGTCTCGACCATTCTCGTCACCCCGGAGGCGTACATCATGGTCTAGTCATTTATTTTGAATCCTATGTATGTTTCTTTATTTTATTTGAGTCATATCATTGTAATTTCCCTTTTATTTGAGTCATGTCCCTAGGTCTTGTGTTTATTTCCCTAGGTTTGAGTGTCATTAGGTTTATTAGTTAGCTATTGGGCCCAATTCATTGGGCTTGGCCCATGGGCGCCCCCATCTTGTTGGTTATTAGTCAATGTGTCAAAAGTCAGGGTCTTATTGTAAATTGTGGGATCCCTATAAATAGGACCCCACTCTCTCCATTTTGAGGTAATGAATCAATGAATGAAAAACTTGCCATTTTGAGAGTTCAAACTTCTTATCTAGTGGAGAGATTCCATTATTTGGGTGAGAGACCCTAGGGGAGAGATTCCCCACCCATCCCTCTCTTAATCTCTCTCTTTCACTCTCCTTTCTCTCTCCTCCACACCCAATTTTGAAATTTTTCTCTCTCCTCCCTTCCCAACCACCACTCTCCCACCTACCCCCATTAAAGGCCACTCCCCTTCCCCACACATCCCATTACTCCACCCCCTAGTCCCAAGAGAGCTTCCACCAATCCTAGCTCCACCTCCCAACCCCCAACTACCCCACCCACTTCCCCAAGCACCCTTCCCACTACCCAAAGCACCCCTTCCCTTCCCCAACACAACCCCTCCCATTCCCAAGACCACCATTGAATACCCTCCATTAAGGAAAATTCAAACTCACCTTCCCTCCACCCACTTGTGCCCCCCTCACCTTCCCCTCCCTCCAAGCCCAAATTCGCAGATCCTCTCTCACCCATAGCAAACACCCCCTTCCAGCCCCCATTCTCCCCTTCCCACACCTTGAAACCCCCCCTCTTAGACCCCCTCACAGCTGGGGGTTGCCCCTACACACAACCACCTCATTTCCCCTCCCATCTACCCCATTCCCCATTACCTATCTCCACCCTCTCAAGTTCTGGTTGCAGGCAGCAGACTGGCCATAGGTTGCAGAGGCCACCCCGTCGTCCCCTGGGAGCTTCATGTGGCATACCATATATCGACGGAAGCGTCTGCCTGTCTTCTTCAGAATGGTGGTAGTCCCGTCCCATTCCGAGTTTGTGATCGACCAGGAGAGCCATTCTCCCACAACTGCTCAGATCCCCCTGGCAGGAGACCAGAGCCGGATTGGAAGCTCAACTGCGATGATCGTGTTGGGATTCGGATCAAGAGTTATTCTTCAAATATTGTTTACTACGAGTCTTCTAACATCTCCAAGAAGCAGAGCCCAATTTGGCGACCGGACCTGAAAGTTATCAATTTTCTCCCTCGGGTGCTCGATTCTGCTTCAACTTAGTCTGCACCGACCCCTCCTCAGTGTTCAGAGCCTACCGGTCGACCCCGACATCAGCTGGCATCCCCGTTGGTCTTGCTTCGAAGAGGACTCGTCAACGGTTCCAAAGACTCTGGCGGCACCTGATTCTGAGCTCGGGGACGACCGAGGCAACCTCTGCTTCCTGCTGTTGGGAACCTGAAGCTGTCAGATCCGAGGGTCTGCCACCCTGTTCAAGCCCCTACCCCGACCAGCAACGGTGCCCAAAGAAATTAGAAAAATTCAAGCATCATCCCGATCCAGCTACGAAGAATCTCCAAGTGGTCTTGTCTGCAAAAAAATTTTGTGCTGGCCACAGAGTCTAAAAATCTGACTGTCTATCCTGAGACACAGGCAGCGGGCAGAACCGGCTTCGGTGTCCTCCATTGCTTATAGCTCGAATTCCCCTCCCCGCTTGGCCGGCTGAAGGCCCCTCCCTGCGTGGAGGAATATTTTAGTTGTAATTTGAACCCCCACCCCTAGTCCAACCCCCTTTCAAGGGGTGTAGTGCATGTAAATCTGAAATTTCAGGATCGAAGCTTCATCGGCGCGGCGTGTGGGGAACACACGCTTCCCCGCTCGCCCACGTCTCCGACCGGAGCCGGTTTCTTCAAACCGGATAGGTAAAATCTCATCCCTTGCTCTCAATTATTATTGTTCATTTAATATTCTCCAATTGCGCCGTCGGTAAGGAAGAGAGCGCCCGATCTTAGGCTCCACCACACTTTGTGCGACCACCGTGGGTGTGAGTGAGTGATCCATGTCCCTCGGCCAAGGCCAACACATTGAGTTGAGTATCCGCACCTCAAAGGGAGGTTTACCTTAGACTTTGCTAGCCCTCTACCAGCAAGGGGCTTGTCCCATTTCCTCGACTCGGCATCCCCGAGTTACCCCCTGGGTTAAAGTGTGTGCGCCATACGAAGGTCCGCTTACGTAGGCTTCATAGCCTTGTGGTTGTGCTTGTTAATTTAGGTCCGAGGGTGTGTCACATCTGGCCTTGTGGGTGACCGCTAGCCAATGCTTGCGGTCGGGCTAGGGCCGCCACTTGGGCGTTGTGGTTAGGGGAGTGACCATTTTTATTGCCAGTTGTTCCTGGCAAGTAGCGGTCCTGGTGTGACCGCTATGGGTTGCTAGCGGCCCAGAGTGGGCTGCTACGTGGTGGCTTGCGGTCCTGGGTGGACTGCCAAGCGGTGTGACGGTCCCGGGAGGACCGCCACCCTATTTTCCGTGCTAGTTGTGATCTGTTCGTGTTGTGTTGGCTCCCGATCGACCCGGTTGTGACCCAGTGGTCGACCTTCGGTCTCATGGATGTTCCAGACACCCCATGGGTTCTGTGTCCTTATTTTTGGGGTGTCTAGAGGTACCATGTTATCTCGATTAACGTGCCTATAGGTTGGAGGGTCCGGGTGACCCCATGTGTTCTAGGCTTTCGTGTTCTTGCTAGAACGAGTCGCCGTGTATCGGCATGTGTGCGGTGGGTTATTCCCGCACGTCATTTGCTTTCCGATAAGTGCTTTTCGAGTGGGCCGTGGGTTTGGCGCTTGGACTGTGAGTCCAATCACCTAGCTTGGGTGATGCGGGACGACAAGGGAGACTCGATGCCAAATGATGCGAACCTTGGACTCTATGTGACGACGCGACGAATTGGACGACGTGACCATCGACTACATGACCAATAGCGCGACCTCGGCTCGACACTAAGAGCTCCTATGGGTATATGCCTTTAACAGAAAAGCAATCCCACGAATCGCCCCAAGCGAGGGAAACACGGATCCGCACGGTTGAGAAACCGACAGAGTCAAGGGTGGTCTATCTCACTTCCGTGCTCAGATTGAGTCACGGGACGGGTTCACTATCTCTCTCTCACAGCGGTGATTAGCATGATTTAATGAGCTAGAATCTTAACACACTCATGCAGCGTCATATATTCATATACTAAGTAAGCATATGCCAAGAAGGAGAGACCGTTACCTCCACGCTCCGGGCGTGGGGAAGACAACCCCATCCAAGATCGTACTCCCGATTAAGATAATTATCAGTAAGTACAAAATTAAACCCACTCCACGCAGGGAGGTGACAGGTAACATGTGGGACCTGGGAGGATCGATCTTGGGTTGACGGGCAGCATTTTGAACCGCTCCGATGGTGCTGGCACGGTGCTACTTGATGTTGGCCCGACGGCGCGGACTGACGGTGGTGGGGACCAGGATCTGCTCGGGCGACCGACTAAGGCGGGGTTGGTCCCGTTGCGAAAGGGACCCCTAGAGGGATGATCCCTAAGAGAGGGACGCACTGGTTCGCCTCATGGAAGGTGAGGAGGCCCGACTGGGGAGCATTGTGGCTTGCTATCCACGAACCTGTTCTGCAGTTTCAAGGGTGCGCGACCCGACGATAAAAATTACTGCGACCAGCTCCGATCTCAGGACGTCGCGAAACCAGTGCCGTTGCGAAGCTGACTCTGAGACCTTCAACCCTCTAGTGTTACAAAAATTTTGTAGTGGCGGGGTTTTCCATGGGGAACTTTCAAACAGGAAAGGCTCCTGTCTCAGATCTGACCGGGCAGATTCTGATCTTCCTGATGAAGTGAGTTGACCGAGGTTGAAACTTTAGATCTGGGAGATGGGATTTTTATGGAAGCTAGAGGAGGAAGTAAGGAACACAATGATATTTTTTTTTATATTTTTCAGAGGTGGTTTGATATGGGAAATGGATTTTATAACTGGGATGGGTCGGATCTGGACTATAGAAGACAGAACATGATCCGATTTTTGCAGTGATTTTTTAAAATGGTAAACAAACTTCAAAAATCCTAAAATGATTTGTGGGATGAGGGTTGGGTGGACAGAAGTCCCAGTCCAAATTTCAGCTCTATCTGAAATTGGAAAGGGGTTCGAAGGGGTGAAGTGTATGGCTACTGGAACACAAGTCTGCACAAGGGCAGATTGTGTAGGCTATGGGAATTGAAAGGGAAAAGTGGGAAAACGAAGTGGGAATAATCTGGAATTTTTTTGTGGGACGTGGGAACAACCATGGGAACTCACCCTCAAAATTTTAGCCTCGTCAGATCTATGGGATGAGAGCTAAAATTCGGCCTTTAGCTTGCTATCCCGTGATGGGCAGAACTCCAGCGACGGGCGGTGGTGGTGCAACGACGGCTCGACGGCGGAGGCGGTGGAGAGCTTCACACACTGATAGGGGAGGAGTCACACCTCAGAGAGACAGCCTTCACAGCTGCAAGGGGAGGGAGAGGAGAGAGAGAGGGGGCGCCCTTGGCCCTTGGAGCATAAATTGGTGAAATTCTTCTATTAATTGTGGTGAAAATAGAAAATACAAGCCTTTTATATGAATTGGGAGCCCTAGGTAAATGACCTACCTTACCCTCAGATCTAAGGTTGGGGAGGGGTACATTAGGGATGCCAAAATCTATTTTCGCCATGTGGTCAAAGCCAAAATAAAAAAATTAGCCTAATAGAGCCAAAAGAGGGGGCGCCCCCCTTAAAGAAGGGAAATGTAATTTCCCTTCCCTTGGTCCAATGGTCCAAGTCCAAGGTGGACAATGGGCCAGCCCCTATGGGTATTTAGAAGTTAGGTGGCCCAATGGGGAAAGGGTGAGGGGGCCCGCAGGGCCTAGGTGGCCCCAATTTTCAAAGAAACCCATTTATTTATCCTTTTTTTCCCCAAAAAACCCTGCCTAGGGTCGGATGGGAGAGTGCACCCTTTACCAGAGGTAAAGAGAGGAACCACTCCACCATCAGATCACTAGGAGGTAAATATTATTGCTAATGATAAATAATACAACTTACATCAATTGAATGTTGGGCAAGCCCTACTTATCTAAACGAGCCTCTCCCTTTATAATTGAGGGTAGCTCATTGTAAGAGTAGAAGACATTACATTTTGATGAGTAAGCTATTGAGGCTAAGGAGTCCGCGACTTTATTCCCTTCTCTGTAAATATGATCAATCTTATGAAACTGAGTAGTTGATTTCCAGATATCTCTGACATAGGAGAGAATAGACCATGGGCAGTGAATTTCTTTTTTGATAGTCCGAACAAGAATTTGTGAGTCACATTCAATATGTGCTGGATGATCAGAAACTGTATGAAGGTACTTGATACCATCAATTAATGCCCGGGCTTCTGCTACTAGGCTATTAGTCTGTCCATAATAGTGAGAATAGGCAAGAATGACATTTCCTCTATAATCTCTGATAACACCTCCTCCTCCAGAGACACCATTAGGTTTGCAAGCACCATCAGAGTTTAATTTAAGGAAGGGCCAAGGTGGACAAATCCACTTTATGATCTTCAGCTGAGTGCCATTTGAAGACTGAATAGTAACACCAAAAATCTCCAAAACCTTCTTTTTACTGTTGTCTGATTCCTTTAAGTTTGCAGCAACACAAACCTGTTTCACTTGGGTGATAATTTGATGAAGAATAGTGAATTTTGATATAGTTTTCCCTTCATATTTCGCTGCATTTTTGGCTCTCCATATGTCCCAGAGTCCATAGCCGATGACTGCAAGCATTAGATGACCATATGCAGATTTCGGATGAATGCTGCTAGCTGTATGTGAAATAAATGTCATAACTGAGTTTCCTTCCAGTTGCAGCCCCACAGATTTGAAATAAGACCAAATGTGAGATGCAAGATCACTGTGCAAAAAAGATGATTCATATTCTCCTCCAGATGCATATGACAGTAAGAACATCTGGAGCACAATGGCACACCTAAATGCTGAACATTTGAATCAACAGGGAGATAGTTCTGCATAATTTTCCACAGGTGGACATAAATTTTAATTGGAAGCCATTGTGACCATAATCGAGCCCAAGGTAATGATGACTGGCTGGAGTTGCTTTAGGAAAGAACCTGATATGTTGAGGCAACTGAACAGTTACCTGAAGAGGACAAACTCCAAGCCTGAAAATTAGGATCTTGGGATAGAGTGATATGAGTAATAGCTGTTTTAATAGATGGTGAAAAGAACCTGTCCATGAAATCTGTTTCCTCACTAGAAGCATGCAGCATGAATTCTTTAACGGAGATATTTGAGTTACGTATACTATTAGCAGGAAAAAATTCTGACAAACTCTGATTGCCAATCCAATTATCATACCAAAAATTGGTGATATTGCCATCCCCAACAACCACCTTTTTAAATTAAACAATAAGATTTTTAGCCTTCATCCAGCTTCTTCTAGTAAAGCCATTCATATTGTTGAAATCAACATCTCGTAAATGCCTCTGTCCAATGTACTTAGCTCTGAAGTAGTTTACCCACAGGGAGTTAGAGTGCATGGCCTGCCATAACATCTTAACCCTTAAAGCAATGTCCATTTGCCTAAGAGACATGATGCCTAGGCCTCCCTGAGAAATGGGTTTACATATGGTTTGCCATGATCTCCAATGCCTTTTATTCCCATTAGGGGAAGATCCCCAAAAGAAATTTGCAAAAGACCTTTCAAGAAGTTGGTGTGTTCCTGCATGTAAGGGAGAAGTAGAAAGAGAGTATATAGGCACTGAGGTTAAGACATGCTTAATCAGAATCAATTTAGCACCCTGGGAAAGTAAATTGGATTTCCAACCAGAGATTCATTTTTGAATGGAGTGTATTTGAAGAGGGGCGATCTCGCGCTAGTCCTGAGCTGGGGGGATGATCACCGATCAGTGAACTGTAAGGAAGGGAAACGGATCAGGGGGCCCAGGGGTGGTTCCCTGGGATAAACCCTCCGATGCCTAAGTCAGTAGAGCAGTGGTGTAAGCTATGAAAGGAGGAGGAAGGAGATGCACGAGATCCCTCTCCACCAAGGTGGTGAAGTGGTTCCTGCTCAGGGAGTTTTAGGCGTGTGTAGGCCTTACCGTTCGCTGGAGGGAGTCCCCGGTTTAAATAGTGCGCTAGTCTCATGAGTCCTGTAAGCTGAGGAGTTCCAGGCGGGGGTTACGTCCTCGACGTGGGCTCTTTACGTCCTCGTCGTGGGCTCTTGATAATCTTGAGGACTCGTGGGTCCCTTATCTTTGTGAACTACTGCTTATAAAGGGCTCTCAATGGCAGCGTGGATAAGCAATCGTCGGTCGACCCAAGCATGAAGAGTGCCAACCCTATCCGGGCGATCGGCATAGCCCGGATGAGGCGCGGTCGGAGTGGGCACGGGGCGCTAGCCTTTATCCCAGCGAGGGGGATAGGTCGGGCTTGGGTCTTCCTCCGACCGGACCGACGCTCGGGCCTTCTGAGCCTAATGGCTGCCGAGGAAGTTCTTGATCCCGAGTGATCTTATTATGCTTTTATGCTAAGTGGGCCCTGCGGGGCGGTCACTTAGTTGAGCTGGGTCTCGTTTGGTCTTACTGGACCTGGTTTGGCCGCTCTTAGATGGGCTACAGAAATCCCCCTCTCCACTTGTCCCCCTCCTACTCTCGAGCCTTGGTAGGCTCAGAAGAGTAGCCGTTAGGGTTTTGGACCATCGTGGCTCGGGTGGGTGGAGATCTAGCGGTGTTAAGAAGCCACATGCCGTGGTCACCTGGGCCCGTAATGATGATAATCCTGATGGATTTGAAATGAAGGGGCCCCCTTTTCTCGGAGGTCAGAACGATGCGCCGCCTTTCGCGTGGGAATATAGGCATTGTGCGCTTGTTGTCGTTCCAGACTCCCTCCGTTTTAGGGTTTTTGCTCTCCTTCGTGCTTGCTTTGGGGCTCTTTGATGCGTCGTGAGGACACGATGGAAGAGCAGAGGCTTGCAGTGGCGTTCGTAGAGTTGGCGGAGATAACCGCGGAGGCGGTTCGACTGCTTCCTCTTCCTCCAGAATCTTTGGAGTCTCGAGAGTATTTCTCTTCAAGTTCCTCTTCAAATCCCATGGCGGACCACAGAGGTCGAAGAGTGGGAGGGTGAGCCTGAGGCCATTGCGACGGTGATACCGCCGACTCCAAACTGTAGTGAGCTGGGGGAGCCGGAGGTGAAACGGCTGGAGCACCAGTTTCGCCAGCCCTATCAGTTTTACTTTGCCGCGGCTGCCCTGCACGAGACGAGCTTGGATTCTCGTACGTGCCATATCTGCTCCTTCCTTCTGTCGTGAAAGAGTGGGTTCCGCCTTCCCTTCGAGCCCTTTGTTCTTAAGCTTCTTGATTTCTTTAAGTTGGCTCTCATACAGTTGGTAACCAACTCTTATCTTCTTCTCTCCGCCTTTTGCATCCTCTGCCGCCAATGCGGGGTTCCTCCTTCCTTGTACCTCTTCCATTATTTTTTTGAGTTGAAGGCGCATTCTTCGGTCGGGAAGGAATTCTATTTCATCCAGGCGAGACGGAACATGAGCTGTGTCTCCTTAGCCGCGAAGGACTCTTCCCACAAGGGATGGAAGACTCAGTTCTTCTGGGTGGGGATTTTTTCAGTGGAGGAGACTTGGAGGTGTCCTGTAATCCCCAATTTCCATCCGAACATCCCTCCGAGGCAGGACGAGTTCTCTTCGGATGTGGAGGAGTATGCGGCCATTTTGCTGAAGCATCGCCAGTCCACGGAGGAGCTGGTTACTCCAGAGAACATCGAGCGATGTCTTCTCACGCGGCTACGACCGACAGGTTCGGACGCTACGAATCAGCTTCTTCGTTGGATGATGAGACCATTTTCTTTTTCTGACCATATCTTCTTCTGCGCAGATGCCAGGCGGCCGGCTGTGGAGGAGGAGCCTGCGGCCGAACGGGAGGTGATCGATCTCGGCGATGACTCGGCTGTCGATGAGTCGCGAGCTCCCAAGGGGCGCTCCCGAGCCCGAGATAAGGGCAAGGGGATGGCCCAGGAGGGGTCTTCCAGGCCGCGGGGGTCCAAGCATAAAGATCCTATGGAGGGCATGATATGAGACACCGTGAAGGCCAAGAAGCGGGCCAAGAAGGCCGGGTCAGTCCCCGCTGTCGAAGATGACTCTAGCTCGGCAGCTCTCCCCTCTTCCGAGCGAGATAGGGCCGACCCTGTTGGGCCGGCTCCCCCATCTGCCGAGCAAGAGGGGGCCGAGGAGGCCAGGGCCGCTTCTGGGGGCGGCGGCGTTGGATCGGCTCTCCCCTCAGTAGGAGTTGAGGTGGCCGGGGTCACTTCTGCTGGTGGCGGTGGCGCTGGATCGGCTCTCCCCTCAGTAGGAATCGAGGGGTCCGGGGTTGAAGCGGGCGACTCTGGGACCGCGGCTGAGACTGGGGCGTCGATCGAGGCGGGCGACGCTCCAGGTGGTAGCACAGGGGCCGAGCCGGTCGAGGCTGGGGGGTCATGAGGAGCGGCGACACAGCCCCGACCGACTGAGGCAAGAGGGGCGGATGAGGCAACGGCTCGATCCGGGCCGGCCGGCGGGGCTCCCTAGGGGATATCGCTCGGAGGGGGGGGCTATTTCGGCGCCTCTGGAGAGGCTGGGCATCCAGGGCCCTCTGTATCAGGTGTGTTGCAGCATAGCTGCGAAGGTGGTGAGGGGAGGAGATAGGCAACACTCCCCGCCCGCGGCCCTCGAGCTGGTTATGGAGGGCGGCTTGGTCTTGGCCCAGATGGGAGCCACTCTGGTTGAATCTTACGCTCGGTCGGATTCAGAGCGGGCGACCCTTGCCTGGACCCTTGGTGGGTCTGACAGGAAGGTGGCTCAACTCACCGAGGAGCGTGTCGAGCTTCGATGGGAGCTCTCCGTAGTCAAGGAGCTGGCGAGGGTGAGCCAGGCAGATGCCCGGTCGCTGTCTGAACAACTGGCTTGGGCCCGCGAGTCGCTCGAGAGGAAGAGCCGGCTTCTGGAGGAGGAGCGCGTGGCCCATACCGAGCTAGACGGCTAGTGGGAGGCTGAGCGCGCCGAGCTATTGGGCCGGGCGGAGGAAGCCATGCACCTTCGGCGGGAGGCCGAGGCTGATCGAGCCGAGGCGGAGAAGCGGTCAGCTGAGGCAGAGTGGAGGTTAGCCGAGGCGGAGCAGGAGAAGGCCGAACTCGCAGGTAGGGTGGAATCGGCAGGGGCGGAGGTACTCGAGTAATACAAACGCTCAGAGGCCTACTGGGTCGACCTTAAGGAGGCTGCCCGCCCCTACTATGAGTCAGCACTTCGCCGGGGCATCTGCAAGGGATTCAAGCAAGGCTATGACCGGGCCATCTCTTATGCGGAGGAATAGGCGTCCGAGACAATCAATTTTCCGTCCGGGCAATGCTATGACTCGGATTTGTCATCCTCCGGTTCCTTTGGTTCGGTGTTGGAGGAAGGAGACCAGGGGGACTTTTCATCCGAGGGGTCGCCAACTCCGGATGCCTCGGGAGGGCGCACAATCGAGGCAGTTCCCACACCGGTGGGGTCACTGCCAGGGTCGGCCGTCGCCGAGGGTGCCGGGGACAGACCGTCTGAGCCTTCCACTTCCGAGCCTCAGGATGGGCCAGAGGCCTAATGTATCTGGTTTGCTTTTTCTCCTTGTATGTTTTTCCTTTTTTGAAGAAAAAACTTCTCTTGTCGTGTAAAGGAAAAAACACGTAAGGCAGTAGCGTTATGATGAAGACTTAACTCTTTTATACTGCCATTGCCGTAGTTTGACCAGCGTATCCGCAGTAGTTGGAAAGTGCTAATACTTTCTACGTGGATCTCGCATGATGGTTGGGCGGGCGTCTGACAGGGTGTCTTTCCGTTTTCTCATGCTTTAACTGCTCGGCCATTTCGTGTGTCCCACTGGGATGGAACCGAGGAGTCTAAGGTGACCGTTCGTAGAGAGAAGTCCTTTTAGCGTGTTTTTGAGGGGAGAATCATTTAAGGCAAGTAACCTCCCTTCGCCTATAAAAGCTCTGAAGGGTGTCTCTCCCTCTCCATCGCTTAGGGTTTTCTCTAACAGTCTTTCCTCTCTCCTTCTTCACGAAGCGTTGTGCCGTCGAATTTGAAGCATGGAAGATGTTCTGGAAGATGAACCTGCCGACGATGGAGGGCAGAGAGTCCTTGCTGCTTCGGGTTTGGTGGGGGTCCGATGGCCGGCGGGCAGGTTTGAAGGGGGTTCGACGTGTGGAAGCACGTCGCCTTCTTCTATCAGTTCCGACGGCGCTAGCGGGGAGGTTACTCGGGAAGAAGGTTCGACCTGCTGGGGCATGTCGAACTACTGCCCCTGATCCACCGACTCCGTCTCGAGGGGAGGAGGAAAACAATTAAGCTCCTTCCTTTCCGAGCTTTCCCCTGCCTCCTCGTCCAGCTCTGCTGATTTTTTTTCTCCCCCCCCTTTTCACTCTTCGGAGGGTGCCTGCACTCTCCTCCTTCCAAAGAGTTGGCAGAGAGGAGGCCTTCACTCGTATTCCCTCCTTCTTCCCCTTCATCTTCCTCATTCAACTTGGAAGGTAGCCTTCTTCTTCCTAATCCCTCTGTCACCTTCATTCCGCGTTACTCGAGCCAACGGGGTCGACTACCCTTAATCCGAGCCAGTTTCTGCATGAGGCAGAGTCAGTGGCTGGACGTAGGAAGGCTAACCGAGTCACCTGAGCGATGGGCTCGTACTGTGGCGCCAGATGGATTTTTGCTTTTTTGACATGTATTGTCTTGGCTTCGGCCTTTCTGATGTACAAGAAAGTTGTTTGAATAAAAGTGGAAGGAAACTTTTGTTTTATTTCATATTACTTACACAACACTCGGTGTTCAGAAATAGAACTTGCGTAGTGTAGTCGCGTTCCACGTTCGAGGGATGGGTTCTCCTTCCATAGTAGGTAGCCGGTATGCTCCTTTCCCGAGCATCTCGACCACTCGGTAGGGGCCTTCCCAATTAGGGGATAATTTGCCTGCCGCCTCAAGTGGTCGAGAGGCTTCGGCTTTCCTGAGAACGAAGTCTCCCGGTTGAAAGTGTCTATCTCAGACTTTGGCGTTGTAATATCGAGTGAGGCGGCATTGATATTCCGTTGCTCGGATGCTGGCAATCTCTCGGAGTTCATCCGCTAGGCCGAGGTTTTCGAGTAGTTTCTGGTCGTTTGCCTCGGGCGAGAAACAGATGACTCGGAGGGAGGGATTGGCAATCTCCAACGGGATCACTACCTTGGTGCCGTACACCAGCTGAAAGGGACTTTCACCGGTTACCGTTCTGGGAGTCATTCTGTGCGACCAAAGTATGCTTGGCAATTCCTCAAGCCAGCTGCCCTTGGCTTTACCGAGCCTGGTCTTGATGCCTTTTAAGATAGTCTTATTGGCATTTTCGACCAGCCCGTTAGCCTGAGGGTGGGCGACCAAAGTGAAGTGATTGCGAATGCTTAGGTCGGCACATCTGTCTCGGAAATAACGAGAATCCAATTACCGGCCATTATCGCTCACTATCACCCGGGGGATGCCGTAGCGACAGATGATCGATTTCCAGATGAAACTCCAGACGACTGTCTCGGTGATCCTAGCTGTGGCTTCGGCCTCGATCCACTTGGTGAAGTAGTCGATGGCGACGATGACGAACTTCTTCTGGGCCTAAGCCGTAGGGAACGGCCCAAGAATGTCTATCCCCCACCAAGCGAAAGGATAAGGCTCGGCTAAGGTGATGAGCTCCATTGCCGGCTGATGGACCAAGTGATCAAATCGCTGGCATCGGTCACACTTTTATACGTAGGTCGAGCAGTCGCGCTGTAGAGTGGGCCACCAGTAACCCTGCCGAAGCAAGATTCTAGCGAGCGACCATCCTCCTAGATGCGCTCTGCACAGGCCTTCGTGAACATCTTGGATCGCTCGGTTGGCTTTGTCGGTACTGATGCATTTCAGGAGGGGGCCGGAGAAGGATCTACGGTATAAAGTGCCATCCAGAATGATGAATCGTCGAGCTTGGTACTTCAATCTCCGGGCTTCCCGAGGGTCAGGAGGCTCCTGAGAGTCTTGGAGCCACGACAGATAGGGGGTACGCCAGTCACTCTGGGAGGCCGAGTCAACAGCCATGAGCTCCGAATCAATGCTCGGTCGCTCTAGCTCTTCGAGAAGGACCGATCGAGTACCTTAGGGGCCAAGAGAGGAGGCCAGCCGAGAGAGGGCGTCCGCTCGGGAGTTTTCCTCCCGAGCTATTCGGACTATCTCAAAACTCTCGAACTGTTGTGCCACGGTTCTGACCAGCTGGAGGTATTTGACCATCGGTGCTTCCCGAGCTTCGTAATCGCCGTTGACCTGGCTAGCGACCAGTTGGGAGTCAGTGTGAATTCTGACTCGCTCAGCCCCCAACCGCCGGGCCATGCGGGCACTTGAGATAAGGGCTTCATACTCGGAGGCGTTGTTGGATGCCTGGAAGTTGAGCTTCTAGGTGTATTGTAGCTCTGCTCCTTCGGGGGACTTCAGGAGGATCCCAGCGCCGCTCCTGGTCGAGTTGGAGGATCCGTCGATGAATAATTCCTAGGTTGGCCCAGGTGCGGACGGAGATTTTTCTTCGGCCAGGATGGTGCTCTCGACGATGAAGTCGGCGAGCGCCTGTCCTTTGATAGTCGAGCGGTCCGGTACGATATATCGTAGGCCCCGAGCATGATGGCCCACTTGACGAGGCGTCCCGAGGCTTCAGGGTGGGCGAGGATCCTCTTCAGTGGTTCGCCAGTTAGCACGATGATGGAGTGCCCTTGGAAATAGGGTCGAAGGCGCTTGGTCGAGGTAACCAACGTTAGCACGAGTTTCTCGGTTGCGGGATACCTTCTTTCAGCCTCGTTGAGCACCTTGCTGGTGTAGTAGACCGGTATCTCGACTCCCGATTCATTTCTTACTAGGACCGAGCTAACTGTGGATGGAGTTGCCGAGAGGTAGAGATGCAAGGCTTCACCAGGGACAAGCTTGGATAGCACCGGGGGCGAAGCCAAGAACTCCTTAAGCTCGGCGAACGCTCTTTGGCATTCCTCGTCCCATGCGAACGTAGCAGATGCCATTTTGGGCCCCCTCAACAGTTTGAAGAAGGGTAGGCATCGTTCGGCCGCACGGGACAGGAATCTGCTGAGCACGGCAATGTGCCCGGCAAGACGTTGAACGTCCTTGGTGCAGGTGGGTGGGCGCATATCCAGGATGGCCTGGACATTGTCGGGGTTGACCTCGATCCCACGCTGGGTGACTAAGAAGCCCACGAATTTCCCAGACCTTACTCCGAAGGCACACTTGGTGGGGTTGAGCTTCATATTGTACCTCAGGAGGGTGTCGAAGGTCTCTGCTAGGTCGGCGAAGTGGTCCTCGACCTTGGGGGTCTTGACGAGCATGTCATCAATATAGGCCTCGATGTTCTGACCGAGCTGCCCCTCGAACATATGATTGACCAGACTCTGGTACGTGGCTCCAGTGTTCTTTAACCGAAAGGCATCCGGGTGTAGCAGTATATGCCGAAGTCGGTGATGAAGGTGGTCTTCTCGATGTCTTCTGGATCCATTCTGATCTGGTGGTAACCTGAATAGGCATCCAGGTAGCTGAGTATCTCGTTGCCCGAGGTTGAGTCAACCAGTTGGTCGATGCTCGGCAACAGATAGCAGTCCTTTGGTGTGGCTTTGTTCAAGTCGGTGAAGTCCACGCACATTCGCCACTTTCCTGAAGCTTTTGGCACCAGGACGACGTTAGCCAGCCACATCGGGTACAGGACCGATCTAAAAAGACCAATCTTTTGCCCCTTGGTGACTTGCTCCTTGATGATCGCCTACTTTTCGGCCGCATGATTCCTTATGCGTTGTTGTACGGGCTTCACGGTTAGGTCGAGGTTGAGCTTATGCATCACCGTCTCCTCCGGTATTCCGGGGAGCTGATCATCAGACCATGGAAAGACTCGGATGTGTTGTGTCCCCTATGGCTCTGTGGTTTTCATTATGACAAACGTTATGGGGTTTTGTGATTTTGATGATGACAACTGTTATGGCTCATTATGTATTGATAATCTAATCCTGATGAAATATGAGGAACTGTCAGAACAGGTTTAAGGATGACTCACACTCATGAAGTCAACCTATGTCAAAGTCAAATCTCTGACAGGTACAGTTAATGCACAGTTAGATCAGGTAATGTTCTATGCATTTCACAGGTTTACACATTGCACACACATACAAGTCTACACACTCAAAGCTTACACATTGCATTGCAGAATGCATGTAGAGTCTATACATTACTTTGTGTTGTGTTTGTGCATTGTTTAGAACATAAGTCTATACATCCATTGCTTCAGTTCAATATCTGCTATGTGCATACATTGCATCGGTGCATTGCTTCCTCTGTGCATATACTGCATCAGTGCATCCATCAGGCATACAGTCTATACACTAATGCATGTGAGGTTCTGTCTGCACGATAATGTCTATACATGCATGCAGGCAGTCAAGTCTATACATTGCAGTTCACACATCCAGCAAGTCTGTACACTGCATTCCTCGCAGGCACAGCGGTTTCATGCATTCATATAGTCTACACATTGCACGTGTTACACATTCACATGGTCTATACATTGCATGTGTCGCAGATAGCATAGTCCATACATCGCAGTTCTCGCAGGCTAGCAAGTCTGTACACTGCATGGCTCGCAGGGTAGTAAGTCTATACATTGCATGGCTCGCAGGGTAGCAAGTCTATACATTGCATGGCAAAGTTCAAAGTCAATACATTGCTGCATTGCTTGCATTTGTGAAGTCTATACATTGGCTGTTGTCTTGCAGCATTAACCCAAGTCCATACATCGGTTGCAGCACTGCACGCACACTCAAAGTCCATACACTGCATTGTGGCATGCACACTAGCAAGTATGTACATTAGGTATCTTTACCTACATTGCAACTCGCAAGTCTATACACTGGTATATTTTATCTACGTTATATTCTCGCAAGTGTATACACTGGCATCTTTACCTACGTAGGACTTGCAAGTCTATACATCGTGCAGTCTGCACGTTGTGGGTAGCAAAGCCTGTACAACGGTGTGTCAGCAAGTCTGTACATTGCTCACCGTCTCACTCAGCATCTCAAGTGGACACCAAGTGTGTACATTGCCATCTTGCAGCACAGCATAAGTCTATACACTGGTCCGTCTCATCCAGCGTCTCAAGTGGACTTGAAGTCTATACACTGGACTGTCTCTCTTAGCGTCTTGTGCATGAGTCAAGTCTGTACAGCCTGTGTTCAGCAACATCAAGTCTGTACAATGCATAGCTGCACGCATGACTAAGTCTGTACACTGGCATCTTGTAGTGTTAGCACAAGTCTATACAGCCTGTGTGCTTCATATTGCCAAGTCTATACAACGGCTTGCAGCACTCAAAGTCTGTACACTGGCTGCAGCAGGCTCGCACACACTAAGTCCATACATTGCACAAAGTCTAAACATTGGTATCTTTACCTACATCTAAGTCTATACATTCTTATAGGCATTGTGCATTGTTCAAGGTGGAGTCTGTACATCGTTATGTTGTTCTTGTGCCGTAGCAAGTCTATACATTCCTTACGCTTGGCATTTGATGCCCACCAACAGTGGCGTCACTTGTGAAACAAACGTCTTGGTGTAAGGCATCTTTCTGTTAAGCATGACTTCATCAACTCTATACATTGTCTGCTTGCATAACACAGAGTCTGTACATTCTTTCAGCATGACAATGCATTCACTTGCAATGTATATACTTTGTTGTCTGCAGCTGAACATGCATTTCACTCTAACTCTGTGCATGCCATACATGAAGTCTATACATGCTGCTGCTTAGCATTCACTGAGTCTATACATGCTCATAGTCTGCATACGTGAAGACTGTACATGCTTCAGTGTCACATTCACTAAGTCTATACACGCTTCAGTCTCGCATACACGAAGTATGTACACGCCTTACAATGCCACAGTCCTGTATGCGTGAAGTATGTACAAGGCCAAAGCACTGCATATATGTAGTCTGTACATGGCATTGTTCTGCATTCACCAAGTCTATATAATGCCATAGCCACACATTCATAAAGTCTGAACATTGCATCGCTTCGCATTCATGAAGTCTATACATCGCTTCTGCAGTGCCTTCATTAAGTCTGTACAAGGTTTTAACCTTATACTGATAACTCTGTTCGAATGTCTGACAGGGACACTTTGCAGAGACTGATGATTGGCACGTGATCCGAGGTTGGAAGGACTGACAGAATGGTGACACGTGTACTGAAGCATGCTGAGATGCTGCCACGTATTCAAGTCATTGGGCGGGAACTCAAATGCCACACGCCCAATTCCTGCTGCTCTATATATATGAAGCTTCTTCCACTTGAAGAAGTGAGATCGAGAGACAGAGAGCTCTAGCAAAAGAGAGACAGAGAAATAGCAAGAGTAGAAGAAAAAGAGTAGAAGAGCAGAGCGCCTGCACGATCTAGGAGAAGAAGAAAGAGAGTGAAGAAGAGAAAGAGAAAGAAAGAGAGATAGAGTGAGAAAGAGAAAGAAAGAGAGACTGAGTGATCTGAAGAAGAAGAAAGGCAGAAAGAAGCTTCGTTCTGAAGATCTGTCTTCACTGGACCGTGGATCAAATCCAAGCCAGTCAGCTCATTCTGAGCCACATTGTGCTTCATCGTTTACAGCCTTCCGATTGCTGTTGTCTATATTTTTCCTTTCCATTTTACACCATTTCTTCAAGCTGTTAGTCAGCGGATGCAGTGGAGGATTCCACTGGACGGGTAAGCTATAATCCCCAGCGGTTGCAGAGAAAGTTCTTCTCTGGACAGCAAGCTGTGTTGCTCAGCAGGCGAGGTGGATACCTCGGACAGCAAGCTGTGTTGCTCAGCGGTTGCAGAGGATCTGTTCCTCTGGTCGGCAAGCTGTTAAGCCCAGCGAAGCTGTGTATCAGCGGTTGTAGGCAAGCTATGATGCCCAGCTGTTCAAGCTGTGAGTCAGCGGAATCCACACTCGGTTTCAGTGTGGGGTGGATGTAGGTCTGCTGGACCGAACTACCTAAAAATCATTGTGCAGTGGTTTGATTTCATATTTGCTTCCGCTAGATGAATGTTTAGGCTCGATATGCTTTCACATGTTCATTGAGCTATTTGACTGCACATTTACTACTTGATTGAACACCTTATAGTAGTTTAGATTCGGTAGATCTGAATCTATTTTTGCCTCAGCTTCTTTGAGTGTTCTAGGTTTTAGTTAGGAGGTAGTTTTAATTGGGCAAATTTTTAAGGAGAGATTCATTCACCCCCACTGAATCCCTAGCACCGAACTCAACACTTGGTATCAGAGCTGGTTGCTGTGCATAGGATCTAACAATCCACAACAGATCCTGCATTTGTCGTTGGTGCATTGCAGAGTGGGTTTCCTGTGTTCTGTGTTTTGTTTCACCGAGTTAGTGTCTTGATTTGCTCTTTTGATTTCAGTGCATTTATCATCTCTCGATGGGTCGTCCTCTTGTTTTTGATGGTTCTAACTTAAATAGTTGGCTAGGCGGCCTATGTGTTTACATAGACTCAGTTGATCCAAATCTGTGGAGTCTACTGTCTAAAGGCCCACACAAATTACCTCATGATGAGACCAAGTGGTCTAGAGAGGACAAAATAAAGAACCGTGATAATGTCATAGTTCTTAATATCATGAGAGCTGCTATTAATACTGACATATATCCTTTTGCGCTCAGGTGCTGTTGGACATATCCGAGTGATTTTGATGATAACAAAACCCAAGACATTTCTCTCCCATGTATCTTGTTTTCAAGAGAAGCTTCATGCTTTAAACCATCAATTTTCACCCCATGTCAAATGTGTGTTAATGAATCCTTCCATGTGTTTATTCGAGTATAAACCAACTTGTACTTAACTGTAACATAAGCCCACTTCAATCATCGAACAAATGGATAGCTTCAAGTGAGCTAACACTTGACTTTTGCAGGATTGGAGATTGGCGGTCGACCTGTGGACCCTTGACGGTTGACCGAAAATAACAGAACTGAAATCTGGGAATCTGTGAACCTGGCGGTCGATCGCCAGGAGCTAGCGGTCGACCTATTTTCCCAGCAGCCAAATGGCTACAGGACGGCCAATGGCGGTCGACCGCTGGGATCTGTAGGTCGACCGCCAGCCTCGAGCTGCCAACAAATGTTGACTTTTTTGTCACTTCGAGAAATGGCTCTCCTCTTGGTATTATTTAATCCCTAAGCAACCAAACTTTCCAGAAATTGTGGATCTGGTCTGGGGGAGTCCTTGGACCATTCAAGAACCTATAAAACTTATACAAGAGGGTTTGGAAAACCCTAATTCAAAGAGTGGATCAAGGAGGCTACCAAAGGTGAGAAGGAGGAAGCTTGCACTGTAGACGTGAACAGTGTTCTGAGAAGATTTCTTCATCCTTCTTCCTCCTTTCTAGAGTGAAGATCAAGCTATATCTGAAGAAGATCAAGCCTGGATCAAGTCGACCTCAAACTGCATCCAAAGAATCCTTCATCAACTAAGGGGGAGCTTTAATCAATCTCTTGTTCTTGTGTTCTTTCAATTTCACATCCTTCTCAGCTTCAAGTGTGTTTTGATTGTAATCTTGAATCTTCTGTGTGTGTGTGAGGATCTTCACAGATCCGTGTGTGTGTGTGTGCAGTCAAGGTTGATTGTTTGTGTGTGTGTGTGGTTGATCTTGTAACACTCTACAAGATAGTGTGTGGTTCCTCACTGTCGGTGAGGGGTGCCATTGTGGCATCCAAAGCACCGTAAATTTGCTGTCTCCTCGTGGTTTGCGCCTTATCTTCTTTCCCCCTTCTGTGATTACTTGTGGATCTAGTCTTTCTGCTTCTTTTAGATCTTGTGTGTTAATCATCTTCTCTTAAACCCTTCGGTATATCAAAAGCTAGATTCGGACCGACAAGGTCATTCTTGCCGAAAAGATAACAGTTTGCGTGAGTAAATCTACGGATCTATTAACTCCGCCGAGTACCAAGGGTTTATGCAGTGGTTGTTTTTGAGAGATATAGTCTGTTTTGCTTGCGGCCCTCTTGTGTCCTCTCGAAATCATTATCTTGGTTTTATTTTATAAAAATTTGTTATCACCCAATTCACCCCCCCTCTTGGGTGTCATTTAACCTCAGGACTTCAATTGGTATCAGAGCTAAGGCTCTTCTCCTTCAGATCTAACGATCTAGAGTAAGATCCGGTTAAATGGCAAACAAGGGTATGATGCCCGAGGGCCACTCCATCAACCATCCTCCCTACTTTGACGGTTCAAACTACTCGTATTGGAAAAACAGAATGCATGTCTTTCTAAGAGCTCAAGAGTACGAAGTTTGGAGAGTTGTGGACAAGGGTCCTCATAAACTAGGGGATGATGAAGATAAATGGACACCTGAGGAAATCAAGAAATGCACCGCTAATTATAATGCCATGAATCTCATGCAATGTGCTATACACCCTAATGAATTCTCTCGTGTCTCTACATGCAGCTCGGCCAAGGAAATGTGGGACAAGCTGCGACTCATATATGAGGGAACTTCACAAGTCAAGGAGACCAAGGCAAATCTCCTAGTCACTGACTATGAGCTTTTTAAGATGAAACCTGAAGAAACCATCTCCGAAATGTTTGCAAGGCTAACATAGATCACGAATGGTCTCAAGAGTCTCGGGAAAGAGTACTCAAATTCCGACCTTGTAAGGAAAGTGTTAAGGTCCCTATCGTCAGCTTGGCACACAAAGGCCACGGTAATTGAAGACTCAAAGAACCTGTCTACTCTCACCTTGGATGAACTCATAGGGTCACTCATGACCTATGAGATAAATATTAAGAGGACAGTTGATGAAGACATCAAAAAGAAGAAGGTCATTGGACTGAAAGCTCATCACTCCGATGATGAATTTCAAGAAAGTGAATCAAGTGACGGAAGTAATGAAGAGGAAGAATTGGGAATGATAACTCACCAAGTGAGAAGATTTCTAAGGAAGAAGAGAAACTTTCAGGGAAACTTTAGGAAAGGGCCAAGAAAGCCCACACAGACCAAAGGCGAGTCAAGCAAGCCAAGTAGCATCATATGCTACGAATGCAAGAAGCCCGGGCACATGAGAGGTGAATGTCCGAATCTGAAAAAGAAATTCAAGAAGGATAATTTCAAGAAACCCAAAGCCATGGTCGCCACATGGAGCGACGATGAAGATGAACCATCTGATCAAGAGATTCAAGAACTTGTGAAAAGCTTGTGCCTCATGGCACATGAGGATGAATCTACGGAGGTAAACTCTGACCCTGATTTCATTTCTAATGAACAATGGGAATCTGAATATGAAAAATTGTACACAAAATATAAGAAGATCAGATCTGAAAACAAAATTCTCAAACAGAAATTTGATGACTTATCACATGAAGATATCTTTGTCAAATTTGAAAAACTAGAACATGAATGGTTTGAGGCCATAGAAGAAAGAGAAAGCTTATTACAAACAATTTCAGACTGTAATAAAGCCAAAGAAGAACTATCTTGCAAAGTAATTAAAGTGGAGAAAGCATGTGAGAAAATGAAAATTGAAGAACAAATTCTAAAATTCACAAACTCAGAACTTGAAAAGAAAACTGTGAGCTTGGAAAAAGAAGTGGATGATCTTCAGTCCACGTTATCTAAGTTTGTTAAGGGCAAGCAAAACCTAAATAATTTGTTAGGAGTGAAAGTCAATTTTCAAAGAGAAGGCCTCGGATACACTCCCCAAAACAAAAAACCTTTTGAGCATAAGATCACCACATCCCTTGTCCATGAGAAAAGTCAAAACCATGCGTCATCTTCCAAGCCTGAACTCAAGCATTTTCAACCCAAATCACGACAGTTTCAAGGAAACTTTGCACCTGTCAATTGATATCATTGTGGTAGATTTGGGCATGCTATTGTAAGTTGTTGGTTCAAACAAAACCCACCAAGAGATCATGCTTTCTGGACCAAGAGGAGATATACCATGAACTGGACTAACTCCAATGGACCCAAACTAGCTTGGGTACCAAAAACAACATGATACTTTTTCTTCTTACAGATATGTCACGGTTGCTCAAGGCATATGACAGGGGACAAGAAGGTGTTCTCCAAGCTGCAAGAAAAGGAAGAAGGCTTGGTTGCTTTTGGCGGGAAGGACAAAGGTAAAATAATCGGAGTTGGAGACATAGGTAAGAATTCTGAGACTCTGATTGAAAATGTCCTTCTAGTGAAAGGTTTGAATCATAATTTGTTGAGCATAAGTCAATTATGTGATAAGGGTTTTAAGATTATTTTTGATGTGACTCACTATTTTGTCATGTGCAAAAATTCAAATGAAATCAAATTCATTGGTAAAAGGAGCAACAATGTGTACACTATTGATCTTGATGATGTTTCAGTTGATAATGTGTGTTTGGTTGCTAACAACCATGAGAATGCATGGCTATGGCACCGCAGACTAGGTCATGCTAGTTTTGGAGTGATCTCTAAGTTGTCTAGACATGACTTGGTGATAGGTCTGCCCAAATTGAAATTTGAAAGCGATAATATCTATGAAGCTTACACGAAAGGCAAGCAAACACGAATCTCATTCAAAAACAAAAATATTGTTTCATCCGCTAGGCCATTGGAACTGTTGCATCTTGATCTTTTTGGACATACTAGAACATCTAGCCTAGGAGGAAAATCCTATGGCTTTGTGATTGTTGATGATTTCTCCAGATTCATATGGGTGCTATTTTTAGCTAATAAAAGTGATGCCGTGACGGAGTTTCAAGTGTTTTGCATAAAAATTCAGAATGAAAAGAGTTACCTCATCACCACAATCCAGAGTGATCATGGTGGTGAATTTGAAAATCATGAATTCAGCATGTTCTGTGAAGAGCAGGGGTACACACATAATTTTTCATCACCGAGGACGCCCCAGCAGAATGGAGTAGTAGAGAGAAAGAATAGAACATTGATAGACATGGCCCGGACCATGCTCAGTGAGAATTCCCTACCCAAGTACTTTTGGGCTGAAGCGGTAAGTACAGCATGCTACATCATCAACAGGGCAATGGTAAGGCCCATTCTGAAGAAAACTCTATATGAGCTCTACAAGGGTAATAAGCCAAACATCTCTTATCTTAAACCCTTTGGATGCCCTTGCTATATCTTGAACAATGGTAAGTCCAATCTGGGTAAGTTTGATGAGAAGAGTGATAAAGGAATCTTTCTAGGTTATGCACTCAATTCTAGAGCTTACCGATTATTCAATAAAAGGACTTTAGTTGTTGAAGAAAGTCCTCATGTTATTTTTGATGAATCCAAGTCAAAACTCACAAATCAAATATCTTCCATCTTGGATGCAGATGAAGACCCTAAGAACTCATCAAATGTTAAAGCCAAGGATGAGCCATTGAAGGCAACCTCAAGCAAAAATGAGGAAGATGAGGATCCTACAATTGAGACACTGCAAGAACCACAAGTGCAGCATCCTGATCTGCCCAGCTCCTCCACATTTCTAAAGGATCATCCAACTGCGAACATCATAGGTAATTTGGAGGATGGGGTGAAAACTAGGTCCTCTCTAAGGCAGGTTGAACAGGAGGACCTGATGGCCTTACTTTCACAAGTAGAGCCCAAGGACATTCATGAAGCTCTTCAAGATGAATCATGGATTCAGGCGATGCATGAAGAGTTGCATCAGTTTGAAAGAAACGAGGTGTGGACTCTCGTGCCGCGTCCTAAGAACCATCCTACCATTGGAACTCGTTGGGTTTTCAGAAACAAGCTAAATGATGCGGGATTGATTGTGAGGAATAAGGCTCGGCTTGTGGCCAAGGGGTACAGCCAGGAGATGGGAATTGATTTTGATGAGTCCTTTGCACCGGTTGCTAGACTTGAAGCAGTCCGGATCTTACTGTCCTATGCATGCTCTTTGAACTTTAAACTATTTCAAATGGATGTTAAATCTGCATTTCTTAACGGCTATATCAAGGAGGATGTCTTTGTAGAGCAGCCGCCAGGCTTTGACAAACATCCACGACACGTGTACAAGCTCCAAAAGGCCTTGTACGGACTAAAACATGCACCAAGGGCATGGTATGAACGGCTTACTTCTTTTTTGGCTGACAATGGGTTCAAGAGAGGTAAGGTTGATCAAACACTTTTCACAAGGAAATCAAGTAAGGACATTTTAGTGGTTCAAGTGTATGTGGATGACATTATTTTTGGAGCTTCTGATAATGCCTTATGCGAGGAATTTGCAAAGACTATGCAAGTAGAATTTGAGATGAGCTTAATGGGGGAGCTGAATTTCTTTCTTGGATTGCAGGTGAAACAAACTTCAGAAGGAATTTTCATCAATCAAGCCAAGTATACTATGGAATTGCTGAAGAAATACGGGATGGCGGAAGCAAAACCCATATCAACTCCCATGGCCACCACCACAAAGCTGGATAAGGATGAAAATGGTAAAACAATAGATTCTACACTGTTTCGAGGTATGATCGGATCACTACTGTACCTTATAGCGTGCCGCCCTGACATTCAATTCAGTGTATGTCTCTGTGCCCATTTCCAGTCATGCCCTAAAGAATCTCACTTATCAGCTGTTAAACGGATTTTCAGATATCTAATTGGCACAATTGACTTTGGTTTGTGGTTTCCCATCGGTAGTTCTTTTGAGTTAATTGCTTATACCGATGCGGATTACGCCGGATGCATTGTAGATCATAAAAGTACAAGTGGGTACTGTCAGTTTCTTGGCGGGTGCCTTGTTTCATGGGCCTCTAAGAAACAACATTCAGTAGCTCTCTCAGCGGCCGAGGCTGAATATGTAGCCGCCGGAAGTTGTGGAGCCCAAGTACTTTGGATCAAAAATCAATTGCTTGATTTGAATGTTGAAGTGGATTGTGTGCCCATCTTATGTGATAATACGAGTGCAATTAGTCTATCTAAAAACCTTGTTCAACACTCCAGAACCAAACACATTGACATTCAGCATCATTTTCTGAGAGATCATGTAGGTAAAGGGGATTTTGAGTTCAAGTTCATTAACACACTTAATCAACTGACTGACATCTTCACAAAACCCCTAAATCAGGATCAATTCAATAAGATTAGGAGAGAACTTGACATGTGCAAGGGTGATGGCATACGTACTTAGGTCTGCACTAGGTTATTTCTTCTTCGTTGGGTAGATTATGTGAGATGCATGCATTGTGTGTGGTTCATTTCTATTGTGTATGACTATACCTAGCATGTGTGCCTGTACTTATATTTATATACACTTCTTCCTTAACATTTTCCTAAAACTGAATATTCCTTGATAAATAAATGTGGATTAGTGATCTAGTGCTCTTAGTAGTCTCCATTCAAGGGTTTCCATAGTCGACTCCTGCTTGATATCTTTCGTGGCTTAGCAATAGAAAAGAAAAAGATTTAAAAAAAATAAAAAAAAGAAAAGAAAAAGAAAAAAAGGAAAAAAAGGGGATCTGTGAAAATGGGGGAGTCCACAGGGTCATGGAGCCCACTTCCATCTCTAGTGGCCGCTGGCTACACACCTTTTCTTACGGGGTGAATAATGGGGTTTCCATGCCCCAGCGGTCGACCGCTGGCTTCGTGCCGGTCGAACACCAGCGACGAACCGGCCCGGTTCAACCGCGTCCGAACCCTATTTTAAGGGGGTTTTCTCCCCCCTTTTCTCATTCTATCACTCTCCCTTCTCTCTCCCTTACTCCACCTCCACCCTAGCACATCTCTCTCCCACCTTTCAAGCCCTAAAAACCCCACACCTTTTCTACCTGAGCACGATCCGGTCGATTGGTTTCCATTTCGGACCGCCTCCTCGCCCGCGTTCGTGCACTCGTGCCAACATTCCTTGAGTTCCAGAGCGTGGAGACGGTGTTCTTAGTTCTTACCGGTGTCTCTCTCTCCATCCCAAGGTAGAGGTTTTACCTCTCAAGAGGATACTCTCTTCAGCGAGTTTCTTAGTCTAAAATGGCACCTAGAAGGAGTGCTCGACGTCTTCTCCAAGGGGAACCTAGTGCTTGGAGGCGTGAAGCTCCGGCCGCACCTCCACCACAAGCTCCCGCACGCAGGTTACCTCCAAGGTCTATCATCGACCCTCGTCTTGTCGATTTTCAAGAGATGAATGAAATCCTGCCCGACATTTATACAGTTTTTTCAATGCAACCGGGGTGGATTGACTTTGTCACTAGATACAACCGGTTTTATCCCTATCTGGTACAACAGTTCTATGGAAATTTGGTTGACAGAGATGGAAGATTATACACCATGGTTAAGGGCATTGAGATCCGAATTAATTTAGAATTATTCAATCGTGCCCTGGGAGTCTCTTCACATGGTGCAGACATGAATTTTGGGCATGGTGAGGTTGAGGCAAGTTTCATTGCCATGACGAGCTGTGATTTTGTGCGTGGTGTGAGTGACCTCATTGAGCTCAATGCCAACCACTTTCCCGCCTTGCAACGGGTTCTGCATCATATGTTTACTACACTTATTTATCCCAAGAATGGCAGCCGAGATGAAGTGACGAAAGTGCACCGATTCCTGTTCTATCATGTTATGAATGGTGACTTAATTAATATGGGTTGGCTCATGACTCAACTGATAAGTCGATGCTGGACACATTTACGGCGGTCCCTGCCTTATGCTTCTCAACTCACTGGAGTGTTCACTTCTATTGGGGTCCCATTGAAGGATGAGCAGTTTGTTCTGGTCCGCCATGATGACATTTATAATGAGCATAAGCTTTTCTCAGATATGGGATATTACCGTGCTGCAGATGGCACAATTCGTCGTGCTGTCCCAATTTATGGGGAAGAGAATGTTAGTGAAGACGAACAAGAACCGGACCCATCGCAAGATAACCACAATGCACCTGCACCAGTTAAGCCTGAAGATGTGCCTCCTCCCGCGACTCTCCCTCCTCCACCGCAGTACTTTCATGGGGAGTCTTCCACTCAGGGTGCTGGGCATTCCACTCGGGGGGACTATGAGGCTCTTGACAGGCGTCTTTTAGGCATGGAAACTCGGCTTGACTCCTCCCTTGGGCGCTTGGATACTTTTATGGATACCATGACTGGACGAATGGACACCTTCACTCATGATCTGGATGATATCTCTATCCACATGGCCACTCTCTTTGCCAGCCATGAAGATAACCGTGAGGCCTTTCGCCTCACCAACCATACCCTTCTTTCCATCCGTAACCAGCTCCGTCATTATGACGATCTTCTCCACGGCCTTGAGGATCGTCTTCCTCCTCCTCCTGCTCCTGCTCCTGTTGGTTCCCCCCATGGTGATGGTCCACCGGATGGTGTTCATGGTGAGGAAGCTGAGGATCACCCTGCTGTGTAGCTGTTCTTGGGTCTCTAGTGTTACTTTTGTCCACCTTTTGTATCCCATGCCTCTCCTTTTTGCTGATGTCAAAGGGGGAGAAGTAGGCTATTAGGCTCATATATATATATGCTATGTGTGTGTGTGTGCCTGCTTGCATGCATGTTTATCGTTTGCATTTTAGGTTGAGCACGTTGTATTGCATTTGGTTATTTGGTTATATTGCATTAGTGGTTTGCATTTAGTGGTTGCATTCCCTCTTTCACCTTTTGCATTCCGTGTACCCTGTATGGATCTAATGAGAATGAATGGAAGAATGCACTCCTTGAATTCACAAGATTGGCTCTCTCCTATCTCACTTCCTGTCAATATGACAAATAAGTATTGAATGGCTGGTATGGATTTGTTGACGTGCTTGTGTTGGAAGTGAAATGTTGCGTTGATATGGACGTGTTGAATGCGTTCACATCGTGAGTTCAAATGTTTCAACTTGATGGATTTCAACTGAATTTCAAATGTGATTGTCGACGCTTCTAAAACTCTTTCAAAGGCACTTTGGTGAAAATGCAAATCTAATGCCTAGTTTTTGTCATCATCAAAAAGGGGGAGATTGTTGAACATATCCGAGTGATTTTGATGATAACAAAACCCAGGATATTTCTCTCCCATGTATCTTGTTTTCAAGAGAAGCTTCATGCTTTAAACCATCAATTTTCACCCCATGTCAAATGTGTGTTAATGAATCCTTCCATGTGTTTATTCGAGTATAAACCAACTTGTACTTAACTGTAACACAAGCTCACTTCAATCATCGAACAAGTGGATAGCTTCAAGTGAGCTAACACTTGACTTTTGCAGGATTAGAGATTGGCGGTCGACCTGTGGACCCTTAGCGGTTGACCGAAAATAACAGAACTGAAATCTGGGAATCTGTGAACCTGGCGGTCGATCGCCAGGAGCTAGCGGTCGACCTATTTTCCCAGCAGCCAAATGGCTACAGGACGGCCAATGGCGGTCGACCGCTGGGATCTGTAGGTCGACCGCCAGCCTCGAGCTGCCAACAAATGTTGACTTTTTTGTCACTTCGATAAATGGCTCTCCTCTTGGTATTGTTTAATCCCTAAGCAACCAAACTTTCCAGAAATTGTGGATCTGGTCTGGGGGAGTCCTTGGACCATTCAAGAACCTATAAAACTTATACAAGAGGGTTTGGAAAACCCTAATGCAAAGAGTGGATCAAGGAGGCTACCAAAGGTGAGAAGGAGGAAGCTTGCACTGTAGACGTGAACAGTGTTCCGAGAAGATTTCTTCATCCTTCTTCCTCCTTTCTAGAGTGAAGATCAAGCTATATCTGAAGAAGATCAAGCCTGGATCAAGTCGACCTCAAACTGCATCCAAAGAATCCTTCATCAACTAAGGGGGAGCTTTAATCAATCTCTTGTTCTTGTGTTCTTTCAATTTCACATCCTTCTTGTTGAACCCCCATGTGTGAATATTCTAATAGTTGGTTTTTGATGATGACCAAACACTATATTAGACTAGAACTTTTGATGGGTGAATAAATTTAGTCTAACTCATTTTGAAATGCTTTTCTATATATCACCTTTTCTTTCTCTTGGTTCATGAATTACTAATGTTACCAGTGATATACTTGCAGGATCAAGATCATCTATCTTGAGTAAGTGCTTTGAGTCATGTTTGTCAAAGTTTTGATCTAACTCCGTTTTTGTGTTCTTACAGAAATCTGGAATGAAGTTAAAATCCTAAAACAATTGAAGAATGATTGGTGAGATCCACACAAAACCTTAACCCTTGCTTGGTTAATTTTCTTCATTAGTTGTCATGGGTTGATCGTTGTTCATATCCAGCTCATGGAATTCATTAACTTGTTTATTTTGATGGGGTGGACCCCAAGGGTCATCCCCATGGTGGCTGTTAGCCTTATTCCTTCTTTTTGTTAAGAAGTTGTTTGTGGGTCGACCCCATGGGTCGACCCCTAGGCGGTCCTGAACCCACAGGTTTTCAGTTTTGTGCATAACGTGTGTGGGTCGACCCTTTTTGGCACCCGAAACTTTCGGGTAACTCACAGTTTTTAGTTTTTAGAAAGAATGCGCTATGGGTCGACCCCATGGGTCGACCCCTGGAAAATATACTTGTCGGGCGTTTAACCCGTGCGTCGTGGGTCGACCCATAGTGTTACGGACCGGCAGTCCGGTTCGTGATCCGTTTCACGGCCACCATTTTTATTCCTCGTTTTGCCCTAATGTTGGGAGATCCGAGGTTCCATCTTGTCACACGTGTCCCCTCTCCTTGGGACTATAAATAACAATGATTAGGGCATCCCAAAAGTAAGGAGAAAAATAGAGAACATTCGATCTAATGGTGTTTTTGTCTTGTAGGAAGAAGAAAGCTCGCGGGAGCCCTTCCATGCGCAGATAGATGCCTTCCTCTTCGAAAATGGGTCGATCCCCGTGCTGATCAGATGCATCCTGAGCAAGAACCGAAGCTCTCCTTCCTTATTTGAAGCCGGGCAACTAGGATCTCGAGCTGCACATCAATATCTGGGATTCTTCATGAAGATCTGTCCTCATCCTACCGCATCAACCAAGCTATGAAGAACCACAGCTACACCATCATTTGAAAGGGGGATTTCTGGCGATCTCAAGATCCTTATTCCATTTATCTTGTTCATTCTATTTCTAGTCTGAAGAATCATTGTGTATTTGAACTTCTATCTTGAACGAAATACTCTGTGTGGGTGTGTGTGCGTTTGCTGGTCGCAGAGCATGCGTGTGTGTGGCTGTGTGATTCACAGCGTGTGTGTGTGTGTGTGTGGGTTTTCACTCTCTAGTGGAAGCTTTCCTCACATTGTGAGGGGTGGACGTAGGGGTCACTGTGGTGAACCTGAACCACCTTAAATTCTATTGTTCATCATGGTTTGCTTCTACGTTATTACACGAGTGGGCTTCTAGTCGAGTTGAGTGTCATTCATATCTCGTCCTTTCAGATCTCATTACATCTCCGCTGTTCGTGTGTTTTCATCATCGGGTGAGAAGAGTGTGCTTCAATCTTTATCCTTCCATTTCATCTTCTGGAAAAGTTGGTTGTTAAATTTTTATATTGCCAATCAATTCACCCCTCCCCTCTTGATTGCCATCTACCGGGGACAACAATTGGTATCAGAGCACGGTCTCTGATTTTTACTGATCTCACGATCTTAGAGTAAGATCCAGTAAATGGCAAACAAGGGGCAGATGCCCGAAGGGCACTCTATACATAGACCTCCGTTCTTCGATGGGTCAAATTATTCATATTGGAAGAATCGGATGTATGTATTCTTGAGGGCTCAGGAATTTGAAATTTGGCATGTTATCAGTAATGGTCCATATAAATTGCCTCCCAAAGAGGAAGAGTGGGGAGAAGATCATATCAAGAAGTGCATAGCTAATTTCAAAGCCATGAATATAATTCAATGTGCAATTCATCCAAACGAGTACTCACGAATTTCGATGTGTGCTTCCGCGCAGGAGATGTGGAACAAACTTCGTTTAATGTATGAAGGAACATCAGAAGTGAAGGAGACTAAAGCGAATTTGCTCGTCCGGGACTACGAATTATTCATGATGAAGCCGGATGAAAACATTTCAGAAATGTTTGCTAGATTATTGGAGATCACCAATGGGCTGAAGGCACTTGGGAAGGAATACTCCAACCAAGATCTTGTAAGGAAGGTATTAAGGTCCCTCTCATCACAGTGGCATACTAAGGCCACGGTCATTGAAGATTCAAAGAACCTTACCACTCTGACCCTTGATGAGCTAATTGGGTCATTAATGACCTATGAGCTGAACATAAAAAGGAATGAGGAAGATGTCAAGAAAAAGAAGCCGATCTCAAGCATGGCCTTGAAGACCAATCTCCAAAGATCGGATGATAGTGAAGATGGATCTGGTTCAAACAGTGAGGATGAAGAGCTGGTGGCCATGATAACACAAAGGGCCAGAAAATTCATTAGAAGGTCTAGAAGAGCAGGAGCTCCATTCAGAAGAGGGCCAAGGAAAATGATTCCAAGGAAGGGAGAAAGCAGCAAGAAAGAAGAGATTATATGCTATGAATGTAAAAAACTAGGGCACATGCGTGGAGAGTGTCCCGAACTTCAGAAAAAACTCAAGAAAGGGAAGTTCAAGAAGCCTAAGACAATGGTGGCAACGTGGAGCGATGAGGATGACACCGAAGACAAATCGGAAGATGAATTGGACGAGCTTGTCCAAACTTTGTGTCTAATGGCGGATGATGAAGACTCCAATGAGGTACATTCTGAAACTGATGATCTCTCATGTGAGCAATGGGAAATTGCTTATGAAGCCTTGTATGACAAATGCAAAAAGTTAAAGTCTGAAAACAGAATGTTAAAGAAAAACATTGACCAAAACATGTCGAATGAATCTCCATGTCTGAAATGTGCTGAATTATCATCCAAGCTTGAAACACTATCTTACGACAATGAAATGCTCATTTCCAAAGTCATTTTGTTTGAAGAAGAACTAACATGTTTAAAAGAAGAACAACATAATGATGAAAAATCCATGAATGCCATTGAAGAAGTGAATGCAAAAGTCCAAGCCTTGGAAAAGGATAAAATGGAACTTGAAGAAGAAAAAGTGGTTTTAATGGATGAGGTGAAAGATCTGAAAGATTCACTAGCCAGATTTATCAAAGGGAAGCAAAATCTAGACACCATGTTAGGAATGAGAGTGAACTTTAGAAAGGAAGGACTAGGCTATGAGCCATGCAACCGGAAAGCTTTCGTAAACAAAACTCAAACTTCCTTTGTGAATGCTAATGCATCATCTTCATCATGTTCTTCACATAAAAAGAGTGAGAAATACATTCCAACTCACAAACCATTCATGAATGATTACAAGAAAAGAAATCATAACAAAAAGGTTGTTTCATGTTTCTACTGTGGAATGTATGGTCACACCATGTATACATGTAGGTTAATGTTGGCTGATGAGAAACAATTTGCAAGAAAGTCAATGTGGTTGAATAGATCAAGAGCTTCTAACCGATATGGACCCAAGCAAGCTTGGGTACCAAAATCATAGAAGTCTTCTTGTTTTGATGATATGTAGGTCTGCATGAAGGCTCAAAGAAACAAATGGTACCTCGATAGCGGATGCTCACGACACATGTCCGGAAACAAAGAAATCTTTGCAGACCTCATGGAAAAGGATGGTGGACTTGTTGCCTTCGGGGGCAAGGACAAAGGAAAAATCGTTGGAGAAGGTAAGATTGGTAAGGGATCTCCTCATAGTGTGGAAAATGTTTTGTTGGTCAAAGGTCTCAATCATAACTTACTTAGTATTAGTCAACTTTGCGATAAAGGGTGCAATGTGATTTTTGACTCCACGCACTGCACTGTTATAAATAAAACCACACAGGAAATAATGTTCATAGGCATTAGACAAAATAATGTATATATGATAGACTTAGATGACACATCACACAATAATCTTTGCTTAGTTGCAAATAACTCTGACAATGCTTGGTTGTGGCATCGCCGTCTTGGGCATGCCAGTTTTAACGTTCTTTCAAAGTTGTCCAGAAATGATTTAGTTATTGGAATGCCAAAGCTGAAGTTTGAACCTGACAAAGTGTGTGAGGCATGCAGCAAAGGTAAGCAAACAAGAGCCTCTTTCAAAAGCAAGAATGATGTGACTACCACTAGGCCTCTTGAAGTTCTTCATATTGATTTGTTTGGTCCTAGTAGAACTCACAGTCTAGGTGGTAAGTTATATGGCTTTGTCATTGTAGACGACTTCTCACGATTTTGTTGGGTATACTTTTTGTCACATAAAAATGATGCTTTGATGGAATTTGAAGGTTTTTGCAGGAAAGTGGAGATTGAGAAGGGATGTTCCATCAAGAGAATTCAAAGTGATCATGGTAAGGAGTTCGAGAACACTGATTTTGATGAATTTTGTAGGGAGCATGGATACTCGCATACATTTTCAGCACCAAGAACTCCAGAACAAAATGGCATCGTGGAGAGAAAGAACAGAACCCTTATTGAGATGGCTCGGACAATGCTAAGCGAGAACAACCTTCCTAGGTACTTTTGGGCGGAAGCCGTTAGCACGGCATGCTACATCATAAACCGAGCTATGGTAAGACCAATCTTGAGAAAAACCCCATATGAACTCTTTAAAGGTAAGAAGCCAAATATCTCTCACTTGAAACCATTTGGATCAATTTGCTATATTCTTAATAATGGAAAATCTGATTTGGGCAAATTCGATGCAAAAAGCGATCGCGGAATCTTTCTTGGGTACTCTCTTACTTCTAGAGCATATCGGGTTTATAACCTGAGAACTCTTGTTGTAGAGGAGAGCCCTCATGTTATTATATATGAATCATGGAATGAGAATGTTGATAAAAGCTCAAAATTGCAGGATGAAGAAGAAGAAACCAGTGAAGAGATTCCACCAAAGGCGGCACAAGGTCAAGCAACTCTAGGAGAAGGATCGGAAAGCAAGGATGATGAAAATCAACAAGGACAGCAGCTTCCTCGACAATGGATTTTCCACAAAAGCCATCCCTCCGAGAATGTGATTGGTAATGTAGAAGATAGAGTGAAAACTCGATCTTCATCAAGGGAAGTTGACAATTTGGATTATCTAGCACTGTTCTCTCAATTTGAACCACACTCTCTTGATGAAGCCTTAAAGGATAATTCCTGGATCTTAGCCATGCAGGATGAACTACACCAGTTCCAAAGGAACAAAGTGTGGTTCCTTGTGCCACGTCCTAAAAGCCACTTCGTGATCGGAACCAAATGGATTTTCCGAAACAAGTTAAATGATCAAGGAGTGGTAATTAGGAATAAGGCCAGGCTTGTAGTCAAAGGCTATAGCCAAGAGATAGGAATTGACTTTGATGAGTCTTTTGCCCCTGTGGCAAGACTTGAGGCTGTAAGAATTCTTTTAGCATTTGCATGCCATCATGATATTAAACTTTTTCAAATGGATGTGAAAAGTGCGTTTTTGAATGGCTTCATACAGGAGGATGTGTATGTAGAGCAGCCTCCAGGATTTGAAGATCACGCTTATCCAGATTATGTTTACAAATTGGACAAGGCGCTCTACGGGTTGAAACAAGCTCCCCGCGCTTGGTACGAAAGGCTGAGTTCTTTCCTTGTCGACAATGGATTCAAACGTGGTAACATTGATCAAACCTTGTTTACCAAAGTAAATGGTAAGAAAGTTTTAATTGTTCAAGTGTATGTCGATGACATAATTTTTGGCTCTACTGACGTCACCTTGAGTGAAAATTTTGCCAAACTTATGCAAGGTGAGTTTGAAATGAGTATGATGGGAGAATTGACCTTCTTCTTGGGCTTGCAGGTCAAACAAATGGTGGATGGTATCTTCATATGCCAAAGGAAGTATGTTCGAGACTTACTCACAAAGTACAATTTCAGCAAGGTGAAACCTCAACCCACACCCATGTCAACCTCAATCAAACTCGATCAAGATGAGAAAGGTAAATCCGTGGATCAAAAGCTCTTTAGAAGCATGATAGGATCGCTGTTGTATTTAACTGCCAGCCGGCCCGACATTCAGTTTGCAGTTTGCTTATGTGCGAGATTTCAGTCTGATCCAAAAGAAACACACATGTCGGCCGTGAAACGTATTTTTAGATATATTGCTGGTTCAGTACATTTGGGCTTATGGTTTCCGCGTAATTCAAGCTTTGAACTGATTGCTTATTCTGACGCCGATTATGCGGGTTGTAAAGTGGATCGAAAGAGCACCAGTGGGTATTGCCAGTTCCTTGGGGGGTGCATGATCTCATGGGCCTCCAAGAAACAAAATTCAGTGGCCTTGTCAACCGCCGAAGCCGAATGTGTGGCTCTTGGTAGTTGCATTGCCCAGGTGCTTTGGATCCAACAACAATTGATTGACTACAGCATCTCCTTCAAAAACACCTTAATTTTGTGCGATAACACCTCTGCTATAAACTTGTCAAAAATTCCGGTTCATCTCTCTAGAACAAAGCATATCGAAATCAGGCATCATTTCATTCGTGATCATGTTAGTAAGGGTGATGTTGAAATAAACTTCATTGAAACAAATAATCAAATTGCCGACATATTTACCAAACCACTAAATGAAGAAAAATTTACATCCTTCAGGAGAGAGTTAGGGGTTTGTAGAATAGAGGAGTCGGATTCTTGAGGTTCTGCATTTTGCATCATACTTAGTGTTGCTAGCATGCATATCATGCATTTGTGTCTTTCATATAGTTGCATTCGATGGGTCTCCTTCTTCATGCATATGCACCATTTTGCTTGAATTGCAAATAAATTGAATTGTGTGAAATCTCCACCTTTGTATGAATTGCATTTCTTCTATTATATATGTATGAACCCCTTATTTGCACTCTTCTATGGCCACACTATTCTTTTTGGTTAAACAAGTGCATCTCTGTGGAGCTGATCAATCGAAATCTGAACTATGGAGAGTTTGGCAAATAAACTTCTAAGGGAATCTATCGCTTCCTTGAAACATCCTCCCCAATTGATTCAAACCTCAAATATATCTTATTTCCTTGACCTTCATATGTTTTAATCAGTGGGGAATTGAGCCTATCCTCCTTGGTACTCCATGTCTTCATTTCAAAAGGAAATCTCCATCAAAATAGGGGATGGGTCGACCCATGGGGTCGACCCCTGTCAGTTCGCTCTAAACCGGGGCTCGGGCTACCCGTGGGTCGACCCATCGGGTCGACCCATTACGGGCGGTCGCGGTAAAATGCGAACCGTCCCGTTTCGGAAAGGGCGTGAACGCCCTCTTCTTCAACCCTAACACTATAACAATGCCCCAGCTCCCTAGATCGACCAGCCACCACCTCTTGGAAGCCTTGAAACCCTCTCTTGCAACCCAAAGCCGCTCCAGCCCTAAAGGCGAGATCTAACCGGTGGCTACTCGCGGGTTCCTTCTTGGCTGCGTCCGCAAGCATCCATCTTCCTCCCAAATCCACTGAGGTAAGGCCATGGTATTTGGAGAGTCACTATTTCTGCGTGAGGGGCTCCTCTTCTCGAACCAACACGATCTAGAAAGCCTCTAGAGTCTCTAATCTGTCCGGTGATTCAGATGGCACCCAAAAGAAGGCCTTCTCGTCAGGGGGAGGAATCCAGCCGATCTGCTCGTCAGCGAGAGTGTTCCAGCCGCGCAAGAGAGATACGATCCAAGGATAAAGAGCTAGAAGCAATGAAATCACAAGCCTTGGCCTCCGGTAACAAAGCTGCTCACAGAAATATCCTCCGCTCTCGTGCAGTAGATTTTATGAACTTGGTTGAATACCTGCCAGGCTTAGTGGATATCATCTGTAGTCAACCTAATCTTGATCATTTCATGTCTGTACACCGTCGGGTCTATTACAAGCTGGTGATTCAGTTTTATGGCAATATGTCAATCAAGGCAAACAAGCAGTTTACTGTTGTAAATGGTGAAGTGATCACCTTGACTCCTGAATTTGTGGGTAGAGCTCTCGGTCTACCATATCATGAAGGTTACACATTTGGTGATCTTGATTTTGATGAAGAAGAGGTCTATCAAATGATGACCTCTGAGGAAATGGGAGACAGGTCCGTCGCCGGCCTGAATGCAAACCGTTTTCCCTCCATGCAGCGCATTCTACACCACATGATGACGACCACTATTATACCAAAGGGTGGTGGAAGAGACAAAGTAACTGAATTCCACATGTTCCTGTTTTTCTGTCTTATGAAGGGTCTCCCAACTAATTTCCCTGCTACTATATTGCTTCACATATCGGCATGCATGCAGCATACGAACCACACTCTACCATATGCAGCAGCTTTGACAACACTCTTTGAATCAGCTGGTATTAATTTGTCCAAAGAAAGATATCACACAATTCGTGAGAATGACATTTACTCCATCCCCACAATTTGCAAGAATATGCATTATGAATTAATAGATGGTGTACTGGTTCGTAAGATCAAATCTGGTCAAGTTCAACAACAAGTCAACTCAGAAGAAGAAGAGGATAGTGAAGAAAATGAAGCAGATCAACCTCTACAACTAGAACTCCCTGATGAAGCACTGCCTGATGGGTTTCCTAAGTTGATCACTGAAAGATTGGATTCAATAGATTGCCGACTAGACAAGTATGGGGAGAGAATGGATGCCCTTATCAATGAAGTAACTGACTTGAGGATTTCCCATGTTGCCCACACTCAGTCTTTCCAGAGGGTCACCTCCTTTCTTGACGCAAACACTACTGCTCTGGACGCCCAAACCAGGATGTTTGAAGAAATGATGACTTTACTTAGAAGGTCACATGCTCCACCCTCTCCACCCTCGGACTAGGTTATGAAGCTCCTATGATATTGCACAGTTATTAACCGGTTCTCCCTCTCCTTTTTGATGATGCCAAAGGGGGAGAAATTCAGATATATGTGTGTGCTTGGTTAACTATTATGTTATAGTATGTGTGGTGTGTGCTTGCTTGCATGTTTGCTTTCATTAGTCTGTCAGTTAGAAATGTTTAGTTAGAACTGTTGCATCTCATGGCATTGCACATGTAAGCATTTTTGTAACTCATGAACCCAGGCTTTGTAAGCCTTAAAAACTCTGTTGTCGGCTTGTAAACAATGGATGATGCTTTTGACTGGTCAATTTCACATTGCTTGAGTGAGGCCCTGTGTTTTAAGGAATGATGCTTCCTAAATGGTTCAGCTTGGTGCATGGAAAGTATGTGTTTCAACTTTGTGGTCTCGGTTTGATGCAATGATTGGGTTCTCCCTCATTTGGCCTGTGGCCTTGATTTCATTCAGCTTGTTAACTCCTTTTGAGCTCATTTGGATATACATATGGAGGTTTTAGTGTTAAATTTCTGTTGAGGTGTCGATTCAAAAATTATGTATATAACTGTTTTCTTGTCAATCCTAAACTCTAGCATAGTATTTTGTCATCATCAAAAAGGGGGAGATTGTTGAACCCCCATGTGTGAATATTCTAATAGTTGGTTTTTGATGATGACCAAACACTATATTAGACTAGAACTTTTGATGGGTGAATAAATTTAGTCTAACTCATTTTGAAATGCTTTTCTATATATCACCTTTTCTTTCTCTTGGTTCATGAATTACTAATGTTACCAGTGATATACTTGCAGGATCAAGATCATCTATCTTGAGTAAGTGCTTTGAGTCATGTTTGTCAAAGTTTTGTTCTAACTCCATTTTTGTGTTCTTACAGAAATCTGGAATGAAGTTAAAATCCTAAAACAATTGAAGAATGATTGGTGAGATCCACACAAAACCTTAACCCTTGCTTGGTTAATTTTCTTCATTAGTTGTCATGGGTTGATCGTTGTTCATATCCAGCTCATGGAATTCATTAACTTGTTTATTTTGATGGGGTGGACCCCAAGGGTTATCCCCATGGTGGCTGTTAGCCTTATTCCTTCTTTTTGTTAAGAAGTTGTTTGTGGGTCGACCCCATGGGTCGACCCCTAGGCGGTCCTGAACCCACAGGTTTTCAGTTTTGTGCATAACGTGTGTGGGTCGACCCAATGGGTCGACCCTTTTTGGCACCCGAAACTTTCGGGTAACTCACAGTTTTTAGCTTTTAGAAAGAATGCGCTATGGGTCGACCCCATGGGTCGACCCCTGGAAAATATACTTGTCGGGCGTTTAACCCGTGCGTCGTGGGTCGACCCAATGGGTCGACCCATAGTGTTACGGACCGGCAGTCCGGTTCGTGATCCATTTCGCGACCACCATTTTTATTCCTCGTTTTGCCCTAATGTTGGGAGATCCGAGGTTCCATCTTGTCACACGTGTCCCCTCTCCTTGGGACTATAAATAACAATGATTAGGGCATCCCAAAAGTAAGGAGAAAAATAGAGAACATTCGATCTAATGGTGTTTTTGTCTTGTAGGAAGAAGAAAGCTCGCGGGAGCCCTTCCATGCGCAGATAGATGCCTTCCTCTTCGAAAATGGGTCGATCCCCGTGCTGATCAGATGCATCCTGAGCAAGAACCGAAGCTCTCCTTCCTTATTTGAAGCCGGGCAACTAGGATCTCGAGCTGCACATCAATATCTGGGATTCTTCATGAAGATCTGTCCTCATCCTACCGCATCAACCAAGCTATGAAGAACCACAGCTACACCATCATTTGAAAGGGGGATTTCTGGCGATCTCAAGATCCTTATTCCATTTATCTTGTTCATTCTATTTCTAGTCTGAAGAATCATTGTGTATTTGAACTTCTATCTTGAACGAAATACTCTGTGTGGGTGTGTGTGCGTTTGCTGGTCGCAGAGCATGCGTGTGTGTGGCTGTGTGATTCACAGCGTGTGTGTGTGTGTGTGTGTGTGTGGGTTTTCACTCTCTAGTGGAAGCTTTCCTCACATTGTGAGGGGTGGACGTAGGGGTCACTGTGGTGAACCTGAACCACCTTAAATTCTATTGTTCATCATGGTTTGCTTCTACGTTATTACACGAGTGGGCTTCTAGTCGAGTTGAGTGTCATTCATATCTCATCCTTTCAGATCTCATTACATCTCCGTTGCTCGTGTGTTTTCATCATCGGGTGAGAAGAGTGTGCTTCAATCTTTATCCTTCCATTTCATCTTCTGGAAAAGTTGGTTGTTAAATTTTTATATTGCCAATCAATTCACCCCTCCCCTCTTGATTTCCATCTACCGGGGACAACACTTCTCAGCTTCAAGTGTGTTTTGATTGTAATCTTGAATCTTCTGTGTGTGTGTGAGGATCTTCACAGATCCGTGTGTGTGTGTGTGCAGTCAAGGTTGATTGTTTTTGTGTGTGTGTGGTTGATCTTGTAACACTCTACAAGATAGTGTGTGGTTCCTCACTGTCGGTGAGGGGTGGACGTAGGTTGCCATTGTGGCATCCGAACCACCTTAAATTTGCTGTCTCCTCGTGGTTTGCGCCTTATCTTCTTTCCCCCTTCTGTGATTACTTGTGGATCTAGTCTTTCTGCTTCTTTTAGATCTTGTGTGTTAATCATCTTCTCTTAAATCCTTCGGTATATCAAAAGTTGGATTCGGACCGACAAGGTCATTCTTGCCGAAAAGATAACAGTTTGCGTGAGTAAATCTACGGATCTATTAACTCCGCCGAGTACCAAGGGTTTATGCAGTGGTTGTTTTTGAGAGATATAGTCTGTTTTGCTTGCGGCCCTCTTGTGTCCTCTCGAAATCATTATCTTGGTTTTATTTTATAAAAATTTGTTATCACCCAATTCACCCCCCCTCTTGGGTGTCATTTAACCTCGGGACTTCAGGTGCACTTCTGGAAAGGAGATATATGACAGAGTGATCTCTGATCAACTGCATGAGGATCAATGCTTAATGGTCAACCGGGGAAATGATGACGAGGAAACCTCATCCAAGGTAAGCTCTGAATCAGAAGAGATTTCAATTGATGAATTATGGGATATAAATGAGGAACTTTCTAATAGATGTGAAAAATTGAAATCTAAAAATAAAAAGTTGAAAAAGAAATGTGATAAAATAAATTTGAAAGCTTCCTGTGAAAACTGTCCAAATCTGAAACAATCTTATGATGCATGTATGCTAGATGTTCAGAACCTTAAGAAACAAAATGATTCTCTAAAAATTGGAAAACAAACATGGTTGGACAAAATGTCAGAAATTGAGAATCAGCTGAATGATAAGAAAAATGAGCATTTAAAAGACATGCAAGAGTTGATTGAAACAAATTCTGTAATGGACAAACTAAAGCTTGAAAATGTTAAGGGTCAAAAGGAAATTGACGATCTCAAGGCTAGTTTGAATAAAGTCAGCAAGGAAACTATGCATACTTCTGCTCTAAGAGAACGAAATGAAGATCTTTATAATGAAAATGAATGGATGAAGAAACAAATTATCTTGTTTAAAGAAGAGCACAGAAATTTGCTTGCTGATAAAATCAAAGTGGAGGAAAGAGAAGATGAACTAATTGAAAAATTGGAGCTTATGTCTGGAAATGGAAAATGTAATGAAAGAGTCATGAAGCTATCTGAAGAAAACAAAGAACTGAGGGAACAAAATAAGAAACTGATGGTTTTAAATACTATTTTCTCACAGAGGTTTCTGACTGTCGAAAAAGAAAAATCTGCTATTAAGGAAGCTCAACCACAAAAACTTGAGGAGGAAAACACTGAACTGAAAGCTGAAGTTAAAAAGTTAAAGTTGTTAAATACTGGCTTATCTGAAACACTTCTCACCTTAAAAAAAGGAAAGTTCACTTGTGATGGAGAATCACAAATGTTGAACAGTCTAGAACAAGAAATTGAGAAGTATAAAACTGCAAACAAAGTTCTACGCGAATGTGTTAATTGCAGTGAACAGGAGATAGCCAGTTATGAACTTCACATTGCTAGCTTGGAAAATAAAATTCATGATCTGGAAAATTCAGCAATTGAGTCTGCTAAAAATGAAGGAAAGATAAAAGCTGTCATGAAAGATAAGAATGACAATTCAAAAAGGGGGACAAGCTGTAGTTCTGATGTTAAGGAGACTACTAGAAACCAGCTATACACTACCTTTGTGCAAAGCTCTGATGTAGCTGGTACCTCAAGTCAATCCCCAAAATAAAACAAAAATCTGAAATCACCTCCATCATCTGTCTTTCAATTTAAGACACAAAAAGCTGAAAAACCAACAAGAATTGTAAACAAAGTTAAACAATTGAACAAGAATGGAAAGAAAGATGGGGTTAAAAATGTCCCTACTTGTGTCATGAAATCAGTTAGCTCAGCTGAATTTGATGGGTCAATGCAAAAAGCTCATGCCTCATGTACTCATTCGCATGCATCTAGGAATTCATCTGATAGAAACCATGCCCCTAGGAAATCTGATGCTTCTTGCTATTACTGTGGTAAGTATGGTCATATTATGGATGCATGTTTCATCATGAAACAAGATGATAAACTGCATGCTAGATCTTCTGATCATCATGGGTACAACAGAAACAAACTTAAGTTTAACCAGCACATCACATGCTTCAATTGCAACAAGCCAGGTCATAAGGCTGTTGAGTGTTAGTCAGGGAATTACAGGAATAATTCTGGATCTAGAAGTAAGCATGTTAGGTGCTTCGAGTGTGGCAAGTATGGGCATGCAGTCAAGGACTACTGGTATGCTCAGGGAAATCACTCTAATTCTAAATTTGTCAAATTCCCTGCAAACAGAAATGATTTTTGTAGGAATAAATCTGTTTTTAAAGAAAAGATTCCTGCATGTTTTGAATGTGGAAAACTTGGCCACCGTGCTTCTGAATGCTGGTGGGCAGGTAATGGTAAATCAAAGGTTCATGCAAGCAACAGAAACTTTCATGCTAAATCACATAGGTTACATGACTATAACAATGTTCACAAAAGAATTCAAGGGTTGTTATATCATGTAGATATTGTGAAAAATTTGGCCACTCCATGACCAATTGTCATCTGATGGACTTTGATGATAATATTGCTAAGAAATTGTTTAAAACACCTGTTAGGGATAATATAGGACCCAAGGCTGCTTAAGTTCCTGCAAGATCAAAATGATTGTTTTGCTGTAGGTGTGCCTTGGAATGAATAAAGGGGGATTAATAAGCCAAGGCACTCAAGAATGAAACCCCCAGGATTGCACTATTCAGGTCAGTTCTGAAAAACTGTGTTTAAATTTCATCATCTGAAATTGTTGAAATGCTTGTCTGGTTTCTGATGTCTTCTTCTTGTCTAGCTGATCAATCTGCATTCCAGACTCAACTACTGAATTTAATTCTGAACATATTTGATACTCTTCTCACATGTTTGTGCATGTACTTTATTCTGAGCTAATTCATGTGTTGCACTGAGGTTGAATGATTCATTTAAATGCATATAGACAATGCATGTGTCCATCAAGGAAGTCATTCAATGCATATAGGACTGCTTTGCACTGCATCTCTTTGCATAACCCTGGTATATTAATGGTAAGTTACTAAAGGGTAGATGTAATCTATCTGGAGGTTCTTACTATGTGTGAGATGGTCCTTGAGACCAAGTTCTCCGCCAAGTACCAAGGGTCATGTCTTCATTTAAAAGCAGTGTAATGAATATCATAAAATTTGAAAATTCTGAAAATTTGAAATGAAATTGATGCATTTGATAAAATCTCTCTCTGATTGAACAAGCATGAATTCTTCTTGAGCATATTCTAAAATCATGAGTAGTTCATTAATTGTATTTCATGCACCTTGTCAGGGGGAGTTTAACTGATGTTGCATATGAAGAGTAGTGCAGTTGAAAAACCTAAAAAGAAATTTCATTGCATCTAGACAGGGGGAGCATTTAGAATTGGTGTTTTGATTGTCACATTTTGAACACCTCTTGTCTAGTAATTGATCAACTCTCATATGATGTCATATTTCTCTCTCTTGAAAATGGATTCTGACTTCTATTCGTTGAGTTGTTAAAGAAGAGTTTCCTTCAACTCTCTTCATGATACTATCTGTCAGCTAATCTGTCTGAAATCTAGACTCAGCTACTGTTTACTGATAAACTCCCTTCTAATGCTCTTCTCTTGCTATTTGTTGCACTACCAGCTGACACTCATCTTTCACATACTTCTTAGCTGGTGTGATTGACTTAATTCTATTGTTGACTTGTTGGTCAGTTATTCTTTCGATTTGATCTGAGGAACACAAATTGCATGTCATACAATCTAGTCTGAATCATGTAGAAATTTCTATCATATAGGTTTAAGAATAACCACCGAATCAGACTGATATAAGAATTATGTATTCTCAGATTTGTACTTAAATTTCTTGAAAATATCTGAATGATAAGATTTAATGAACTTTAACCACTTGTGTCATGAAAACCTTAGACTCTCTCATCTGATATCTAAAAATTGGAAATCAAGGCTACTTTGGTAGAGATACATAGAGTGAGTACTGTGGTTAAACATTAACTTGAGAAATGTTGACTAGGTGAAAAACTGTGAATTCAGAGCAATGACTTGGTCACTGAGAAACTGAGTTCTTCATCAATGAAATAAAGTAATTTATGTCATGAAGTGCCATAGTTATCTCTGGTAAAAATTTATTGAAAAACCTGACAGAGCAGTGGCATATTTGTGTCAAGTAACTGGGGAGCCTGGCCTCTGATCAAGGTGTCTCTTCACGTAAAAAGACATTTGTATTGCTAACTCTGGTCTCAATGTTGAGAGGCAATGACAGTTATCACACTGAGTAACTGGGTCACTTCACCTAAGACGTGTTGTGCCTCATGTAAAAAGGTGTTGATAAACCTAAATTGCACAGGTAAAGTAAAATATGTTTCAAATAAAAATATTTTGCAAAATCTGTCAATTCATGCTCCTGTAAAAAGTGTTTAATCTCAATACTAATCTGTGCAACTCTGAAAGTAGTCATTGAGATCTTGTGTGTAAGATGTAGATGATTAGTCATGGTTATTATCTGGTTATTTGGTTCACCTTTATTAAAACTTGACTTCAGATATGAGTATTGAATTTAATTGATAAATTGGTATACATCATAATTAAATCAGGTTGGTCAAGTTGCAAATTCATAACCCTCTATGATAAGAGAGTCCTTTCATGTTAAGACTTATTGTAGTTATGTATGCTCTACAATCCCTCATGATCTGCTTCATACCTTGGTATCAGTCCTTCTTGGTATCAGTTATCTGACCATACAAATGTGAGATGCTACTCCCATTATTACCTTGTTCACTTACAGTCTTCTGAACTTCAGAATCCTTATGGTGATTAACCAGAGTTCATTTCTGTTGTTCAAGAGAACTTCTGGGTCATGTGTAGTTAAGGGGAGAGTAGTCATACATTCATGTTGATAGGGGAAGTTTCAGCATTGCATAAAAGCTCCTATATCATCTCCTTCAACAGTTAATGATCATTCCATCTTTTTTTGCTGTTGTCAAAGGGGGAGAAACTTTTGTGAGTCATCATCTGCATACATGGTGCATTACATGCTCATTATTTCTGAAAGATCCATTCCATTGTGTATCTTCATATTCATCATGATGAATCTAAGACAATGACTCATAATATTGCCATCATCAAAAAGGGGGAGATCGTTGTGTCCCCTGTGGCTCTGTGATTTTGATGATGACAAACGTTATGGGGTTCTGTGGTTTTGATGATGACAACTGTTATGGCTCATTATGTATTGATAATCTAATCCTGATGAAATATGAGGAGCTGTCAGAACAGGTTTAAGGATGACTCACACTCATGAAGTCAACCTATGTCAAAGTCAAATCTCTGACAGGTACAGTCAATGCACAGTTAGATCAGGTAATGTTCTATGCATTTCACAGGTTTACACATTGCACACACATACAAGTCTACACACTCAAAGCTTACACATTGCATTGCAGAATGCATGTAGAGTCTATACATTACTTTGTGTTGTGTTTGTGCATCGTTTAGAACACAAGTCTATACATCCATTGCTTCAGTTCAATATCTGCTATGTGCATACATTGCATCGGTGCATTGCTTCCTCTGTGCATATACTGCATCAGTGCATCCATCAGGCATACAGTCTATACACTAATGCATGTGAGGTCCTGTCTGCACGATAATGTCTATACATGCATGCAGGCAGTCAAGTCTATACATTGCAGTTCACACATCCAGCAAGTCTGTACACTGCATTCCTCGCAGGCACAGCTGTTTCATGCATTCATATAGTCTACACATTGCACGTGTTGCACATTCACATGGTCTATACATTACATGTGTCGCAGATAGCATAGTCCATACATCGCAGTTCTCGCAGGCTAGCAAGTCTGTACACTGCATGGCTCGCAGGGTAGTAAGTCTATACATTGCATGGCTCGCAGGGTAGCAAGTCTATACATTGCATGGCAAAGTTCAAAGTCAATACATTGCTGCATTGCTTGCATTTGTGAAGTCTATACATTGGCTGTTGTCTTGCAGCATTAACCCAAGTCCATACATCGGTTGCAGCACTGCACGCACACTCAAAGTCCATACACTGCATTGTGGCATGCACACTAGCAAGTATGTACATTAGGTATCTTTACCTACGTTGTAACTCACAAGTCTATACACTGGTATATTTTACCTACGTTATATTCTCGCAAGTCTATACACTGGCATCTTTACCTACGTAGGACTTGCAAGTCTATACATCGTGCAGTCTGCACGTTGTGGGTAGCAAAGCCTGTACAACGGTGTGTCAGCAAGCTTGTACATTGCTCACCGTCTCACTGAGCGTCTCAAGTGGACACCAAGTGTGTACACTGCCATCTTGCAGCACATCATAAGTCTATACATTGGTCCGTCTCATCCAGCGTCTCAAGTGGACTTGAAGTCTATACACTGGACCGTCTCTCTTAGCGTCTTGTGCATGAGTCAAGTCTGTACAGCCTGTGTTCAGCAACATCAAGTCTGTACAACGCATAGCTGCACGCATGACTAAGTCTGTACACTGGCATCTTGCAGCGTTAGCACAAGTCTATACAACCTGTGTGCTTCATATTGCCAAGTCTATACAACGGCTTGCATCACTCAAAGTCTGTACACTGGCTGCAGTAGGCTCACACACACTAAGTCCATACATTGCACAAAGTCTGAACATTGGTATCTTTACCTACGTCTAAGTCTATACATTCTTATAGGCATTGTGCATTGTTCAAGGCGGAGTCTGTACATCGTTATGTTGTTCTTGTGCCGTAGCAAGTCTATACATTCCTTACGCTTGGCATTTGATGCCCACCAACTGTGGCGTCACTTGTGAAACAAACGTCTTGGTGTAAGGCATCTTTCTGTTAAGCATGACTTCATCAACTCTATACATTGTCTGCTTGCATAACATAGAGTCTGTACATTCTTTCAGCATGACAATGCATTCACTTGCAATGTATATACTTTGCTGTCTGCAGCTGAACATGCATTTCACTCTAACTCTGTACATGCCATACATGAAGTCTATACATGCTGCTGCTTAGCATTCACTGAGTCTATACATGCTCATAGTCTGCATATGTGAAGACTGTACATGCTTCAGTGTCACATTCACTAAGTCTGTACACGCTTCAGTCTCGCATACACAAAGTTTGTACACGCCTTACAATGCCACAGTCCTGCATGCGTGAAGTATGTACAAGGCCAAAGCACTGCATATATGTAGTCTGTACATGGCATTGTTCTGCATTCACCAAGTCTATACAATGCCATAGCCACGCATTCATAAAGTCTGAACATTGCATCGCTTCACATTCATGAAGTCTGTACATCGCTTCTGCAGTGCCTTCATTAAGTCTGTACAAGGTTTTAACCTTATACTGATAACTCTGTTCGAATGTCTGACAGGGACACTTTGCAGAGACTGATGATTGGCACGTGATCCGAGGCTGAAAGGACTGACAGAATGGTGACACGTGTACTGAAGCATGCTAAAATGCTGCCACGTATTCAAGTCATTGGGCGGGAACTCAAATGCCACACGCCCAATTCCTGCTGCTCTCTATATATGAAGCTTCTTCCACCTGAAGAAGTGAGATCGAGAGATAGAGAGCTCTAGCAGAAGAGAGACAGAGAAATAGCAAGAGTAGAAGAAAAAGAGTAGAAGAGTAGAGCGCCTGCACGATCCAGGAGAAGAAGAAAGAGAGTGAAGAAGAGAAAGAGAAAGAAAGAGAGATAGAGTGAGAAAGAGAAAGAAAGAGAGACTAAGTGATCTGAAGAAGAAGAAAGGCAGAGAGAAGCTTCGTTTTGAAGATCTGTCTTCACTGGACCGTGGATCAAATCCAGGCCAGTCAGCTCATTCTGAGCCACATTGTGCTTCATCGTTTACAGCCTTCCGATTGCTATTGTCTATGTTTTTCCTTTCCATTTTACACCATTTCTTCAAGCTGTTAGTCAGCGGATGCAGTGGAGGATTCCACTGGACGGGTAAGCTATAATCCCCAACAGTTGCAGAGAAGGTTCTTCTCTGGACAGCAAGCTGTGTTGCTCAGCAGGCGAGGTGGATACCTCGGACAGCAAGCTGTGTTGCTCAGCGGTTGCAGAGGATCTGTTCCTCTGGTCGGTAAGCTGTTAAGCCCAGTGAAGCTGTGTATCAGCGGTTGTAGGCAAGCTGTGATGCCCAGCTGTTCAAGCTGTGAGTCAGCGGAATCCACACTCGGTTTGAGTGTGGGGTGGATGTAGGTCTGCTGGACCGAACCACCTAAAAATCATTGTGCAGTAATTTGATTTCATATTTGCTTCCGCTAGATGAATGTTTAGGCTCGATATGCTTTCACATGTTCATTGAGCTATTTGACTGCACATTTACTACTTGATTGAACACCTTATAGTAGTTTAGATTCGGTAGATCTGAATCTATTTTTGCCTCAGCTTCTTTGAGTGTTCTAAGTTTTAGTTAGGAGGTAGTTTTCATTGGGCGAATTTTTAAGGAGAGATTCATTCACCCCCCTCTGAATCCCTAGCACCGAACCCAACAGGATGTACACGGAGAGAAACTCTTTGTATTGCTACTGAACCTCAGATGGTAGGTCAGCTCCAATCTTTACTCCCAGGGTCGGGTCATCATTTAGGAAAACCATTAGTAACTCGCCTCCAGGCTCGAAGGTTACGGGTTTTTCCTCGACTTCCCGGGGGCCCTTATTCTTCCCGTCCGGCCTTGTGGCTTCGACCGAGATATTATACACCTTCTGGCCATCGCCTGGTTGTCCCGGATTTCCCCCACCCCTTTTTTAGTAGGGAACTTCATCTTTTGGTGATAGGTAGAGGGCACCGCTTTTGTTCGGCTAAGGATCCCTCAGCCTAAGATTGCGTTGTATGCTATCATACCCTTGATCACTATGAAGTCCACCATAACCGTAATGATTTTGGGTGGGGTACCGAGAGTAACCGGCAGACTTAGTGCTCCCTCGGGATAAGTGGCCTGGCCATTGAACCCGCAAAGGGGGGTTCGGATCGGGCGGAGCTTAGACAGATTCTCCCCATCTTACGAAAACACTCATAAGACAATACATTAGGGGCACTTCCATTGTCAACTAGAATCTTGTCTACGTTACAATGGTTTATCGTGGCCGATATAACCAGGGCTTCGTCATGCGGGGTGGTCAGCCCTTCCAGGTCTTGGTCGGAGAAGACTATGACCTGGGGCTCACTTGGCAGGGCCTTGGTAGGCTCGGTGGCTCGGCTCGCCTGCTCAGCATGACGCTTCCTTCCTCAACCACTGTCTCCTCATGATGCAGCTCCTTCAGTGATGACATTGATATGGACCCCGCGAGGGGCGTTGTCGATTTCCCTTGGGGCGCCTCGGTCTTCCTTATGCCTGGCCACGAACAAGGATAGGTGTCCCTGGCAGATGAGGCGCTCGATCTCATCCTGGAGCTGGTGGCAATCGCCGGTGTGATGCCTGTGGTCGCTGTGGAACATGCAATGTTTGCTGCGATTGCTGCTCTTTGACCTCATTGGCTCGGGTTGACGGAGGAGGCCCGAGCCTTTGATGTCTTCATATATCTCGTATACCGGAGCGGTCAAGGGAGTGTACCGCTCGTACTTCCGGGACAGGTCCTTGGGCTCTCCGTCTCGATTCCGCCTTTTTCTTTGGCCCGAGCCTGACTCGGGTGCTCGCTTCTTGTCCGCCTCCCGACCCGAGCCGGTTGCGCCTCGGCATGCGCTGAGAACTTGTTCGCACTCAGCATGGCGTAAGGCCAGAGTCACTAGCTCGGCAAGGGTCGAGGGAGGGTGGAGGACAAGTTCGCGGCGGAGGTTTTCGTCCCGGGTGCCTCCGGTCAGTGCGGTTATGGCCGAGGCTACATCCAGGCGGGGGATTCTCAGGGCTTCCGACTTAAATCAGAGTTTCTCCCCTTGCGCCTGTTTGAGAGCCAATAGCCCCACTACCGACCTTGGGGGGCCGCTGCCGGCGAAACTCTCCTTGAATACTCGCCCGAACTGCTTGAAGTCTCGGATGGATCCGGGGGCGAGGGCTCGAAACCATGCTTGGGCGCCTTAGACCAGGGTGGTCACGAAGGCTCGGCATTTGATGGCGTCGGACGCCCCGTGAAGGATCATCAAGGCGTCGAAGCTGTCGAAGTGGTCACCCGGGTCACCCTGGCTGTCGTAAGACTTGAAGGTTGGAATGGGGATTTTGGGAGATACCTCTGCCTTCAAGATATAGCCGAAGAATGAGGATTTCTCCTCATCCTCTACTGGGGAGGTCTTTTGCAAGGCGCGTAAGGCGCGCTCCTGCTCTACGAAGCGCCTCTCAAACTCTCGCAGACGGAGGGATATCTCCGACTGCCGTTGTGTCGGGGGGCTAGGGGGACGCGATGGTAGGCTGTCCTGGCATTCCCTGGGGACTTCGATCTCTGGGTGCGGACGATGTGCCCCAGGTTTTCCCTGCTTCGGCGTGGAGGAGGCCTCTTGCTCCGGAGAGGGGGCTTGTGAAGGTCCTCCTGACCTGTTGCGAATAAGCTGTCGTCCTCGGAGGGTGAAGCGACCTCCGGCCATGTGTTGAGACACATCTCCGCGGGGAGGGCTTTCCGGAGGGACGCGTGACCTTCCCTTCCTGGCCGCCTGGGTCCTCATGAGTTCCACGAGGACATCCAGTTTTGCGTTGAGGGCTTGGAAAGCATCAGCGCCCTCGTTGGATGGTTGCCATACCGTCGCGGGCGAAGGTGGTTCATCTGCTGGGGTGCTGGCGTTGGAGGGGGGGTCTTGCGCGGCCTGAGAAGGGCCTTCTCCCCCCATCACCATGGCCTTCCCCCTATCACCGGTGGCTCTCCTCCCTGTACTTCTTCGCACCATGCTGGCTCTTTGATCGTTTCCCACAGACGGTGCCAGATGAAGAGGGGCGATCTCGCGCTAGTCCTGAGCTGGGGGGATGATCACCGATCAGTGAACTGTAAGGAAGGGAAACGGATCAGGGGGCCCAGGGGTGGTTCCCTGGGGTAAACGCTCCGATGCCTAAGTCAGTAGAGCAGTAGTGGAAGCTATGAAAGGAGGAGGAAAGAGATGCACGAGATCCCTCTCCACCAAGGTGGTGAAGTGGTTCCTGCTCATGGAGTTTTAGGCGTGTGTAGGTCTTACCGTTCGCTGGAGGGAGTCCCCGGTTTAAATAGTGTGCTAGCCTCATGAGTCCCGTAAGCTGAGGAGTTCCAGGCGGGGGTTACGTCCTTGACATGGGCTCTTTACGTCCTCATGTGGGCTCTTTATAACCTTGAGGACTCATGGGTCCCTTATCTTTGTGAACTCCTGCTCATAAAGGGCTCTCAACGGCAGCGTGGATAAGCAATCGTTGGTCGACCCAAGCATGAAGAGTGCCAACCCTATCCGGGCGATCGGCATAGCTCGGATGAGGCTCGGTCGGAGTGGGCGCGGGGCGCTAGCCTTTATCCCGGATAGGGGGATAGGTCGGGCTTGGGTCTTCCTCCGACCGGACCGACGCTCCGGCCTTTCGAGCCTAATGGCCGCCGAGGAAGTGCTTGATCCCGAGTGATCTTATTGGGCTTTTATGCTAAGTGGGCCCTGCGGGGCGGTCACTTAGATGAGCTGGGCCTCGTTTGGTCTTGCTGGACCTGGTTTGGCTGCTCTTAGATGGGCTACAGAAATCCCCCTCTCCAGTATTATTCCAGCAAAATGCACTTTTTTATTTCGGCCAAGCTCCAAGGGAAAACCAAGATACTTATGGGGGAATGTATGCCTGGTAAAACTTGTAATATTGAGTATCCGATTGGAAATAGACTCATGAACCTTTGGATGCAGAAAGAAGCCACTCTTACTAACATTAATGAGCTGACCTGACACCCTTTCATATGTGTTGAGTACTTTCATTAAGTTCCTGACAGAAATAAGACTGGCTTTACTAAAAATCAAAGTGTCATCTGCAAACAAAAGGTGAGAGATTGGTGGACATCTCCGAGGACCTTGGAACCACTCAACCCGTCCATTTAAGTGTGCTTCCCTTATGGATCTGGTTAAACTTTCCTCACCAATGATAAATAATGAGGGGGCAATAGGGTCACCTTGCCGAACACCCCTTGATGACTTAAAAAATCCAACTGCATCCCCATTCAATAAGACGGAAAACCAGCAATTCTTTACCAATTTTTCAAGCATATTAATGAATGACAAACTAAAACCAAATTTGTGAAGGACAGTAAACACGAAATCCCACTCTATCCTGTCATAAGCCTTGGCCATATCTAGTTTAAACATTACATTCTTGCCTCTGGTTTTTCTGCCCAATTCATGAGTCAATTCTTGTGCTAGTGCAATATTTTCTGTAATGTCCATTTATTTATCCTAATTACACTCTATTAACCCCCAAATAAAACCAAATAAGCACACATTGCCCACGAAATGAAAACCCAATAAATACTAAAAATACAAGGACTCAAGACAGAGACTCCAGATTGTCTCCAAGCCATAGGGATGTCAGTGTAGCTCGAGTGGTGCGTCGCATTCGGTACTGACGGCTCGCCGACTCATGCTTCTCGATCGCTCTGGTGTCCGCACCAATTCTCTCCGGGTGGGAGAAACTTGACCCTGTCGAGTAAGGGTCTGGATCGCTCTGGTAGCGCTCTAGTAGGTCCGAATCTATCCTCTGCAACTCTGCCCGGGTGATCCAAGTATCATCAGTGGCTGGTCGTCCTCTCCATCGCACTAGGTAGCGCGGGTAGGATCCACTCCTGGTAATAGTCACCTGCTCATCCACTATATGATCTATATGCTCACGCTGTCTTGAAAATGAGGCTGGTGGTTGACACTTAGGTGTGGGGTCACTCTCAATAGGAGGAGATGGCTCGAAAGGCTCACTAGGGATCACCGCTGGGTCCCTATAAGCAACTAGATCCGACACATTGAAAATAGAGCTTATCTCATATTCCTCGGGCAAGTCCACAACATACGTATTGGATCTAACGCGTTTCAACACTCGAAATGGACCGGGTCCGCGAGCTTAGAATTTCTTTACGGTCCCAGAGGGAAACTGTTCACGTCTAACCCTGATCATGACATAATCACCCTCTTGGAACTCACTGTGGTGTCTGTGGGCGTCGGCTAACTCTTTGTACCGTGCATTGCTGGCCTTAATGTGATGACGGATGTCGTCATGCAGACTCCTAACATGCCTAGCAAATGACTCAGCAGACTCCGGCACTCGTGCATGAATGGGCATGGGAATAAGATCCACTGGTTTCCTAGGCCTACTACCCGTGACAATCTCAAAAGGACTCATACCTGTAGACCTATTGACCGAATCGTTATATGCAAACTCAGCCAGCGGTAACATGAGATCCCAATCCCCTACACGGTCCCTAACAAGACACCTCAAAAGGTCACCCAGACTCCTATTGACCACCTCGGTCTGACCATCTGTCTGGGGATGATATGCAGTGGAGAACTTGAGGTGAGTACCAAACATATGACATAATGTCTTCCAAAAGTAACTGGTGAACCTAACATCTCGGTCAGACACTATGGTACGAGGCAACCCAAACTTACACACCACATGAGAAAGGAACAGGCGGGCTACCCTCGAAGCATCCGAAGTCTTAGAGCAGGGAATGAAAAGGGCCATCTTCGAGAATCGATCTACTACCACATAGACCGAATCATGCTTCCTAGAGGTTCGTGCCAAGACAAAATCCATGCTAACATCATGCCACGGGACATCTGGCACGGGAAGAGGCGTATAGAGGCCTGAGCTTTGCTTCTTCATTTTGGCTGTAACACATGTACGGCACTGAGCCACAATGTAAGCAACATCTCTCTTCAAGCTCGGCCAATAGAACCTGTGCTCGATAGCCTCGATAGTCTTGTTCCGACGAAAGTGGCTGGCTAGACCTCCCGCATGAAGTTCCCATACTAAGAAGTCGCGAACCAAAGTTCGGGGAACACAAAGCCTGCCTCCTCGAAAGAGGTAACCCTCCTGAAGCACATAATCACTATGATCTCTCGAGGGTCCAGCCTGGAGAGCGGCAAAGATCTGACCAAAGTCAGGACAATCAACATAAGCCTCTCTCATCTTCTCTAGCCCTATAACCTCGGCACTCATGGTAGTCAGCAGACATGCACGCCGACTCAAGGCATTAGCCACCTTGTTCTCCACTCCAGCCTTGTGCTTGAGCACAAATGTGAACTGCTGGAGATACTCAACCCATCTGCTGTGACGCGCATTGAGCTTACTTTGGGCATGGAGGAACTTCAAGGCCTCATGGTCGGAGTACAAGACAAACTCTTGATGTAATAAGTAGTGCCTCCAATGCCTAAGAGCCTGAACAACTGCATAGAATTCCTTATCATAGGTAGAGTATCACAGTTTCGCGTCATTCAGTTTCTCACTGAAATATGCAATCGGGTAGGTCTCCTGACTCAACACTCCTCCAATTTCTACACCCGACGCATCACATGAGACCTCAAACACCTTCGAGAAATCTGGTAATCGAAGGACCGGTGTCTGGGTCATGCGTTCCTTGATGTCCTTGAATGCAGCTGCAGCGGCCTTCGTCCATACAAATGTGCCCTTCCTGATACAGTCCGTGATCGGGGCAGTGATGGAACTAAATCCGCGGATGAAACGATGATAGAACGTCGCGAGGCCATGGAAGCTGCAGACATCATGGATCGTGCGGGGTTCCGGCCACTCAATAATGGCCCAGACCTTCTCTGGATCTGCGGAGACCCCAGTACTAGACACAATGAAACCCAAGAAGGTAAGCTGAGGAGTCATAAAAGCACACTTCTGTGGGTTTGCAAACAATTGCTCTCACCTTAAGAGTAGATAGACCTGCCTAAGATGGTCCAAGTGGTCCCCCATAGTGCGACTATAGATGAGAATATCATCAAAATACACTACAACGAAGACTCCAATGAAAAGTCGAAGGACCTGAGTCATGAGTCGCATGAAGGTGCTGGGGGCATTGGTCAGCCCAAAGGGCATAACAGACCACTCATATAGATCATCCTTGGTCTTGAATGCAGTCTTCCACTCATCACCTGGCCTAATCCTTACCTGATGATAGCCACTCTTAAGATCGATCTTCGAAAAGATAGTGGCACCTGCCATCATATCAAGCATATCATCCAGGCGGGGAATAGGGAATCTGTACTTCACAGTGATTTTGTTGATGGCACAACTATCAATACACATCCGCCATGTGCCATCCTTCTTTGGGGCGAGTAATGCGGGTAGAGCACACGGACTCATGCTGTCCCGAACAGATCCTCTCTACATAAGCTCATCGACCTGCCGCTTTAGCTTGGCGTGCTCAGTGGGACTCATGCGGTAATGGGGAAGATTGGGCAATGAGGATCCCAGAATCAGGTCGATAGCATGCTGAATATCCTGCATAGGTGGGAGTCTCTTGGGAAGCTCTTCGGGGAATATATCAGCAAACTCTTGCAGAATGGGAATAACATCGGGTGGGAGTTCACCCTCGGACTCTCGCTCCACCTCACGGACCGTGATAGCAAATATAGGACTCCCCTTACTAGCCTCCCACTCCATTTCTCGGGAGCTAATCAACATCAACCTCCTAGACGGGGGCTCACCTGTGCCAGATGTAACAGTCATGGCCTGAGCTGGGGATGGGGTACTGGGTCTAGGGACGGAAGGCTCCGGAGTACTAGGACAAGTAGGACCCCTAACTGAAGGACTCTTGGGCTGAGAGGGGTGGAGGGTAATCTGCTGGCCACCATGGTCGAAGGTACAGGTGTTCGACCGGCCATAAAGCGTGGCATCCCGATCAAACAACCACGTCCTACCAAGAATAATACTGCCCACCTCCATGGGGAGGACATCACACCAGATCTCGTCACGGTAGGCATGGAACTGCAGTGGGACAAGACACCGCAGCCTGATCGGAATGGAGGTACAATCCAGCCAAGATACTCGATAGAGGCAAGGATGGTCCACGAGAGTAAGACCAAGACGAGAAACAGTGCCCGTGGAGATTACATTGATACAACTCTCACTATCGATAATCACCTTACAAACTTTCCCGCCCAGCCTACAATATGTATGAAAGATAGTGGACCGACGTCAGTCATCACTAGCCTGTGGCTGGGTGAGAATACACCTGACGACCCCCAAATGGGTATCGTATGGATGCTGGGCATCCTGGCCGTCACCTTCATTCTTAAAGAACTCGTCAGCTAATTCCTATTCCGCCTCATAGCTGACTGACACAAGCTCGTAAGATGAGGCGTCCCCAACCTGTGTGTCCCCAATGACCAGAGATTGACGAGTAGGACACTGGTTGGCAAAGTGGCCAAACCCATTGTAGCGAAAACACTACTGCCGTGATCCACTAGGCTCCCCGATCAAAGGTCCCTTACCCTTATCCTCCCGACGGACATGAGGTGTAGGCAATAGGGGATGGGCAAGAGGTGCGGACGCCGGTGGACGGACAATGGGTGCGGGTTGTTGGGGTCGAGGGGGAAGATCCCTCGGTGGGGAAGGGCGAGGCCTTGGAATGAATAGCTCTAGACGGGTGGGCTATTGAGGTCGGGCCATGGGGGCCCTCTGATATGTGCCTGAAGAGCTGCGGGGCTTGACACTACGGAGAGGAAAGGGGCCCAACCGTTGGGTAGGCTCAAACTCGGCCTCGAATTGCTCCAATTCGAGAGCAACCTGGTACGCTTGTTCCAAAGTGGCCACATTGCGGTGAAAAAATTCATATTGATAGTGTGGCCACAGACCTCTTCGAAAGCGTGAGATGGTCATGCTGCTCTCTTCCGTAACTCCACACCGCAAATAGTACTCATCAAACTCGGCGGTGTACTCAGTCACAGACCAGTTTCCTTGGGTGAGACTCTGTCATTTGTCTATGAGACGCTGGAGATATGTAGCAGGAAGGTACTTCTGCCTCAACTTGGTTTTCATATCATCCCAAGTATCGATCTGGGGTTGATGCCGCTGCATTAACAGGCTCTCCACATTGGTCCAATAGGTTTACGCTTGCCCTTGCAACTTCATCTTTGCGTAGAAAACTCTTCGGTTGTCCGTCATCTTAAACCACTCGAAGTACCGATCCATGTCAGCCTCCGAATCTAAATAGACCTTTAGGTCCAAGGACCCGTCAAAAAGGGGAGGGTCCGCACGCACGTTCCTAAGAACGTGGTCGTCGTCACCGTAATCACGATTCCGTCGTTGGGCTCGACAGTCACGACCATAACCCCCAGGTTCGTTATCGGATGCATAGTCATCCACCTCGGGGCACTCGCTGCCTCCTATCATCTACCCCTTAAGCCCTTGGAGCAGCAGGTTGCTGAACCGGCTCCTGTTGGCCATTGGTCGGCGCGGGTTGCGCCGCCTCAACTGGGGCCCTCTCTAGGACAACAACTCTCCTCACCAGACCCTGGATAGATTGGTCCGATGCTTCGGCCCGATCCTCTAAGGCTTTCATCCTCCCTTCCAGACGTGTACCTACACCGTCTACACGCATACTAAGCCCATCCATATGCGTATCGAATCGATCCATGAGAGATCAGAACATCTCGGCCACCGAAGGCTCATCAGAACTACGGACTCGGGGATCTGCCATAGGTGGTTGTGGTGAGTATTGGGTACCTCTACGGGTGGGCATGGAAATGACACGGTGACTGGGATACACAGACTAAAGCAAAGATGATGAATCTAGACTTAACCAATATCCGGTACGTGGCGGAGGTTTGATCCGAAGATTGCACTCACGCAAGTGTGTACCTTCCCAATAGGCGTAACCTATTGTTCCGGAGACACCTTTTAATATACCGGGTAAAGGATGCAATGGGACACCTTAGACGACTACCCTAGACTCTAACCTGGCTCTAATACCAAACTGGTGCGGGACGACGAGGGAGACTCGATGCCAAATGATGCGAACCTTGGACTCTATGTGACGACGTGACGAATGGGACAACGCGACCAGCGACTACACGACCATTAGAGCAACCTTGGCTCGACACTAAGAGCTCCTAAGGGTATATGCCTTTAACAGAAAAGTAATTCCACGAATCGTCCCAAGCGAGGGAAACACGGATCCGCGCAGTTGAGAAACCGACAGAGTCATGGGTGGTCTAGCTCACTTCCGTGCTCGGATTGAGTCACGGGACGGGTTCGCTATCTCTCTCTCACAGTGGTGATTAGCATGATTTAATGAGCTAGAATCCTAACACACTCATGCAGCGGCATATATTCATATACTAAGTAAGCAAATGCCAAGAAGGAGAGACCGTTACCTCCACGCTCCGGGCGTGGGGAAGATAACCCCGGCCAAGATCGTACTCCCGATTAAGACAATTATCAGTAAGTACAAAATTAAACCCACTCCACGCAGGGTGGTAACAGGTAACATGTGGGACCCGGGAGGATCGATCTTGGGTTGACAGGCATCATTTTGAGCCGCTCCGATGGTGCTGGCACGCTGCTACTTGATGCTGGCTGGACAGCGCGGGCTGACGGTGGTGGGGACCACGATCTGCTCGGGCGGCCGACTGAGGTGGGGTTGGTCCCGTTGCGAAAGGGACCCCTAGAGGGACGATCCCTAGGAGAGGGACGCGCTGGTTCACCTCGTGGAAGGCGAGGAGGCCCGATTGGGGAGCATTGTGGCTTGCTGTCCACAGACCTGTTCTGCAGTTTCAGGGGTGCGCGACCCGGCGATAAAAATTACTGCGACCAGCTCCGATCTCGGGACGTCACGAAACCAGCGCCGTTGCGAAGCTGACTCTGAGACCTTCAACCCTTTGGTGTTACAGAAATTTTGCAGTGGCAGGGTTTTTCATGGGGAAATTTCAAACAAAAAAGGCTCCATTCTCAGATCTGGCCAGGCAGATTCTGATCTTCCTGATGAAGTGAGTTGACCGAGGTTGAAACTTTGGATCTGGGAGATGAGATTTTTATGGAAGCTAGAGGAGGAAGTAAGGAACACGAGGATATTTTTTTTATATTTTTCAGAGGTGGTTTGATATGGGAAATAGATTTTATAACTGGGATGGGTCGGATCTGGACTGCAGAAGATAGAACATGATCCGATTTTTGCAGTGATTTTTAAAAATGGTAAACGAACTCCAAAAATCTTAAAACAATTTGTGGGATGAGGGTTGGGTCACAGCCCAAATTTCAGCTCGATCTGAAATTGGAAAGGGGTTCGAAGGGGTGAAGTGTATGGCTGCTGGAACATAAGTCTGCACATGGGCAGATTGTGTAGGCTGTGGGAATTTAAGGTAAAAGTGGGAAAACGAAGTGGGAATAATTTGGAATTTTTTTGTGGGACGTGAGAACAACCATGGGAACTCACCCTCAAAATTTCAGCCTCGTCAGATCTACGGGTTGAGAGCTAAAATTTTATCTTCAGCTTGCTGTCCCGCGATGGGCAGAACTCCGATGACGAGCGGTGGTGGTGCAACGACGGCTCGACGGCGGCGGTGGTGGAGAGCTTCACACACTGATAGGGGAGGAGTCACACCTCAGAGAGGCAGCCTTCACAGTTGCAAGGGGAGGGAGAGGAGAGAGAGGGGGGGCCTTGGCCCTTGGAGCATAAATTGCTAAAATTCTTCTATTAATTATGGTGAAAATAGAAAATACAAGCCTTTTATATGAATTGGGAGCCCTAGGTAAATGACCTACCTTACCCTAAGATCTAGGGTTGGGGAGGGGTACATTAGAGATGACAAAATCCATTTTCCCGATGTGGTCAAAGTCAAAATAAAAAAATTAGCCTAATAGAGCCGAAAGAGGGGGCGCCCCCCTTAAAGAAGGGAAATGGAATTTCCCTTCCCTTGGTCCAATGGTCCAAGTCCAAGGTGGATAATGTTCCAGCCCCTATGGGTCCCTAGAAGTTAGGTGGCCCAATGGGGAAAGGGTGAGGGGGACTGCAGGGCCTAGGTGGCCCCTTTTTACAAAGAAACTCATTTATTTATCATAATTACACTCTATTAACCTAAAATAAAACCAAATAAGCACACATTGCACACCAAATGAAAACCCAATAAATACTAAAAATACTAGGACTCAAGACGGAGACTCCAGACTATCTCCAAGCCATAGGGATGTCGGTGTAGCTCGAGTGGTGCTTCGCGTTCGGTACCGACGGCTCGCCGACTCATGCTTCTCGATCGCTCTGGTGTCTGCACCATTGGGGTTGGAGGTTTCTCGCTTTTCCCTTGGATAGGGGATCGACTCGGCGGCTTGTGAGCTACCTTGGGAATTGTGCTATCGTGGTTTCAGACCTAGGGATTAGGCTAGATTAATGGCACTGTGCCAACATGTGCAGCTGTCTTGACCCAAGTCATGTGACTCAAGGACAGTTGGGTTAGTAGGTTTAGTGGACCATCCAGAGTCTGGTGGCCCTGGGCTGCCTATTACTCCGTGTTACTCATGATGGGTGCGTGCGTGACTTTCCGTGTTCAAATTTAGTGACCTCCGACTGGTCGTAGCCTTCTTACGGTACGCATGTGCTGACCCACACGGGAGTGGTGGAGCGGCTTACTCGAGAGAGACGATTTTTAGGCTGGTTGCCGTAGGGCCCCCTCGTGCACCCTGAGTCCGGGCTTTGGAAAAGAACCAGCTAGAGGATCTGACCTAGGGCGCATGGTCTGTGTGTGCACACGTGGTTGGGGGCGCCGTACCCGCGCTGACGAGCGCGACCCCAGCTAGTCCTTGTTCGTGGTACCAGTTGTGTGTCTCAGTCTCTTCCTGAGACGTCGTAGGGAGACGCTGGGGTGTAGTGTATGACATCAGTGGATGTATCCGGCCTTGCTTCTAGTGGGTAGTGCTCCCGTCATGTGACGTGAGTTTATTTTGACTCGAGTTTCCGCTTCGCGTCTGCGAGAAGTGATTTTATGTGTAGTTTCCGGGTTGTTTCCAGAGGTAGAGGTCTAGGGTTTCCGGTGAGTGTCACCGAGGATTTTTCCTAGACAGTGTAGGGTTCACGACGGCGAGGCCGTGATCGTGTCTACCCAGATAGCTTGGTCTCGGGTTGGGCCTTTGTCCATGAGATGGGCCTTCACGACAGTGTTGTCATGATATTTCTTCTGGTAGCGTAGCCAGGGTTTCTCTGATAGTCTGGTAGTCCCCGACTGTGAGATCGGGGCATGTTTTCCAGTACAGTAGGAGTAGCTATAGTGTCGAGTTTTTACCGACCACCGGTTTGCTGTTCTTGCTATTGTTGTTGCTTTCCGCTACCACCGTTGTTTACGGTTGGGGTTCCGTGGGACCCCTACTGAGCTAGTGATAGGAGGCTCACCCCTACTTTTCAGGTGCAACGGTTCTTCCTCGAGGTCCGAGGGTGCTGTGCGGAGGTTTTTAGTTGTCAGCTCGCAGGGCCGAGTGTTCACTCAGTGTTGGGTACGCTTCTCTGCCTTTGACTGTACTTCTGTTGGACTGGACTCTATTGTAGTTTTTTGTTTATTTCTATTAATTGTTGAATTGTCCTACTTTATTTCCTATTTCTTTGTACCTCCACACTCCTTTTAGCCCTTTTGAGCCCTCCGTCTCATGGACGGCGGGCCAAGATTCGAATGTCATCGAGTTCTTCATGGTATCCGGATTTTGGGTCGTTACAAAACTCTTCTTGATAAAATCGCTTCGATGAAGGAACAACTCAAGAGCGCCACAAGCCCGCGGCCTCCTCCTCCTCCTCCTCAAATTAATTCCCTTCATACATTCATGAGTCTAATCACTGAGATGGAGAAATATTGGAAGGAGAGGATAGATGATAATGGCATTACAAAGCTATGTGAGCAAGATGATTTTACAAGTTTCAATGATCAAGTGGACACCGTCCGCCCTCCACCCATTCACCCCACTCATCAATATGGCCCTCCGCCTCCACATCTGCAAGAACCTCCACGTCTTTATACACCTCCACCACCCATTCATCCCGCTCCGTCATATGGCCCTCCGCCTCCACAAAATCCTCCACCACATTATACTCCATCAGCCGTCAATACGCCTTCACCTCAACATCCACTTGAGTTCAAATATAAAGAGTTGGAGCCGGCACAAGATGATGAGGATGTCCAAGAGGCTCCAACTCCGAGTTTCCTTCGTTTCCCTCTCCCTCCATTACGTGAAGAACCTTCTGCTCAGGATGACACCACCATTCCAAACCCCATCTATGAAACCTCTTGGTGTTATGATGATGGGTCGATACTCCAATCACCTACACCGGAGCATCATGAACCTTCTTCCACCCTTAAAACCTCTCAACCCACTAAAATCCGACGCTTCCTACGCGCCGAACCTCCCAGTATTATACCCCCTTCAACCTCCACACCATTAACATCCTTACCACCGGTCTCCGCCAAATCTCCCATTAACCCTTCCCCAATCAACCCTCCACCGCCGCTACTTCGGCCCTCCACTATCCTTTCAAAGCCAATCATTGTCATTCCACCACTTAACCCTTCGGCCAAACCCGTGGCTAGTCTTGAGCAAAGTTTACCCCTTGTTATACTCAAGCCATCCCTATCCGCTTCCGAGCAAGGAGAAATGCCCGATGTGCTTGAACATCCACTTCTACCTGTCCTTCCACTAGCGCCATTCATTAAACCTTCATTATCTGTTGAGCCTACCGCCTCCATCTCATCACCTTCCACCACCTCTCAGAGTGGGCGTCTTGTTACAAATACATGTGCCAACAATGATGTTCGAGAGCCAGGCAAGAAAGATTTGTCTATGGCTATGCTATTCAAGAGTCAAGATTTTATTTGTCGGATGCCGATTCACGTACATGTGCCATGCCTATTTGAAAAGTCCCCGCAATTGCTCACTAAAGAAAAATGTCGAGAATTGATGCCATGCCAGCCCAAAGCCAGAATCATCAAAGTTACTTTGCTCATTGGGCGTAACCCAGTCAAGGCTCTCATTACACCTTGCTCCATCATTGTACAAGTTTCCAATCAAGAGAAGGGGTCCTCCTCAAGTGCTACAATGACACACGCTTCTGCCGAGGAGATGATGAAGCATATGCTTAAGGGCAGGGTAGAGCACCCCTTGCTAGAAGTCCTCAACATCAAGTCTTCTCCATATTTACTTCCACACAAGGGGCTGGCAATTTCATCAACAAGCTTGCTCAAGCTCCTCGATGCTCCCCATGTTTGTTTACCAAAGAAGGATGCTGTGAACATCAAAGGTCAAGGGGCAATGACTACGCCCGATATTTATCCAAACAGGGCTAAACCTTCTGCACAGTGGGCCCGTTATGTAAAGAGGCATCTTGGCACAAGAAGCCGAACTATTACAGTAAAGCCGCCGCGTTGTCAGATGATAAGGAGGCGTAAGGGCCAAAGAGTGTGTGATGGGCGCTCAGTTATACCATCTTCCCCTTGTTCCACTCCGTCCTCATTTATTTTGTTAAGCTCCTCTCCTTGGGTCATCTATCTTCCCTCTTCTAAATCAATTCTATCATCTTTCCTAAATCATGTTCTATTTTCTCGGTCTCCTACTCTATCTAATTCCTCTTCTCCATTTCAATCCTCTCACCATCCCCTCCAAGAACTCTCTCATCATTACCCTTCTTTCTCCCCGGGACGTCCCAATTGTCCCGAAGTTATATCATCATTCCAATGCCTTTTTCCTCCTGGACACCCAAAACTCCCCTTCCTTTCAGACTCCACGAGTTACCCACCTAATCCGTCCGCCTCTTAGGAGGCTCTGGACTCTCTTTCTCCCATTCTTCGAGATTCTTCTCTAAACTTGTGTTCCGCCACTGTTCATCTCTGCCCCAATCAGGGTCTTCACCTATTCTCATGTTGTTTTCAGGGCTTTAGTCCCCCATAACCCCCTCTGATTCCGGTATCTTCTGTAGACCCTCATGTTTTCAAGGATTAACGCCCTAGCAAGGGAGTTCAAGCCCTGATTCTTTTCCTTTTATCCTCCTTCGTCTATGTCCATCTAATCATCACTCTATCATGTTGATCTATCTCCAACCTTCATCCTATCCTTTATCCTGCGAGCTACCAAGATAAGAAATGCAAGCACAAGGGGCAACATGCTGACTGCTTCAGGGCTACAAGTCACCTTCATTAAGGGATGCAAGGTACGATTTAATTGCGTAAGAATGCATCTTTTATTTTCATACTATTCATTTCTACGCATGAGCATAAAAAGTGAGGTTTTCGACATGATAACGAGTGATTAAAATAAAAACAAAAATAAAAAATTTTTATGTCTAAGTCAAGGTTATATTTTGCTTCTGCAACATCTAAAGGTATAATGAACTCTGTGTCAGGAGTCTGACATTCTCTCCCTGATCGTTAAGGGTTGTCCTTTTGCACGGGTCACACACTACACGGCATCCTTTGCCGGCTCTCTTGGAAAACACCGCTCCTACTTTGGCCATGTCCAAGGGGCATGAAAGTCCATTTTCTCTTCCTCACTCGGCTCAGGTGTAGGGGCAAAGGGGCAGAATAGGTAAGACAACCAACCTAAGCACTCTCCGAAAGGAAGAAGTCTCAAATAGGGACAGTCTATGAAGACCTTATCCTCCATTATCAAATTCCAAAAGTCAGTGTTTTGATCAAAGTCCGAAGAACAAACCATACACACAAAAAAGCTGGCATGGTAAGAGGGCAGTACAGTTTCCCCATGAGACGTCATGAGCCCGATCGTATGCGTGCCATAAGGAGAACTAAGGTTCGATGATATGATAAAAAGTCTCGGCGCAACAGACCTAATCCCTAGGGAAAGTGTGGTGCCCCGGACCCTTTTGGATCCTTCTTCTTAGGTCCCGGATCTGCATTTTTGGTGAATTTAGCTCCGTTGTGTCCGGAATTATGTTCTGGACATCTTTCGTGTTTGGATCCGTGCGATTTGGGTCAGTTCGGAGGCTCGGAACATGTTCCGCGGCTTTTTCCGCGTGTTTTCTGATTCCCGCGTGTGTCTCGGAAACACCTATGGAACCCTGTAGCGGGTGGACCGGGTCATTCATCTACCCGCGAGTGGTACCATTGCGATCAGCGCATCGCGAGGATCGAGGAGGTGTATTTTTCTATTTTTTAGGATTTTCTTGATTTTCTGGATTTTCTATAAATACCAAACATTTTTCTTTTCTTTTTCACCTTTTTCTTCTTCTTCTTCCTCCTTCTTCCAACCAATGGAGAGCGCCCTCCCCATCACGACCGTTCTTCTTCCCCGGATGACCGAGACGCGGCCTCCTTCACTCCGACAACGGCGTGGCGGCGGTGAGGCGGTTCCGGTGGTGGCCTTCTCGCGGCGGGAGGCGGGGCGTGTGGCATTCAAAAGCTTCTTCCTTGACTTCGGCAGTGATTCGGCGGAGCATTCGCTCCATTGAGGTAGGGGGACGAATCCCTATGCTCATCCTGTCATCCCCTGCGATTTGTAGGCTGAATGGGAGCCGAGAGGGGTGTGTTTGAGCGGGTTAGGGCAAAATCATGTTTTGGGGAGAGTTCGCTCGATCTATGGATTTGAGCCGCGATTCGGCATTTTGATGGCCTAGAATCATGCTAGTGGTCCCCAGGGGTCTTCCCCTTTGATTTCCCCCTCTCCTACGGAGGTATGGGGACGTGGTTGGAATTTTTGGGCGTTTCACGCCGTTTCGCTGTCGGACCGGTGTGACGGTCCTTCCAGTGACCGTCACACCATGTGACACGTCCAGGTGGGTGCGTTACAGCCATGTTTTAGCTAGCTGGGGGTCTGTGGGATGTGACGGTCCCACGATAGACCGTCAGGGCGCTGTGACGTGCCTAGATTGGACCGTCAGGGATGATCAGACCGTCGGCTTTCGACCGTTGGCTTTTGACCGTTGGGGGTCAAGGCCTGTGACGCACCATGCCTGGTGCATCACAACCTTGTAACGCCCCTATGTGGGTGCGTCAGAGAATGTGAAGCCATCTCCCCTGACGCGCCAGGGTTGGTCCATTAGGTGCTGTGATGCCCCTAGGTGGGTACGTCAGAGCCTGTTTTCACCTCGGCTTGTGACGCTCCAGGGTTGGACCGTCAGAACCTTGTGGCGCTCCAGTGTAGGTGCGTGACAGCCTATGACGGCCCAAGGTTGGACCGTCAGGCTCCGTGCTGCACCGTGTATGTGCGGTCCCGTTTCTTTGACGGTGGTTTCCGTGAGTCAGTCCTTACTTCCAGTGACCTGTCCACTAGTCGTAGCTTTCTGCGCACGCGAGTGCGGACCCACCTGGGAGTGGTGGAGAGCGAGACCCGGTGAGAGGCGTTTTTTAGGCTGGTTTTCATGGAGCCCCTTGCCTTTGCCACCAGAGTCCGGTGGGGGGGAAAACCAGCTAGAGGACCCGACCTAGAGCAGATGGTCTGTGTGTGCACACGTAGTTGGGGGCTTAGGACACGCGCTGATGAGCGTGACCCTAGCTAGACCTTGTCTTGGTCCTTGTTGCGTGTCTGAGTCTCACGCCCGGGGCGTTGTAGCTAGACACTTGTGACGCGGTGTAAGATGTCAGGGGACGCTTCCGGTCGTTCTTCTAGTGGTTAGTGCTCCTATTCACTAGCAGGTGTGGACTCGAGTTTCGTTGGATCGAGGTTCAGTAGTACGTACTATTAGAGTAGATGCCTTTTTCGCTTATTTACTTTAGCTTGTTGGTTCTACCATACTCCTGTTAGGTAGGGTTGCTTTTCTGCTTTCTTGCTTTCCTACCTTGGTTTCCGCGCGATGTGGGGATTCGCGGGATCCCTACTGGGCCAATGAAATGAGGCTCATCCCTACTTTTCAGGTGAGGCGGGGTCTTCGAGAGGTGCGGCCAAGTTTCAGCGTGGTTCTTCTAGCCAGGGTTAGTCGCCAGTCTGCCAGAGCCGGGGGATGTCCCGTGTAGTTGTACGCTGGGGGATGTCCCGTGTAGTTGTACTTTTCTTTCTGTTGACTGTACTTTCATTTGGACATGAGATACAGTGGACCTTGTAGCAGTTTAATTTATTTATATTATTCTTTGCATTTTATTTTAGATTATTGTGCTATCTCTGCGGTTGTTTCAACTTCTCCTGTACTCCCACACCATCCCTTTCTACCCTTTCGAGTCTTCGGGCTCGTGGGTTGGCGGGCCGAGATTCGAGACGCACCGGTTCCTTTCCGGCACTCGGATCCCGGGTCGTCACAGAAAGTGTCGTGAGCGGAAGTCAAACTTTGATACCCTTACAACCTACACCGAGCTTATCTCCAAGCTTTCTTCCATTTCCCCCTCTAAGGCCGAAATATTCCTCGAGTATGGCCCTTGTAGGAGCACCGATGACCAGGGGCAGTTAGCCATGGGATGCCACCCTTTAATGCACCCCCGTGCTCTGGGTATCTCTTAGTGAATGGGGAAGGAACAAGGATCCTTCGCTAGCAGCTTAATTAGCCTTGATCTTGCAGCTTGCAAAGTTAAGCCTAACATTATGTTTCTGGAAGAAGGGAAAAAAAGAGAACCAAAAAAAGAGGGAGAGAAGAGTGATCATGTGCCTAGATCCTTATTTTTCTAGCATGTTACGTTTGCATTCTTTATTTTGCCTTAATTGATAAGGGCTTGGCCTCTTGACCCACCTGCTTATCAAGCAAGAGGCCAAGTCAGAACATGGGAACTAACGCGTTTTATGAAGTGTTCTACAGGGACAGGTATATAAGCAGCGCAAAACAAAGAACAACCACAAGAACGCAAGAAGCAACAAAATCTGTTCCATTCCACTAATATATGTCAAATATACAAAAAAATGAGGGTGGATGTACAAGGATATCTCTCTCTAACTCTCTCCTCCACCCTCCGCATCTCCCCCTCTCCGTGAACTCTTAGCCTCTCCCTATCCTCCACCCTGAGGAGGATGTCTAGGTGGAGCCATCAATCCCCGCGAGGCTGCACTCCTGTCGCCCCGCGCTCTCCTCTTTGTCTCCACATTCTTTTGATGCTCATATGAGGTAGCAAGATAGTCTGTGCTCGAGTAGGCGTTGGGGCGTCCCTCACGCTAAGCACGCTCACGCCCTCGCCGATAGCGCTCCTCCACGTCCCTCGCGCGCTGCTCAGCAATCCCTAATATGGTGCTCAACTGCACCCTCTCCATCTCATGCTCTAGTCTCTCTCTCCCTTTCCCATCTCTCTCTCTCTCCATCTCACGCTCTAGTCTCTCTCTCTTTCTCATGCTCCTCCCTCTCTCTCATCCTCTCACTCCTCTCCACGCTGAGGAGAGCGCGCAACTCTATCGCATCTCACGGCAGCTCCTCCGTGTAATGACGCCTTAGCTCCGCCTCTGCCATCCACAGCTCTCACTCCTGCACCCAAAATTTGGTTAATGAATTATAACAATCAAATTTTAAGACTAAGCTAACGGAGTAGGTTGCTTACTCTATCCTGGAGAGAGGCCTCAACCGCCTCAGCACGAGCTAGCGCATTGACGAGCTGACTCTTAAGCTCGGTGTGGTCGCAGGCAGGCTGTGTCGAAGAAGAGGCACCGTGGGAAGATCGGACCCTCTCTAGCTCCTCTCGCTGAAATAAAAGGATTAACAACAATCAACAATTAAGCCAAAAAAATCATTATGAAGTTGCAAGTGAGAGTCTTACAAGCTCATCTACGGTGCGCTGGAGGTCATTGCGCTGCTGCATTGTCGAGTCGAGGAGCCCCTATAGCATGGCTAGCCTACCCTCTAGATCAAACTGTAAAAATAAAGTAAAAGAAAATGTTAATCACATAATCAAAAATCTTTAGGGTTTGGAGAATGCTAAATAGAGAACTCACTTGTCGGCGCGTGCCATGGTAGATCCGAGTACCATAAGTCTGTGTGTAGGCCCGAAGGTAGTGAAGAAGATCGTGGCTCCGACGAGCTGCTTAATCGCGCCGGTATGATTGGCGAGGGGGGCGCCCCCCCCCCCCCCCCCCGCCTCCGGCATCGGAAGGGGCACTGCTGGAGACTGTTCTTTGGTGGCGAATCCAATAGTAAGGAAGACTTATGCGCAAACCCTGTTGCAGAATCACCAGAGAGACAAGTGTACGATTCCGGTGAAGGATCCAGGGTTCACGGATAAGGGGGAACCACCAGTTTACTTCACCAAAGCTGACATCCAAGCTTCCTTGAAGGATCTTTCATTTGCTATCATAGCGAAATGCTCGTATGGTAGACCGGCTTTTCCAGAGATCAAATCCTGCCTGGCGCAGAGATTGGCTCTGTCCATGGACTTCATTATCAGCAGGTTAAATCAGAGGCATATTCTCATTCGTTTGGGATGTGAAGAAGATTTTCTAAAGCTTTTGATGCAGAAGAATCTCTATATTAAGGGGTATTTGTTTAGATTTTTTAGATGGACTCCAGATTTTGACTATGCTATCGACCCTGCTTCCGCTCCGGTTTGGCTGGGTTTCCTAGCGCTTCCTGTCAATCTTTACCATGAAGATTGTATGAAGTCGATTGCTGGCAACTTCGGGACAATGCTGAGAATTCACGATAAAACTTTGGCGATGACTGACACTGCTGAAGCTTTGGCTTGCGTTGAATTGGATCTTTTTGCTCCGCGTAAAGAAAGGATATGGATTGATCTGGATGGAGCATGTTTCTGGCAGATGGTTAATTATTACAGAGTTCCACAACTTTGTGGTGTATGTCACAAACTTGGTCATCGTGATGCCGAATGTAAAAAGAAATTGAGAAACCCTGGTCAGCCTCAGCCGCGAGCTAGGCCAGAACAACTACCAGTTAAGCAGATATTCATGCCTAGGCAATCGTGCACAAGAGATGTTCGACAGGATGTCTCAACGTTGAATAGATTTCAAGTATTACAGGAGATGGCAATGTCTGATTGTAGTGGTTTGGAGACATCTAAAAATGGTATAAACTTACCTGGAGAAACATTAATGAATGAGTCTGAAGGTGGTAAAGTATCATAAAACCTTGATGGGGAGGAACTGGAATTTCAGAATAAAGTTTGTACTTCTCATACTTCCACTTCTCAGCAGTAGGTAGAGCTTCCTTCAATTCCAATAGTGGTCAGCCAATTGAAGGATAAAGTTAAGGTAAACGACCAGGGTCAGTCAAATGTAAGCAGCTTCAATATGGTGATATCTGGCAAAGAGGCTATAATAATTGATGATCGAAATAGTTTGGTGGTTCCATCTATGCAATCTAGGGGTATTGACATACTAGTTCCGGATACTGGCGCTATTGAGGTAAATTTGCAAATGGAGGAAAATATTGAGGCCATTAATTTGGCTAAAGTCAAAAAACTATATCTTCTTTTAAGATTAACACTAGTGACCTGTCGGTGGCTGATCAATCACAGGCCGAAAATATATTCATGCAGGAGTATACTTTGGTTAATGAACAGGAGTCCTTGATCGATCATGGTGCTGGAATGAAAATAACAGGTATCAACATAAAACAACCTATGACAAGAGCCAAAGCTAAGAATTTAGCAGGTGGACAACAACCTCTTTCTTTATCTCTATGATTAGCCCCACAATGATTTGGAATATCAGAGGTATCGGGAATGCAAAATCTTTGAGAAGCCTTAAACAACATTTAAGGTGCAACAACATACAGATGGCATGTATTATTGAGCCTAAGATTACTGTGGATAGGCTGGAGCAGATAAAATCAAAACTGATGTTTGATCATGCTTATGTGAATCAAGAGGATAATTCTAAAATCTTGTTATTTTTGGCAGAATTCTATTAATATCTCGGTTGTCCATTGCAACCCTCAGTTTATTACTGTCCAAGTTAAGATTGGTGGAGGTGCTGAGTACATGGCATCATTTGTTTATGCTTCCTGTAATGTGGTGGTTAGGAGAGAGCTTTTTGCAGATCTAGAGCTGTTCGGAAGGTCGGTTAACCAGCCTTGGTTTGTGGGAGGGGACTTTAATGCCATTTTATCCCCTGATGAAAAGAAAGGAGGTACAATGGGTTTTGTTAATTCAATGATTGATTCCAAGGATTTGTAGCTGTGGCCGGGCTTATGGATGCTAGGTATTCTGGCAATCCATTTACCTTGTCTAATAATCAAGCTGGGAATAGAAATATCAAAGCCAGGCTGGATAGGATTCTTTTCAATGACTGCTGGGTTGAAAAATTTCCTGTGGTTGCTGTTAAACATTTGCTGAGAGAACCATCTGATCACTCACCGTTGCTGCTTTACTGTCCTCAATTCAAAGGTGGGCCTAGCAGATTTGTCTTTCAACATATGTGGTTAGAGGATGATAATTTTATCCCCATGGTGCAGACTACGTGGACATCTATTCCTACTATTCATCATAATGCCTTTTACAATCTTCAAAACAAACTCAAGGCTCTCAAACCTGTCATTAAACAATGGAACAAAGACAGGTTTAGCAATATTTTTGACAAAAAATGCAGAGACGAGGAGGAATGCTTATTGGCTGAGTCTATATTTGGTGGTGATCCTAATGAAGGCAACAGAGTTGCGTTGCAGGTCGCCCAAGCTGAATTAAGGAGATGCTTGCATCTTGCAGAAATTTTCTGGGGGCAAAAGGCTAGAATTAACTGGATGAAGATGGGAGATCGTAATAGCAAGTTTTATCATATGTATGTCACTCAAAGAAGAACTAGGATGGCCATCCACAGAATCAAGTTAGACAATGGGGAATGGTGTGAGGATGAAGATGTGATTAAGGTCAAGGCTGTTGAATTTTTCCAGCAACAATTTACCTCATCGGAGCATGCTATAAAGCCTGCTATATTAGATCATATCCCCTCTCTGATCACTGTTGAGGAAAATGAGGCTCTAACCATTGTACCTGATGAAGAAGAAATTAAAAAAGCTGTTCACTGCCTGGGGTCTGATAGTGCCCCAGGTCCTGATGGTTATACTGGTATGTTCTTTATTTCATGTTGGGAATTTATATCAGCTGATGTGATTAGGGCTGTGTAAGGCTTCTTCAGAGGTATGCCTCTACCAAAAGGTACCACTTCTTCATGTATCGCTATGATTCCTAAAGTGGTATCACCTACTTCTTTTGCTGAGATGCGGCCAATTAGCCTTTGCAACTTCACCTATAAAATTATTTCTAGAATCATCAGCAACAGGATGGTGAGCATTTTACCTAATATCATATCTGAAAATCAAGGGGCCTTTGTTCAAGGGAGACATATTGTGGACACAATCTCTTTAGCCTCAGAGTTGATGAAGGAGCTAGGGAGGAAGGTAAGGGGTCATAATATTGTCATCAAACTCGACATGGCCAAGGCTTATGACAGATTGGAATGGGATTTTCTGCTTGCTGTAATGAGGAAACTTGGGTTCTCGAACAGATTTTGCTCTCTTATCTCTATGATGCTTTGTAACTGTTGGTTCTCTGTCTTAGTTAATGGTTCATCGACAGGTTATTTTAAATCAACCAGAGGGGTTAGATAGGGAGACCCTCTGGCTCCGGCCCTTTTCATTATTGCAGAAGAGGCTCTCAGTAGGGGTATTACTAGGCTGTTTCTTGATGGTGCAATTCAACCATTTCATGTACCCCGTGGTTGTCCACATGTATCCCATTTACTTTATGCTGATGATACATTAATATTCAGCAGTGGCAAGGCAAGGAACCTTAGAAGGCTGTTGGATTTCATCAATGACTATGAGATGTCATCAGGACAGAAGGTGAACAAAGCTAAAAGCAGTTTTATGGTCTCTCAGAAAGTTTCTCATGCAGTCATTAGTAGGATTGCTGACTGCACGGGTTTTCAACATAAAAATGGTATCCAATCGTATCTTGGCGTTCCTCTTTTTGAAGGCAGGAAGAGAATATCGTACTATAAATATCTGTTGGAGAAAATTTGCAACATAATAAATAGTTGGCAGTCCAAATACCTTTCTCAGGCAGGCCGGAGATGCCTTATCATTTCTGTATTACAATCCATCCCAATTTATACTGCTAGTGCTTCCTGCATTCCATCTACTATTATCAGCATGATCAACAAGCTATGTGCTAACTTTTTCTGGGCTGGTAAAGATGGAACTAGGCATCATTGGGTGGCATGGTCCAGCATCACCAATCCCTTTGAGGAAGGTGGCCTTGGAATCAAAAGCTTGCGTCACATTTAAATTTCGATGGTCGCTAAGCAAATTTGGACAATTCTCCATGGTTCCTCTCTCTGGTCACAGTATGCCAATTCAAGATATATTAAGGAGCATCTTAGTTCTATTCAGGACCCCTTTCCAAGTGGTGTTCAGAGGGACATATTCAGGCAAGCCAGGAACCGGGTTTTATCCAAAACCCGGTGGATTCCTATGAATGGTAAAACTATTAATGTTTTGAAGGATAATTGGTGTGGTGTAATTTTGGCACCCAACAACTGCCCCATTAATGTTACGCTTGATGAAGCCCAGGCTAATCCTAATCACCAGGTATGGTCCTATATTCCTCGTAATGTGGCTCAATATATGGGTAATCTACAGTTACAACAGATGCCAGATATTTGTGCTTGGGATGCCAACAATGAAGGTGATTTTACCAGTAAAACTGCATATAACTCAGTGAGATCTCAAGAGAATAAAAGACCTCCATTAAAGAGGATTTGGGGAGAGCATTTCCCTCCTAGGGCCTCCATATTCTGTTGGCGGACATTAAACCAAGCAGTGCCGGTGGACAGTATTATTGTAGAGGTGGGAATATGCTTACCTTCCAAGTGTGTTTGCTGCAAGGACAATAACCAAGAGGATACTTTGAATCACTTACTAATGGAGAGTCAAATAGCCAGGCCATTGTGGAATTTTTTCAGGCTGCTTTTTGATTCTAGATGCAGATCTAACAGCTCTGTTACGATTTTTTGTTGGGATATACTATGTTCAGCTGACTGTAAATCTCCATTTGGTTTTACTGCCACCCTTGTCATGTTGCTCATTCTTTGGGAGACTTGGAAAGCCCGTTGCAGTATTAAATTTGAAGACAAAAGGCTCCCAATCAGAGTTATACAGCAGCAAATCTGTAGGCAGACTGAGTATTCTTTGCAACAAGTGATCTTCAGCAAGGCTCCCTCAGATAGTGAGAGACTCATTCTAGATCAGTATAAATTCACTTTCATGTTGAATGTGAAACCCCCAATGTTAATTAAATGGTCATGTCCTAGTCATGGTTATGCTTTGAATGTTGACGGGGCTGCCAAAGGAAACCCTGGGCAGGCAGGTGGAGGTGGTTGCATCAGAGGAAGTCATGGTGAATTTGTCTTTGGATTCTCTTATTATTATGGTGTGGTTACCAATATGGTGGCAGAGGCGAGAGCCTTACTTGATGGGCTGAGAGTCCTGGTTAAATGTGGCCTCCCAATTGCTGTGATATATTCTGACTCCAAAGTTTTAGTTACTTTGTTACAGTCGAACAAAAAACCACCTTGGAGGATACAAAAATGGTGGGATGAGATTAGGCATACCATCACTAATAATAACTGGTCTCTTCAACATATATATAGAGAGGGGAACTCTGTTGCTGATGCTTTGGCATCCCAAGCGTGCTCTACCCGGATTAACAAGGACTATAGAAGTTGGCATGACCTCCCTCGTAGAGTGCGTGGTCTTGCTACTGTAGATGCTGCTGGCCTTCCTAGCTGGAGGGGGTAAAATGATGTGCTGATGTGCTGGATATTTTTGTAATAGATTGGTTTTAAATGAAGCTCCAACAGTTACTTGTCTTCGGCAGTGAACGGACTTCACAATGTACAGACTTCACAATGTACAGACTTTGAATGTACCGACTTCAGCAGCGAAAGGGTGTGCAGTGCATGGACTTCACAATGTACAGACTTCACAAAGCTCAAACTTCACAGTGCATTGACTTCACAATGTACAGACTTCACAATGTACAGACTTCACAGTGCATGGACTTAGAATTCACCGACTTCAGCAGCGAAAGGGCGTGCAGTGCATGGACTTCACAATGTACAGACTTCACAAAGCCCAGACATTGAATGCACTGACTTCAGCAGCAATAGGGCGTGCAGTGCATGGATTCACAATGTACAGACTTCATAATGTATAGACTTCACAATGTACAGACTTTGAATGTACCGACTTCAGCAGCGAAAGGGTGTGCAGAGCATGGACTTCACAATGTACAGACTTCACAAAGCTCAGACTTAGAATGCATCGACTTCAGCAGCGAAAGGGCGTGCAGTGCATGGACTTCACAATGTACAGATTTCACAAAGCCCAGACATTGAATGCACCGACTTCAGCAGCAATAGGGCGTGCAGTGCATGGACCTCCCTCACAATGTACAGACTTCACAAAGCTCAGACTTTGAATGCACCGACTTCAACAGCGAATGGGCGTGCAATGCATGGACTTCACAATGTACAGACATTGAATGCGCTGGTCTCTAGAGGACTGTACAGTTTTCTTTACATTTTATATCTCCTTGAATTTTTAGAGGCTTGGCCTTTTATGATTTTGTTCATATTTGGAAAATCAATAAAATAAAGCATCAAGTGGTGATTTGGTGGAGTGAGAACACTCCCTTCCTCTGGAATGGGGGTGCACTCTCCCTTCTTCCTGCTTGATGACTTGGCTTTATATAAAAAAGTAGGCCCGAAGGTAGGCCTCGTCTGAGTCTGCTCCCTCAGGGACTGGTCATCCACGCCGTTCCCAGTCAACCAGCTGGTCGTGTGCTCGCTGAGGCCACTCATCCACTCCCTGGATGCCGCGGAACCTCCGCCCGGGTCGAAGCACTATACCCCGAGTCGAGAACTCAACCGCTGCCTGGTAGACTGCCAGCGTCCTCATGATCAATCTATAATGTAGGGGCTCCACCAGGTTGAGGGCATGCAGCCTTATCTCTCTCCCGGAGTATGGGACGGCAAGCTCCACCCATGGCATCTCCCCGATCTCCCTCTGATAGGGAGTCCACACCACCTGCAACGAAGATGATTAGTGTTCATGCCATCATACTATAACAAAATTTGAAATTTCAATTCCAAAAATAAAATCTTACCTCTACATGTGGCATCACATCTATCTTGTCCTGGATGCGGGTAACCTGGTCCTTCAGAGATCGACTGTCTCGCCGGGGGGACCACCGTCGCGCCAAGGGAAGTAGCTCTCCTCGATCCTCCCAACCACGCTCAAGGGTTGGTAAGTACATGTAGCTCCAAACCTGAAAAGCATTTCATTTGATTAACACAAGAAATAAGTGCAATATTCAAAAAGTTTAAGGTTTAGAATTTACCTGAAGTAGAGGGTAGAAACCACCGAGAGAGGATAGGCGAGTGGAGATACCCAACTTTCGAATAGGTGGGCTAGCACCACCGCACCCCAGGTGTACTCACCAACTCTTTCTAAGTCCTCGAATAGGGGAAGAAGCCCGCAGCTCACATCATTTGTAACGACTCGAGAATCCGATTATCAGGAAGGCCCGATAACGAGCCCGAAGACTCGAAAGGGTTAGAAGGATGGTGTGGAGACTACACAAGTATCACAAATAATTACAGAAATTAAACAGTTTATATGATTAAGCAGGAAATAAATTAACATTTTACATGATACGTGGTCCATAAGATATAACAAAATAACAACAGTAGTCCACAACTAGTACAGAGACAAGAAAGAAAAGTACAGCTACACGGGGCATACCCCGGCTCTGACCTCTGGCACTAACGTTGGGCACCTGAACCACGCTGAGCCTCAGACGCGCTCCCCTGAAGTCGCGCCTCGCCTGAAACACGGTGAAAACATGCAAGGAATGAGTCTCAGAACAAGACTCAGTAGGGGTCACTCGGGCCCTACCTCGCAAAATGGAAAATCGCTACTGATGTGAAACGGATACCCGGGGTGTATGATTTTCTTCTTTTCTCACCTCGTTTCCTATTTTCCTTTTTTTTCTGTCTATTTTTTTTCTTTACACAAAATATTTTCCCACTCTATTTTTTTTGCTACAATATCACAAAATATCTTCCTTTTTTGTCACTCTTTATTTCTCTCTTTTTTTTCTCTATATCATTTTTTCTCACAAAATATAACAAAGATAAGAGGGTTAAGAGATAAGTTACGTGAGAGAGAAATTAAGGGAGAGGGAGGGAGTAACGAAATGTGAGAGATGAGGGAGAAGTTATGTTATATATATATATATATATATATAGTTTCTTCTCTCTACTGTTCAGCATAGTACCATGCAACAGAAATCATCCACGAGAGAGAGAACGAGAGAGCAAGGAGGGGAGGTGGGCGGCGAATCGTTGGTGAGGTGAGGCGAGCACGGTTCTTGGTTGGGAGGTGGGGTTGCGGTGTGCTCGGAAGCGGAGAGGTCGGTGCAGTCGAGCGACCCTCGTGTTCCGATCGTTGGCGTGCTCGACAGGGCCGACGGTGATGCTGGCGGGGTGGGTATCAGACGTGGGCTGCATGGTGGGATGCCATACTCTCGCCAAGGGTCTGGGTGTTCGCCGCGTGCTCGAGTGAGGGCGAGCACAGTGCTCGGCGGTGGAGATCGTTGCGTGCTCAGACGCGAGGGTTAGGATCCAATCGACGCTCGGTAGGGGTGGGGCACTGTGAGGCCGACGTGATCGGTGCCACGCTCGGACGTTGGCTCAAGCCCATCGTCGTGCTCTACCTGGGGTGCTCGGGAGGGAGAGTGCACGTGGAGGCCATTGTGCTCGGGAAGGAGGCCGTGCTTGGAGGAGGGGGTGCAGGGCTCCCCCACGCACGCTTGGGATGTCGATGTGCTCGGTGCCGTACTCGAACGGAGGCGAAGCTGCTTGGCTTCGCGAGCTCAGAACGGTAGCGGCCTCGCACACGTGGTGGCGAGGAGTCTACTCGAGGCGGCTGGGGACGTAGCCGTGGTGCTCGCTTGTAGGGGAGGTGGATTGGAGGACGCCGTGGCAGTTCTGGCAGAGTGGAAGGCGTAGGAGCAGTTCGTGCTGCGACCGGTGATGAGCAGAGGTTTGACGAGTGGGGAGGGGTGGTTGCGATGGTTGAGGAGCACAGGGGTGGACGGAGGCCTGAGTGCAACGATGTGGGGTGCTGCTTATTGGCCTTAGGGTTAACAGCGGACGGGCGGAGTGAAGGGCAGGGGGGGAAGAATTGGTTACGGAGCCCCTGTCCCAAACAGGGGCACCGGATTGAGCTAGCTTCGAGGGTATGGGCCAGGAGAAAAGGTGAGGGGAAGTGAGGGAGATGGGGGTAGTGTCGGGAGAGATGGAGCAGGGCACCGGCAGTGTGTGAGTGAGAGTGGGTTAGAGAGAGAGAGGTAGCTGGAGGGGGGTAGAGATGGCTATCCCCGGTGGTGCGCAGGGGAAAGAGAAAGCGGTGGGTGAAGAGAGAGGGGCAGGGAGAGGGTCCGTCTGTTGACGCGTGAAGGAGAGGGCCAACGGGAAGGAAGGTGCTGGTGAGCGTGTTAGAGAGAGAAAGGGAGTGGGAGGCGAGAGATGAAGGGAGAGAGGGTAAAGGTTGATAGAGAGAGTTTGGGGAGGTTGAGGAAGAAAGGGGAAGGGAGAGAAAGAGGGAAGAGGAGAACATGGCATCTCACCCCGCAATCGGAATGAAGATAGAACGAGACTTCGAAGGTTCAAGTTGTTCAGTAGATATTCTGGTTCTGTATGTTCTGATCTCCAACATAAGGTTACAGACATTTTTATAGGCCTCACGAGGAGACCAACAGATTAGTCTTTAAGACTAACTAACACCTAATACTTAATCTCATTATAACTCATACGGGAAGACAAAAAGACACTAAAGGAAAAGACTCTTACGTAAACACTAAAATATAAAATAAAGCTATGAAGGGATTTTAAGCTTTTGGTTTGGGACTTGGGGACGTGAGCCCAGTGGCATTGGATTAAGCCACCTCTTTGGGCTGGCGTATCCATCAGTTACGCTAGCAGTAAGCGAGTATCTCAGAAGTGAAAAAGCCCTGCAACACAACATCGGTCTCGCGGCATGAAAATTGAAAAACACGCTACGGTGAGACAACCGGAACTCAATGGTCAACACGACCAAAAACCTGAAAGTCGAAGTCACAGAAACTGACTGACAGTATGTCACTCCCGACTCGACAGGAGTACCTCCCACTAGAAGCACAGTCGATAGCGTCTCCTGACATCTTACACCGCACCGCAGGTGTCCGCTTGGCACGATAGCCCCCGGCAGAGGCAAGGACACCATACAAGTAACCACAAAATAAGTGACTAGCTAGGGTCACGCCCGTCGGCATGGGTCCAACCGCCCCCAACCACATGTGCACACACAGACCGTGCGTCCCTAGTCTGGCCCTCTGATCGGTTTTCCCCTCAGCCGGACTCTGGTTGCTAGACGCGGGGCCCGACGGAACCCAGTCTAAAACCGTCCTCAGGGTAGCCTCTCCACCACTCCCTGGTGGGACCACTAAACGTGTAAGCAGGTTATGACTAGTGGAGGGTCACTGAAGGAGTTGACTCTCAAGTCAACGGAAAACAACGTCCGAACCCGATGAAGTACGGGGACCATCCCACGTACCAGCACCGTCGCACGGTGACCACGGTCGGAGAAGAAACGGGACTGCGAACCACCTGGTGCAGTCCAGAGCATGGCGGTCCAGTCTTGGTGCGTCAAAGTCTTTGACGCGCCTAACCTGGTGCGTCAGAAGACGAGCAGAAACCAACCGTGACGCACACCGCCCGGGGCGTCACGGTCTCTGATGGACCAACGCTAGTGCGTCAGAAGATGGGGTAAAACTGGCTTGTGACGCGCACCCCTCGGGGTGTCACAGCATCTAACGCTCCAACCCAGGTGCGTTAGAAGGTGGGGACGCGTCTTCTCTGACGCTCCCACACAGGGGCGTCACAAGGCTCTAACGCCCCACCCTGGGTGCGTCAGAGGCCTTGACCCCCAACGGTCAAACCACAACGGTCGGATGCGAACGGTCAGATCGTCACCTGAAGGTCCAACCTAGGCGCATCACACGCCCTGGCGGTCTATCGTAGGACCGTCAGGCCCACAGACCACCCTATTGGCAAAACATGTCTTGTGGCGCACCCTTCATGGGGCGTCACAGACTGTGACGGTCCCTGGAAGGACCGTCACACCGTCCCGACGGCAAATCGGTGGGAATCGCCTAAAAACGCCAACCACGCCCCCATACCTCCATAGGAGAGGGGGAAATCAAGGGGGAAGCCCCCTAGGGACCCCTAGCATGCATCTAAGCCATTAAAATGCCAAATCGTGGCCTAAAAACATAGATCGGGCGAACTCTCCCCAAATCCTGAAAAACCCCAACCCGGCATGGAAACCCATCTCTCGGCCTCCCCTCGGGCTAGAAACCACGGGAATGGAACGCGGGGAGCTAGGGAACGTCACCCTACCTCAATCTCGCTTCGAGGCACGCCGGGTCGTCCACAAACCGTGAAGAACGCTTTTAGAACCCTCGCTCCTTCACGATTCCCCACAAGCTTTACGCCGCCTCGATCGCCTCGCCGTCGCCCACGCCGTTGCCCCACGCCGTCTGCAGCCGGAGGGGACGCCACCGCGGTCGTCGCCGGTCAAATGGGAGAGGGAAAGGGGTGCTCACGGTGGGGGAGGAAGAAGAAAGAGGAAGAAGAAGAAGAGAAGGTGGGGGAGAGAGAAAAAGGTGGGGGGTATTTATAGAAATCTAGAAATTCTAGAAAATACTAAAAAATAGAAAATCACGTTTTTGCGATCCTCAGAATGCACCGATCGCAACGGTACCACTCTTGCCTAGGTGAACGACCCGGTTCACCCGCAACGAGGTTCCGGAGGAATTGCCGAAACCCGGACGCGGAAATCTTGTCTCATCGAATCATATCTCAATACATCCAAGTGGACACCTGCCAATCCCGATTTCACCCTTACCACAGAGCCACGGGACACCACCTGAATAACTTATGGCACACATCTCTAGGGGAGGAAAGTGCCATCCAAAATTACGGTAACCTAGTCACCAACACCACGACCAATGCACTCTGGGTCCCCAGTTGATTATATATCTCACCGTCACAATCCAACATGACCATATAACCAACAGACGCCACTGTGGTCGATCACACGGTTAGGCTCACAAACCACTCACAGCTGCCAACTGGGAACCATAGTCTGCCAGAGATCACTTCTCCAAAGACGATCTCATCCGAGGACACGACTGGCAACATAAGTCGGGCACCAAGCCACCGACTCTGACCAACACGTCCTCGACCTCCGTTAGGCGACATCCTCAACAACCCCGTCCGAGCTCACACCGACGCCTGACACGACTTCCATCACAAGAACAGGGTACTCATGCGACGCACTAGCCAGCACATTCCCCAATACTCTCTCCTACCAGTGCCAAGAATCACGATACCTCTAGCAACGGCACGGCAACAACACGTCTCGCACGGAGGAACCAATCCTCACATGCTCAACGCAAACTCAGGAATCCACCTGTGACGGTCCTTCCAGTGTGGTGCGTCACAGCCGGTGTTGCCCCTCTCACGTAACGCTCCTGTGTTGGACCGTTAGAGTGCTATGACGGTCTAGCCTTGGACCGTTACAGCTGTGACGGCCTAAAGGTAGACCGCCAGGCACTGTGTTGCGCCGAAGTGATTCTTCGTGCTTCCCGCGATCGTTTCGCGTAGCGTAGGTCCCTAGTCGACCCGGTTGCGACCCAGTGGTTGACTTGCGGTCTCTTGGATGTCCCAGACACCCCGAGGGTTCTGTGTCTGTGCCTTGAGGGTGTCGGGAGGACTGTGCTACCTCATTTAGCGTGCCCATAGGTTTGAAAGTCCGGGTGACTCCTTGTGTTTCGGGCTTTTGTGTTACGCTTGATCGAGTCACCGTGTATCGGTGTGTGTGCGGTGGGGTCTCCCCCACATGTCGTGAGTTTTCCTGAAAGATGATTCCCGAGTGGGCCATGTGTTTGGCTTTGGACTGCGAGTCCAGTTATCGGCGTGGCGGCTTGTGCGCTACCCTGGGAATCGTGCTTCTGTGCTTTCCGCGTGGGCCATGTGTGTGGCCTTGGATTGCGAGTCCAGTTGCCCAACCTAAGGCTGGAGGGTTCCCGCTTTTCCCTGTGAGTGGGATTCGATTTGGCGGCCTGTGAGCTGCCTTGGGAACCATGTTTTGGCATTTCTGCGTGGCCAGGTGTGTGACCCGTGGACTATGAGTCCCGTTTCTCCTCCAACTGTGGTCACTGTGCGACGGTGCTGGTACGTGGGACAGTCCCCGTACTTCGTCGGGTTTGGACGTTGTGTTCCGTTGACTTGAGAGTCGACTCCTTCAGTGACCCTTCACTAGTTGTAGCCTTCCTGCACGCGTATGGACCCACCAGGGAGTGGTGGAGAGGCTACCCTGAGGACGGTTTTTAGACTAGCTTCCGTCGGGCCCCTCGTTGGTAGCCAGAGTCTGGCTCCAGGGGAAAACCAGTCAGAGGCCAGACCTAGGATGCATGGTCTGTGTGTGCACACGTGGTTGGGGGCAGTGGACACACGCTGATGTGCGTGACCCCAGCTAATCACTTGCTTTGTGGTTACTTGTGCGGTGTCCGTGCCTTTGGTAGGCACTACCACGTCAGGCAGTTCACCTGCGGTGTGGTGTAAGACGTCAGGGGATGCTACCGACAGTGCTTCTAGTGGGAGGTACTCCTGTCGAGTCGGGAGTGACAGACCGTCAGCTTTAGTGACTTCGACCTTCATGTTTTGGTCGTGTTGACCATTGAGTTTCAGTTGTTTCACCGTGGCGCGTGCGTTAGTTTTCGTGCCGTGAGACTAGTACTAATAGCTTTACCGTAGTTGCACCTTATTGTACAGTACCCACGACCAGACGGTCGGGGTTGCACCTTGGACAACGTGTCCAGGTTGGTCGTGTCCTGGGAGACAAGCCTCTACGGCAGGGTTGCCGTAGGTTTTACTTCGGTAAGTGGTACTAGTGTGGTTCGGTAGCCCCGACCGTGAGATCGAGGGGTGTTTCTGGTACAGTAGGAGTCGCTGTAGTGCCGAGTTTCGACAGGCCACCGGGTTTACTATTCCTGCTGTTACTGTTGCTCTTGTAGTTACAGCTTTTCATGCCGCTGTTGTTCTCAGTTGGGGTTCCGCGAGATCCCTACTGGGCTTGTGACATGAGTCTAACCCCTGCTTTTCAGGTGCGACGGTTCTTCCTCGTGGTTCGAGGATACTGTTCAGAGGTTCTCAGTTGCCAGCTCGCCGGGCCGAGTGTTCACTTGGCTTGTGGTACGTTTTTACTGCTTTAGACTGTACTTTCTGTTGGACTAGACTCTGTTGTAGTAGTTGTTGTTTATTTAATTCTGTTAATTATTGAATTGTCATGTTTTATTTTCTATTTCTTTTTGCCTCCACACTCCTTTAGCCCTTCCTAGCCCTCTCGGCTCGTGGGCGGCGGTTCGAGTCTCGGGTTATCGAGTCTCTCCCGGTAATCGGATTCTCGGGTCGTTACACCACCCGTAGCAACCAACGCTACGATCCTGAACCAGTGGGTCACGGGCCCACTAGGCTTCCGCTGTGCACTCTAATCCACGCGCACAGCCAAGAATTCAAACACCGCCCAACCAGCACTCGTCCTTCCGGAATAGCGCCAGCACCCTCACATAACAAGGGAATAGGCAACGCTTCTCACTGGCAACCGCCTTGCCAAAAACACAGGATGTGTCTCGCACAGACTTCATGGCACACGAAGGCCAACCAATCCGAACACACGATGCAAGACGACGAACCTTAGCCAAACGCAATCTCCTCCATCCAAAGGAGAAACTAACACGCCTCCGACCAACGAAAAATCTCCATGCTCGACCTGACCTCGAACCTAGCACATGCTGGGAACAGCACCTTCCAGCACCAAGAAAACCATCGCTTCCATCAGGTCAGCGCCTCCGACACACTCGGCGAGTGTCACGTTGGACCAGAATCACAGCATCTCTCGATGCTACATCGCTGTAATTCCTCGAACTGCAACACGCCACTCCGAGAGCCGCAACACGAGCCATAATCGATAATCATCAATGCTCATCCTCGAGTCCCGAAACTCACTGTGGAACCTTCACAACTCAGGCTAAATCCAGGGCGAACACAATCTATTCGCACGCAAGAGCGCAGGAGTAAGACTTACTGGGACACCACAGTCCAATCCTGCCTCGAAATCCGAAAGGATAACCGGGACCGACACGTCATTTCTGACGCCACAGAGCATAACAAGAGCGCCAGGCTCGATAAATCAGCAGCTCAACACAAGATCCTACGCTCACCCGAGCACAATTCTTGACCAGAGCACCCGCTCCGACACCTCAAACCACAATCTCAACGCCTTAGGGGCTGGATGAACCTTGATCTAGAGTGGCCAACACCAATAACAGCTCCCTCAGGGCACACTCACGGCCACTTAATCATGAGCAATCGTCACCAGCCACCTGACCTCACTGCAGATTCCTCGAACGCCGCACCGCAGCAACACACCAGTCGGTAACCTCTGCCCAACGCGGCACGACCGGGGCCACCACCCAAGGGAGAAAGCTCTCGACCTCGATCCTCAGACCCCACGTCGGCACTCCGACGAAAATAGCAACCACCTTCACAGCGCTAACGCCGCGCCCTCAAGCTCTTACGCGAGAAACGAAGCGAAAAACTAACATAAAACCCTATGCCAACCACCGGCTGTACTAGACCAAACGGACTCTGATCACTGCAATATCTCAAATTCCCATGTACGTCTACAACCACTGCTCTGATACCATCTGTAGCAACCCTGGTAAAATAAAAGGAAGATTTCAAGAAAAATTAAGTAAGTAAGTGATAAGAACCAAAATGAATAAATAATAAGTCAAAAGTAAGTAACGCCTCTCAACAAGGCGCGATTTAAATAAGAAACGCCTTCACCTGAGGCGTTAATTCAAAAAGTGACGCCTATACCAAAGGTCGTCAAATTTCAAAACGGCCAAAACGAATAAAAGGAAAGAGAAAGAAACGCCCTCTTCTTGGACGCGAATTGTAAAAGAAACGGCATTGGTCAAGACGTCAATTAAAATGCACGCCCTAACCTAAGGCGTTAATTGCAATTGTGTTTCATTCGAACCAGGAGACTATCCAGGGTAAGTTTTAGGATTGCTACGTGTTCGATTGATTATGGTAAGGACTCTATCAAGGAAACTAGAGTTCCAATCGAATTCTAACTCTATTGGGATTCCTAAAACTCTATAAGTACCCTTCTAATCGACCTTGATCGCTATTTTGGCGATCTGCTGCTGCTGTCATCCGTGAAGAACACATGTTTGTTCTTCCTTGTTCCTGCCTTACCTTCGGTCATGTATGATGAAGGAAAATTAATGATCTTCAACTTTTCCTTCTGTAGGAAGTCTGCAGCAAGTAGTAACTCTATTGTCAAAGTGAAGAACGTGGGTTCTTCATCAAAACGATCTCTTCATCCAAGGAAGAAGCCGTTGATTTTCTACAAGCAGTGAATATCTTCTTCCGGATTACCCAGTTATTATTGCCGTTTCACATCTCTTCAGAGGCTCTGTTGTCTCTTCTCTTCACAAATCTTCACGAACCATCACCAAGACCATTCATCAGGTAGGTTTTCTCAAGAACGTAGCCCAAACTAGCTTCAGTTCATAATAATACCATCAGTCATGCATGCATATAGTTTTATTGTGGTTTCAAAGGTTTTTGTGAAATTTTAAAAGAAACGACCCTGACAAGGGCGCGTATTTGAAAATAACGCCCTTGGCTCGGGCGCTAATTTGAGTTTTGACGCCCTTCCCAAGAGTCGTCAATTTCACCTAATTGTTAACTAACTGTGTTTAAACTTTAATATCTATGAAACTACGAATCTAATATGATGCATGATCATACCTGTTGAATCCTGCTATTTTTCTTGTCCTGACCCTGTACCTTGGTTCCTGAAATTTATTATTTGGAAAATTTACACTGTTCATGTTAATATCCCGAATTACGGAAGATAGTGAATTAACGACCTGCATGAGGTCGTCTCTTATAAAAGTGACGCCCTGAACTAGGGCGCGAATTTGAAAGTAACGCCCCTGTTTAAGGCATGTTCTACTAAAATTCCAAAATTTTGAAATTATGCGAAATAGAAGAAATATGATGGACGCCGGCTGTATAAGTCGTCAAATTGTAAATAAACGCCCCTGCGAAAGGCGTTAATTTGATAAGTAATGACTTAGCTTGAGTCGTTATTTTCCTGTGATACTATTTTACACTATTACTGATAACCGAGGGTTTCATATGTATATATATATATATATATATATATATATATATATATATATATATATATATATATATATATATCGGCACTATATTCCAGTCCGTGAATATAGCCCCATGTTTCATGATGATTTATCGCATTACCCACTAACTCTCGGTGACATACAAGCTCTCCATTGGACATTCCGTTCCTTTGGACTAGCAAGTTAGTCATTGGGACCTCCGTAAGACTCCTCGAGCCTTGGATTCCCTCAAGGCCGATTGAGCTGGTTGTACCATAAAAACCTTTCACACTATTTTGCCATGTCACTCTATAGAAACATGGTATACCGGCCCTCATGTTATGCTAAGTGGATATCATGAGAATATTCTTGATGGGATGAGGACATCATGCCATTAATATGCTGTTCACGTGGACCTCAATTCTATATAAAAAGAGTGACCATCTACATATGGGCACTTATTTGTTATGGTACCCGGTTGGGGAACCAATTCCACCCAGTTTATCGACATGTCATGGTTTATATGCTTTGCGTAAATTTTATCGCCAGTATGTCCTTACTCAAGGGCCTTGCCCTTGAATTCCATGAAAATCCTATCTTATCATCCTATTAAAGCTTGTTCTTGAAATTCCATATTGGCTATACTATAAAGTGGATGTCTAGATCTATTTTTAATGCTGTGCATATAAGGGCCCGATCTGGTCCTAGGAGGAGCACCCAAAAGTACTAGTGCCCATGGGAGTTGTAATGATTACGGTGTCTAGCATTGCACCGAAGTACTTGTCTCTCTTGATCTTTGGCATTTCCACACACTCTCTCTTTCTTGCGTGCGTGACTCGACTTGCGTGACTTTACTAGTGTGGCCCGACACGGGCAAAGTACTTGCGTGAAATAGCCAATAATGTATAAAGTCTCTCATGAATATCTCTTGGTTAAGACTCGCTTGGATGTTTTACACGACGTGTTATTCTATTGATTAGTTATTTCTACATGCATAGCCATATTACATTTACATGAGATAAATTGTAATCACTTAAACCCATTACTAGTTCTTGAGATATAATTTCCTACTGAGCGTTCGCTCACTCAGTGTTTCCCTACTTTTCAGGTAAGTCCGACGACGAGACTCAATCGGACTGGGAAGGTCAAGAGTGAAAGAGATTAGAGCTTCTCAAAGCGTCAACTAGTCCTGTCTTTTCTATATTTTCTCGAGTCAATTTTATACTTTTCTTTTTATTAAGTTTAGCATTTTCAAGGGATTGTAATAGAAATACTTTTGTGAAGGAATAAAAGGATTGGGTTATCTTTACTTTTGCGCATCTCTGATTTGGTGTCGAATACACTAATACTCTGATTGACATGATCGATATAAACTCGTCACGCGTCTCCGGGTATCTTCCGCGCTCGGGGCGTGACAGTTTTTATGATATCAGAGCCTAGGGTATTCAATTCCTAGGAAACCCAAGTCCAAGGATAAGTCTGAACCTCTAACCAGTAAGATTGGGTAGAACCAAGGGTTAAAGTCAAATAGAATTAAAAGCCTTTAAATGCAATCACATACTAATAGCTATTGTAATTGTAGGACAATGGCTGCCGAACGTGCTCAATGGCGCAACATGCAACGCACTCTTCAAGGCATGACCCAGGCACTTCAACAAGTGGCACAAGGAGGTGCACATCATGGAGCAGGAAATCTCCACCAAAGTTTCAAGAACATGAACCCTCCTAAGTTCATGGGATCCACTGATCCAGATGATGCCGAGCACTGGATCCGAGAGACGGAACGTGTTTTTAGAGTCATGCAATGTTCGGACCAAGAGAAGGTCATGTTAGCCACATTTCAACTAGAAAGAGACGCCCGATGCTGGTGGGAGTCGGTAGAAGCCACATTAGATTAAGGACAAGTTACTTGGGAGGAGTTTTTTGAACATTTCAACAATAAATATTTCTCAGATCGAGTTCAAGAGAAGAAAGCCGCTGAATTCGCCGCACTTAAGCAACGATCTTTGTCGGTGGCTGAATATGAAGCGCAGTTCTCAAGGCTGTCTCGGTATGCTAAACACTTAGTTAGTACTGAGAAGATGAAAGCTCGAAGATTCCTTAATGGGCTCAAGCCCTAATATATCACACAACTGGCACCGATGGACATACAAGTCTATTCGGAGATGGTTCGACGAGCCCAATTACTAGAAGATACCACGGAACTATCTGATAGGATCCGTGGGAAAGACAAGAAGGAGAATGTTACTAGCTCCGGCACCTTCAAACCCAATTTCAGGAAGAGGCCAAGTAATGGAGGTACTCCCTCCCAGGAGCAAAAGTTCAAAAAGACCAAACCTTTCTCCATCACCACTACACCTTCTAAGGTGGTATGTAAGCACTGTGATAAGGGCGGGCACAAGGCCGAAGAATGTTGGAGCAAACTTGGAGCGTGTCTCCGTTGTGGGAGCCGTGATCATCGGATTCCCGACTGTCCCCTACTCAATGATCAAGCCGGTGATGGAAAGCGCCCGGTAACAAAGAATGCTCGTCTCCAAGCTATTAAGGAGGCGGAACAAGACGAAGGCGGACTCGTAGAAGGTACACTGAAAGTTTGTTCCAAGTCTGCACATGTCTTATTTGATACGGGTGCATCACATTCTTTTATTTCCAAGAAGTTTGCTGACCCACTACCTATGGAACCGGAATGGATGAAAATATTTTTATCTACTCCTCTCGGAAACGAAACCGATATTACTCACCATTATCAAAACTGTGAAGTCTTGGTAAAAGGAAGAAATCTTCCTATCAACCTCATATGTTTAGACCTAAAGGAATATGATGTCATATTGGGAGCGGACTGGTTATCTAGGTATCAGGCAACTGTGGATTACCGTAACAGCAAAGTTACTTTCAAGGACTTTCCAGAACTAGTCTATTCTAGCCCTAAGAGTCGAAGCAAGTCACCTCTCATTTCGGCTCTCCGAGCTAGCAAGCTAATAAGGAAAGGATGTGTATCTTTCCTTACATTTGTCACCATTAAGGAGACTAAGGAGACTAAGCTAGAAGACATCCCAGTTGTGCAAGAATTTTCAGACGTGTTTCCGGAGGATTTGCCTGGATTACCCCCACAAAGAGAAGTGGCCTTCACCATTGACTTGGTCCCTGGTGCTGGACCAGTTTCTAAGGTACCATATAGGATGTCCACTGCCGAGCTCAAGGAGCTGAAGGAGCAATTGATGGAACTTCTCAAGAAGGGATTTATTAGACCAAGCACTTCCCCGTGTGGAGCACCTGTGCTATTTGTAAAGAAGAAAGATGGATCCATGAGGTTATGCATCGACTATCGACAGTTGAATCATCTCACTATCAAGAACAAGTATCCACTGCCGAGAATCGATGAGTTATTTGATCAAATATCTGGATCCATGTATTTTTCGAAGATTGATCTCAGGTCGGGATATCACCAACTAAGGATCAAAGATGAGGACATTTATAAGACCGCGTTCAGAAGCAGGTATGGGCACTATGAATTTATTGTTATGCCTTTTGGACTAACAAATGCCCCTGCTGCCTTTATGCAGTTGATGAATAGTATATTCAGGCCTCATCTAGATCAATTCATAGTGGTTTTCATTGATGATATACTGATCTATTCAAAGACCAAGGAAGAGCATGCGGAGCATTTGAGAATAGCATTACAAATATTGAGGATAAATCAGTTATATGCAAAGCTCAGCAAATGTGAATTTTGGTTAAGAGAAGTAGCTTTCTTGGGGCATGTTATATCAAAAGATGGTTTATCCGTAGATCCATCAAAGGTTGAAGCTGTAAGGAATTGGGAAAGACCGACCAATGCTAGCGAGATCCGTAGTTTCTTGGGTCTTGCGGGCTACTATCGGCGATTCATCAAGGATTTCTCCAAGATAGCCGTACCACTCACTAGGCTAACTCGCAAGGAGATACGTTATGAATGGAGTGAGGAATGTGAAAGAAGCTTCCAAGCTCTCAAAGATCATCTAACTACTACCCCGGTTTTAGCTTTACCAATTGAAGGCGAGAGATTCGAAATATATACTGATGCATCTGGCATTGGCCTCGGATGTGTTTTAATGCAACAAGGGAAGGTTATAGCCTACTCTTCTCACCAATTGAAGAAGCACAAGGAGAACTACCCAATTCATGATTTAGAATTGGCTGCGGTAGTATTTGCACTGAAAATATGGAGACATTATATGTACGGAGTGCAGTTTATTGTATACTCTGACCATAAAAGTCTTAAGTATCTCTTCTCTCAGAAGGAATTGAATATGAGGCAAAGACGTTGGCTAGAATATCTTAAGGACTTCGACTTCACTATACAATATCATCCTGGAAAGGGTAATCCTGTAGCCGATGCCCTCAGTCAAAAGCCGAGAGCACTACTAGCCAATTGTATGATTCAAGAGTGGAAGTTGCTAGAACAATTCTCTAAACTTAATATAAGCATGGACAAGGACAGTAGGTGTGTCACCTTATCCCATATGAGCATACAGCCAGACTTGCTATCCGAAATACAAGGACTTCAAGGTAGTGACCCCGTATTAGTGGAAATCAAGGGCAAAATGGAAGAACAACCTGATTTCAAATTAGCACCAGATGGAAGATTGATGTTCAGAAATAAAACATGTATACCGAATTGCCCAGAGCTAAAGAAGAAAATCTTAGATGAAGCTCACAGATCAAGGTACATGATTCATCCAGGATCAACTAAGATGTATCAAGATTTGAAAAGGACCTTTTGGTGGCCCAATATGAAAAGAGAAATAGCGGATTTTGTGTCTCGCTATCTCACATGTCAACAAGTCAAAGCAGAACACCAAAAACCTGCCGGTAAGCTACATCCTCTAGATATTCCCAAGTGGAAGTGGGAGGATATCGGTATGGACTTCATTATGGGTCTGTCCAAATCAAAGGGGGGATATGACGGAATATGGGTTATCATCGACCGATTGACTAAATCGGCACACTTTTTGCCAATCAAGAGTCGATGGTCAGTTGATGTTCTTGCTGCATTATACCTTAAAGAGATAGTCAGGTTACATGGAGTACCTGTCTCAATCGTGTCTGACAGAGACCCCCGATTTACATCTCAATTTTGGAAGGGTTTACAACATTCACTGAGGACGAGACTTAACTTTAGTACAGCTTTTCATCCTCAAACGGATGGTCAGACTGAGAGAACTAATCAGGTGGTTGAAGATATGCTCAGAGCTTGCATCATTAATTTTGGTGGAAGCTGGCATGATCACTTGCCTTTGGTTGAATTTGCATACAATAACAGCTATCAGGCAAGTATACAAATGGCACCTTTCGAAGCTTTATACGGAAGGAGTTGCCGATCGCCTTTGTGCTGGGACGAGGTTGGCGAAAAATAACTATTAGGTCCAGACATGGTAAGGGATACCACTGAAAAGATTCAGTTGATTAGAGAAAGACTTCAAGTTGCTCAGTCTAGGCAGAAGGCTTATGCTGATACACGAAGAAGAGATCTCGAATTCCAAGTGGGAGATCACGTATTTCTCAAGATATCACCTGGACGTGGAATAAGGAGATTTGGTGTTAAGGGCAAGCTTACACCAAGGTTTATCGGACCTTTTGAGATACTAGAAAGAGTTGGTGAGGTTGCTTACCGCGTCGCTTTACCTCCTCAATTGTCCGAAGTTCATAATGTATTCCACATATCAATGTTGAAGAAATATGTGCATGATTCGTCACATATCATTGATCATGGGGCCCTGGTGATTCAAAGGGATCTCACTTATGAGCAAAGGCCCATGAAGATCCTCGATCGCGAGGTACGAACATTAAGGAACAAAATTATTCCCATGGTTAAGGTGCAATGTAGTAAAGGTACAGAACACGAAGCGACATGGGAAACCGAGGAGTCTATGAGGAAACGATTCCCAGACTTATTCTAAAAAGGTATGTATTCTACACTCTCCACGTTTATATGTGATTGAATTTGGGGACCAAATTCTTTTAAGTGGGGGAGGGTGTAGCAACCCTGGTAAAATAAAAGGAAGATTTCAAGAAAAATTAAGTAAGTAAGTGATAAGAACCAAAATGAATAAATAATAAGTCAAAAGTAAGTAACGCCTCTCAACAAGGCGCGATTTAAATAAGAAACGCCTTCACCTGAGGCGTTAATTCAAAAAGTGACGCCTATACCAAAGGTCGTCAAATTTCAAAACGGCCAAAACGAATAAAAGGAAAGAGAAAGAAACGCCCTCTTCTTGGGCGCGAATTGTAAAAGAAACGGCATTGGTCAAGACGTCAATTAAAATGCACGCCCTAACCTAAGGCGTTAATTACAATTGTGTTTCATTCGAACCAGGAGACTATCCAGGGTAAGTTTTAGGATTGCTACGTGTTCGATTGATTATGGTAAGGACTCTATCAAGGAAACTAGAGTTCGAATCGAATTCTAACTCTATTGGGATTCCTAAAACTCTATAAGTACCCTTCTAATCGACCTTGATCGCTATTTTGGCGATCTGCTACTGCTGTCATCCGTGAAGAACACAGGTTTGTTCTTCCTTGTTCCTGCCTTACCTTCGGTCATGTATGATGAAGGAAAATTAATGATCTTCAACTTTTCCTTTTGTAGGAAGTCTACAGCAAGTAGTAACTCTATTGTCAAAGTGAAGAACGTGGGTTCTTCATCAAAACGATCTCTTCATCCAAGGAAGAAGCCGTTGATTTTCTACAAGCAGTGAATATCTTCTTCCGGATTACCCAGTTATTATTGCCGTTTCACATCTCTTCAGAAGCTCTGTTGTCTCTTCTCTTCACAAATCTTCACGAACCATCACCAAGACCATTCATCAGGTAGGTTTTCTCAAGAACGTAGCCCAAACTAGCTTCAGTTCATAATAATACCATCAGTCATGCATGCATATAGTTTTATTGTGGTTTCAAAGGTTTTTGTGAAATTTTAAAAGAAACGACCCTGACAAGGGTGCGTATTTGAAAATAACGCCCTTGGCTAGGGCGCTAATTTGAGTTTTGACGCCCTTCCCAAGAGTCGTCAATTTCACCTAATTGTTAACTAACCGTGTTTAAACTTTAATATCTATGAAACTACGAATCTAATATGATGCATGATCATACCTGTTGAATCCTGCTATTTTTCTTATCCTGACCCTGTACCTTGGTTCCTGAAATTTATTATTTGGAAAATTTACATTGTTCATATTAATATCCCAAATTACGGAAGATAGTGAATTAACGACCTGCATGAGGTCGTCTCTTATAAAAGTGACGCCCTGAACCAGGGCGCAAATTTGAAAGTAACGCCCCTGTTTAAGGCGTGTTCTACTAAAATTCCAGAATTTTGAAATTATGCGAAATAGAAGAAATATGATGGACGCCGGCTGTATAAGTCGTCAAATTGTAAATAAACGCCCCTGCGAAAGGCGTTAATTTGATAAGTAATGACTTAGCTTAAGTCGCTATTTTCCTGTGATACTATTTTACACTGTTACTGATAACTGAGGGTTTCATATGTATATTTATATATACATATATATATATCGGCACTATATTCCAGTCCGTGAATATAGCCCCATGTTTCATGATGATTTATCGCATTACCCACTAACTCTCGGTGACATACAAGCTCTCCATTGGACATTCCTTTCCTTTGGACTAGCAAGTTAGTCATTGGGACCTCCGTAAGACTCCTCGAGCCTTGGATTCCCTCAAGGCCGATTGAGCTGGTTGTACCATAAAAACCTTTCACACTATTTTGCCATGTCACTCTATAGAAACATGGTATACCGGCCCTCATGTTATGCTAAGTGGATATCATGAGAATATTCTTGATGGGATGAGGACATCATGCCATTAATATGCTGTTCATGTGGACCTCAATTCTATATAAAAAGAGTGACCATCTACATATGGGCACTTATTTGTTATAGTACCCGGTTGGGGAACCAATTCCACCCAGTTTATCGACATGTCATGGTTTATATGCTTTGCGTAAATTTTATCGCCAGTATGTCCTTACTCAAGGGCCTTGCCCTTGAATTCCATGAAAATCCTATCTTATCATCCTATTAAAGCTTGTTCTTGAAATTCCATATTGGCTATACTATAAAGTGGATGTCTAGATCTATTTTTAATGCTGTGCATATAAGGGCCCGATCTGGTCCTGGGAGGAGCACCCAAAAGTACTAGTACCCATGGGAGTTGTAATGATCACGGTGTCTAGCATTGCACCGAAGTACTTGTCTCTCTTGATCTTTGGCATTTCCACACACTCTCTCTTTCTTGCGTGCGTGACTCGACTTGCGTGACTTTACTAGCGTGGCCCGACACGGACAAAGTACTTGCGTGAAATAGCCAATAATGTATAAAGTCTCTCATGAATATCTCTTGGTTAAGACTCGCTTGGATGTTTTACATGACGTGTTATTCTATTGATTAGTTATTTCTACATGCATAGCCATATTACATTTACATGAGATAAATTGTAATCACTTAAACCCATTGCTAGTTCTTGAGATATAATTTCCTACTGAGTGTTCGCTCACTCAGTGTTTCCCTACTTTTCAGGTAAGTCCGACGACGAGACTCAATCGGACTGGGAAGGTCAAGAGTGAAAGAGATTAGAGCTTCTCAAAGCGTCAACTAGTCTTGTCTTTTCTATATTTTCTCGAGTCAATTTTGTACTTTTCTTTTTATTAAGTTTAGCATTTTCAAGGGATTGTAATAGAAATACTTTTGTGAAGGAATAAAAGGATTGGGTTATCTTTACTTTTGCGCATCTCTGATTTGGTGTCGAATACACTAATACTCTGATTGACATGATCGATATAAACTCGTCACGCGTCTCCGGGTATCTTCCGTGCTCCCGGCGTGACACCATCTGTAACGACCCAAGATCCGGATATCGGGAAGAACCCGATACCATTCGAATGCTGGGCCGCTGCCCACATGCCGGGAGGGTTAAAATGAGTGTGGAGGCACAAAGAAATAGGAAATAATGCAGGACAATTCAACAAGTAACAGAACTACAACAGCAGAGTCCAGTCCAACAAAAAGTACAGTCTAAAGTAGTAAAATGTACCACATGCCAAGTGAACACTCGATCCAGCGAGCTGGCAGCTAAGAACCTCCGAACAGTGCCCTCGAACCTCGAGGAAGAACCGTCGCACCTGAAATGCAGGGGTGAGCCTCCTGTCACTGGCTCAGTAGGGATCCCGCGGAAACCCAACTGAGAAACAACGGCGGCACGGAAAGTAGCAAATACAGCAAGACCAACAGGAACAGCAGGAACAACAAACCGGTGGCCGGTAAAAACTCGGCGCTACAGCTACTCCTACCGAAATGAAACTCAACACCCCGATCCCACAGTCGGGGACGACCAGACAACGAAGCACCCTAGTCACGCTACTAGGAAAATGACCACACCATCGGGAACTCGACACTGTCCAGGGGAAAGCCCTCGGTGACGCTCACCGGAACCCCTAGACCTCAGCATCGGAAAAACACCCGAAACTTCACGCAAAATCCATGTCTCGCAGACGTGAGGCAGAACTCGACTCTCAAGAAAACTCACGTCACGTGACGGGAGCACTGCCCACCAGAAGCAAGGCCGGATGCGTCCACTGAGGACTTAATCCACAGTCTCAGGTGTCTCGCTACCACGTCCCAGGCGGAGACTGAGACACCGTACTAGTAACCGGGAACACAAAACAAGGACAAGCTGGGGTCGCGCTCGTCAGCGCGAGTCCGATGCCCTCAGCCAAGTGTGCACACACAGACCATACGCCCTAGGTCTGTCCTCTAGCTAGTTCTTCCCCCGAAGCCCGGACTCAGGCTGTGCGTAGGGACCCTATGTTAACCAGCCTAAAAATCGTCTCTCTCTGGTAAGCCGCTCCACCACTCCCTGGTGGGTCAGCACACGCGTGCCGTAAGAAGGCTACGACCAGTGGGAGGTCACTAAACATGAACATGGAAAGCCACTCACGCACCCATCGCGAGTAACACGGAGTAACAGGTGGCACGATGCCACCAGACTCTGGACAGTCCACTAGACCTATTCAAGCCAACGTTCTTTGAGTTACAAGACTCGGGGTCAAGACCGTCGCACGCAACAACACAAGGCCGTCAATCTAGCCTAATCCCTAGGTCTAAAACCACGATAGCATGAATACCGAGATAGCTCACGAGCCACCGAGACCATCCCCTCAAAAGGGAACTCAAGAGACCTCCAGCCCCAGGCTGGGTGACTGAACTCACAGTCCAAGGCCACACACACGGCCCACGCAAAAAGCACAGAAGCACGATTCCCCAAGGCAGCGCACAAGCCGCCACGCTGATTCCCCATCCCAGGGAAAAGCGGGAAACCTCCATTCCCCAGGCTGAATGGCTGGACTCGCAGTCCAAGGCCAAACACATGGCCCACTCGGGAATCATCTTCCAGGAAAACCCATGACATGCGTGGGACCCCACCCTACTCACACCGATACACGGTGACTCGATCAAACGTAACACAAAGCCCGGAACACACATACCTATGGGCACACTAATCGAGGTAACACTGCACCTCCCGACACCCCAAAAATATAGACATGGAACCCACGAGGTGTCCGGGACACTCACGAGGTCGGAGGTCGACCATTGGGTCACCACCGGGTCGTCCGGAGACCAACACAACGCGAACCCGACATCGCGAGCATGTAAATCGCCTAGCGGTCTAACCTTAAACCGCCAAGATGGCCTAGCGGTCTATCCTTGGACCGCTAAATAACGGCTAGCGGTTAATATTGGACCGCTACACACTAAAACCACGGAACCACAGGGGTCTACCCTTGGACCGCGAAGCAGAGCCTAGAGGCCTATTATTGCACCGCCAACAGCCCTGGCTGTCTATCGTACGATCGCGAGGTCCAAACCGATATACACGGGGTTCTAGTGGTCTATCTCTGGCCCGCTAAACCCTCAAAACACATGAAGCTCAAGCAGTCTTAGCGGTCTAACCCTGGACCGCCAAGGACCCTGGCGGTCTATCGTGTGACCGCAAACCTTGAACCAACACAAGGAGACCCCTAGCGGTCTACCCTTGGTCCACTTGGAGCCCTTAGCGGTCTCTAGAACGACCGCTAAGGCGTCCCAAACCCGAAACGGCAGGAAAATGGCGAAAAACCCATTCCACGCCCCAATAACTCCCGGGTGATGGGGAAACAAAGGGGAAACCCTTCCCCAAGCCCCTAGGCATTCAATGATGCCCTCAAACCACCAAATAACACATTAAAACGCTAGATCGGGCTCACACCCCAAAATCATGGATTTTTCTCAAAACGGCAATAAACCCACACTCGGCTCGCCACGGGCTACCAAATCCGCAGGAAATGAAACACACAAGCTGAGGGTCCATCTCCCTACCTCCACCGAAGATTTCGCGGGCCATGGACGCCTACCCACGAAGAAAACACCGTGAAACCTCGCTGGCTCGCGATCCCACGAACAGAATCCACCATCGCGATCCTCGTCCCGTGCCCGTCGCTCCACGCCCCACGAGCCATGCCATCCCGTCCTCGTCTGCCTCCGTCGACCGCCCGGAGAAGAGAGGGGGAGAGGAGAGAGCGTGAGAGAAGAGAGAGGGTGAGGGAGAGAAAATGAGAGATGGGGAGAGAGAGAAAAAGGAGGTTAATATATATAGAAAAACCCAAAAAATTCAAAAAATTATGAAAAATTACCTTCGTGATCCTCAAGAAGAGCACAATACGATGGTCACATCCCAGCGTCGGAGAACACAATGGTTCACCCTGCATAGTGTTCCGAAGGCACATCAGGGAAGAACACGTGTAAAGCACAAAAAACACTCCGGGACCCACGAAAAATATCCAAAAAATATTTGAAAAATTCAGGGCATTAAAGAGCACTCGCCAGAAGCCTACTCTGGTAGGGATATTGGTGGTCTTACTACATTCAAAGCTGCGATCAGTGTCAAAAGTTTGGTCATCTTCATCACCAACCATCGACCCAACTCCACACCCTCATGGAGCCTCGCCGTTTCTCCCAATAGGGAGTGGACATCCTCGTTCCCTTCCCGAAAGCTCAAGGGTAGAAGAAAGTTTTGATCGTCGCCATAGATTACTTCACCAAGTGGATTGAGGCAGAGCCACATGCCAAGATCATTGGCGAGGCATCTTGGAAGTTCATGTTGCACAACATCATTTGTCGTTATGGAATTCTACGTGTCCTCACCACTGACAATGGTCGTGAGTTCGACAGCACTTTCTTTCGTGGAAAGTGCTCAGAGTTGGGGATTTGGAACTACTATACATCAGTGGGGCACTGTTGGCACTCAAAATACGATCGTTGGCGACCAAGCCGCAGAGGCAAATGATACGGCCCACTGAAGCACAGAAGCCGATGATGAGCAACCTACTGAAGGCTTCTCAAGCTGCCAGAGCCCCGAGTTTACCTAGAAGTGAACACCAGGGACTTCACCTCAGGAAAGTCTAGATGAATCCACAAACAACTCGCAGTGCGACCAAGCCTGCCTAATGATCCGGCATCGACTCCGTCGTGCCGCTACCCCGCACCCGTCACCCGACCAAGGATGACGGTCTACCCGGTGACTTGCCACCTGAATGAAGGCTCTCCTGAGGAGGAAGAACGTCATCGGCCCATCATAGAAAGGAACCGGAGGCTCTGTCAACAAAAGACCCCGATCACCCTACACGGGTTCGGCTTCTCACAATAGTGGGTCCGTCAGTGGCCGAATGATCGCCAGTCAAGGCGAAATTATGCCAGATGTCATATCATTCCACAAGGAAGCTCCGTGCACAAATTGAACCGAGCTGGAAGCACAAGTCATGGTGCCGAAGGTCGTGCCAACGGAAGATCTGCCTGCTCGAACCAAACACACACGGAGTTCAGACTAAGGCCGTACGGCATACCAAAGCTTCGTCAATGCACCGTCAAGGTTTTCCAAGGACTGTGGCGAGGAGAACCGTCAACGGTGACCTCCGGAATCATCTCCGGACTCATCGTCTAGCCCTCGACAACTAAACGAGGCTAATACGGCGCCACCATTTCATCGGCGCCTATTAAAATGGCGCCACTAAAATCGGCGCGCAAAGACCAAGCGATGGAGGTGGCTCCCTGGTGCCATTGCTCCCGGCGCGCCCCTTCATGGCGCCGGTTAACTTGGTGTCTTATAAGAAGGTCTTGTTCGACCAACAAAAGGGAGAGACAAGAAGAGAGTTCCTGATCGCCGGAGAGCCACGACCAATCATAGGAGAAGAGGGTTAGGTTTCGTGGGGAGGAAGGCTTTCTCTGAGAGTCCCCCATCGTGCCGCCGTCGTCCTCTGCTGCGCACGAGTCCATCGACGTCGGAGAAGAAGAGCTCCTCTGTTGTTTCCGTAGGTGGGTCACGGTGTTTCCCGTCGATCTTCCATCGCCTGTTTCTTCTTTCGTCATAATGTAAGTGAGAAAGGGGGAGGGAGGCGATGATATGAGCTTTTCCTTCCCCCTTTCCTCACTATCTCTTTCCCTTCGCCTCTTTCGCTGTAACTTTCCTCTACGTCAATGTAACGGATGACCGAGCGACAACGTCAGCGCCGGAACGTGCTTATGTGCATTCTATCTGTCGACTGTAGAATGAATGAATATCTATAGCAATGGGTTAAGGAGTTTAATGGTTTTGTTCTGTTGCATCTCTTTTTTCCTCCCCCTTTTGTATTTCCTTCACCTGGCCGTTGGAACTACGCCGTGCAATAGTGCCGACGCCGGGAATGGGCGAAGTGTGCTTACGCACCACCCCCAACGCCCAAGGCGTTAGAATGAAATGTGTTCGATGATTTCTGCCGTGGTTCTCCCCCGATGCATATGCCCTTGGACTCTCTGGGCTACAACGATACTCCCCCTCCCCGGGGTCTTCGCGTTAACGCCATGGCCGTGCTTGGCTCTACTTTTTTTCTTTCTTTCTTTCTGGGTGATCTTGTGGCTGGATGATCTTGTGGCTAAGGGCATATCTGTATATGCCCCTCAACCCATCACGGCGCCAGGGCGCTTCGATCGAGCCTCTCCGCATCCCTCAGTTGTCCAGAGGTGAAGAGATCGTTCTCGTGGCCGAGTAGTTAATCCATTTATACCTCTGTCCATGGATTCACATGCTAACAACATTCTCTTTCGCTGAACAAGTTGAATCTGGATGAGTAAGCTGCATACTGCATACAAGCCGCATACTGCATACACTCTTATCGTTGCACACGATTCATGCTCATTCGGGAGGGTCAAATTTACTAGCTCATCTCACTAATCTGGGGAAGAGAATATACCCCCACTGTTTCATCAAACCGCCGCTTGGTCATGGGAACTCATCCATTAATGGTGAGCGTCCCTATTGACTATTGGGTGAATATCAAAATTGGGTTAATCCCAACATTTAAAATCTACAGTCCTTCAAGGACCTTGTGGTGGCCGTGAGACGGGTGCCCCTCGTAGGCTAACCCTTGGGGTTTTCCCTCTCTACCGGTTGTCCCGATTCGAGCCTTGAGTCAACTCGGGTCGCGTGCCCCTCGTAGGCTAGCCCTCGGGGTTTTCGCTCCCGTCATGAGTCGACTCATCCGCTCACTGCCGCCCACGGACTTGGTGCCCCTAGCAAGCTGGACCTCGGGGTTTTTCCTTTCCGTTCGGGTTTGCCGACCGCCGTCGTGCCACCCGGCTTTCAGGGGTTGCTCCGCTACGTGAGTATTCCCCGCTTCTCCTCGATAATCCTCTGGGATGGGGAGATGCTGCCGAAATTTCGGCTCGAACGAGTCTGACTCCGATCAATCGCCGCGCTCGAGTATGAACCTCGCGCGAGCCTATGACTCGGCTTTCGGATGTCCCAGGGGCGATCCTTTGAATAACTGACTTAAATAAATTTTCAAAATCTCCCAAAGTGTTTTAATAAACCCAAGAAATAACAAAAAAATCTCAGTTTCTGCAAAACAGGGCTAAACCGGCGCCGTGACACCCGGCGCGCCTTAATACGACGCGCCTTGAAACGGCGCGCCTTATCCCGGCGCGCCTCATCCCGGCGCGCCAGGAAGAGCGGCGCGCCGTTTTCAGGCCAGCCCCTTACCTACGCATTGTGGCGCCATTTTAAACCCTTTACCTACGTTTTGTGGCACCGTTTCAAGCGTTTTAAGCCCTTTCCCTAGGCGAACCGCGTCGGTCCCGTTCCGGATCGTGTCTTTGTGCCGTCTCGTTCCCTTCCTCACCTCTGGGGTGATTTCTGATGTTAATAGCAGAATTGAATAAGCTTCTTAATTAACGAATTGCATAAATTGGTCTGTCTAAGCCTGAATTAGTTAATTTCATATCTTCATCATGCTTTAATCTAAGCATTCATGCCACATCGATGCATGCCTGGGTGCACGGACCCTCGGTATATCAAATGACATGAGCTGAAAGCCGGGTAACTCCCGACGAAAAGCTCTTGCCACGCGTGATGGCGGTCTTCGGGCCTAAGTTCTCCGCCACGTACTGAGGACCCGCCCTTATAAATTGTGTGCAGTGAATTACAATATTTTGCATGATCATTCGCATGCTCTGCATCCTTTATTCTGGCCTCGACAGCCCATTATCTCGGTAATTAATCAAAGATTTTCCCTCCTCGTGGGGGATGTAATTAACGCCATAGCCTTTATGGTATGGCAGACTGCTGGTCTCGACCGAACCTCACTCTTGCCCGACACGGGTCAGAATGAGCGCACAATAAACTTGTCACTCACGTGACTGGCACGCCCGCGCCGTCAATCAGTCGGTTAATTACCAGTTAGTTAATCGGTCGATCGACACGTGAAATAAACCAAATAAACCCCAATAAACCAATAAATTAATTAATTAATCACAACAAAAGAAATGATCGCCAACAAGTCTGGCACACCCGGTGGGACCAGTGTTGAAATAAATAAACAATAGAAATAGAAGAATAAAAATCAAACGAAAAGCGCGTCAACAAGTCTGGCACGCCCGGTGGGACCGGTGTTACCTTTCATCTCTTTGCCGAGATACTTGGGCTTCGAGGCCCTCCCGAAGGCTGCTGATCGTTGGTTTGTCTGCCTTTGTAGGTGAGCGATGACGACGACTGGGCTGACTGGCGTTGGCTTTGACCCATCGATTATTGCCGGTCATGCGCAAGGGTACCTGGCAGTGCCCATGGAGTTCAGCAGCTTCCCTGCCGCTGTGGGCTTCCCCAACTTCTTGGGGTTGGCCTTTATGGATATGCTAGAAGTGGAACCCTCGGAGACTGTCGAGGGAGCTACAAAGAACATGGAGCCTCTGAAGGCTCGATGCTGCCACGACTCGCTCAAGAGTCCAACCTCGGTCGCCAGCTGCCTGGTGCACCATGCTATCCGTGGGGCCCGCCCCAATGCTGTCAACAGGAACTCCGAAGGACGTCAGCGCAAACAGATCCGGAGGAGTACTACTGTGGTTACCGAAACCCTCTCCCAATCTGGCAAATCTATGATGGTTGGTGGCATGCACGTTTTCCTCAACAGATGCGACGCACGGATAGTTTCGGATCGGGTCGTCCCTTCCATCCCTATCCACAACTCATATCAAGCCCTCGCGGGAAGGAGGGCAGAAAGAGAAGAAGCCGGCCATTTCGGCCAAGAGAAGTTGGCCCCCAGGCCAAGGAAATTTAAGCAGGTGTGGGTCCCCAAGAGGGTCCAACCTGTTCATCAGCTTGCACCTATCCGCCATCCTCCTGTGCATGACAAGGCGGAATGAAGAAAAGAGAGGGGCCTGACCCCGAAGAAAGAGGAAGTGGTTGCGGACTATCCGTGCCCCGAAGGTTTTCGGGCCGGTGCCCGCCAGGCCAACATCCCTGCTATGGGATGGAGATTCCAGGAACCTATCGACAGAGCTCGGCTAGCTTATATCCCTCCTGCGAGAGGTCGACAACTATCCCCCGTGCTGCATCAAGAACGGGGTCAAGAAGAGATGACCAACTTGGTCAGGAGCTATTTTCGAGGGCTGGGCGACCCCTCGCTTGGACAGCAGCGGCTGATGCAGGCAGAAGCCGCCGATGAAGACTACTGCCCATGAATGACAGATGAAGAAGATGTAGGAGAAAAGATGATGGTGTCGTCGGTCGACGACAATGGCTATGACGACGGCTTTGAGATCGAAGCCGATGAAACCGCCCCCCGACGGGAAGAAGAGACAAGAAGAATTTCTGTGTTCGAGAGGTTGACCTTTCCAGATCAAGCTAAAAGGAGGGTCCATCGACAAAGGAGAAGGATGCAGGTCTTCACCTGCAACACGGCTGGCGTGTTCAGTCGATACGGAGGGCTTCCCGAGGATCCCTAAGAATTGGCTCAGTTGGCCGCAAGGCCAGGGCTTAGCACTCGAAGAACAGAAGCCGCGAGGCAACTCCTGACGATAGCTGGAGGACAACAACCCCCGATCTACCACCAGTGGAATGACGAAGCTGCTATCTTAACCGCCAATGTTGTCACGGCGGAAGAAGAAGACGACATCCCCCTCGACATTCTACCCGAGGGTACGTCTGGGGAGACAGCAAAAGTTATCCCCACTACGACGACTATGGACCCGTCAGTCTTGATACTACTTCAAAAATATCGGCAAGAGATAGACTTGCTAAAGAAGCAGCTGATGGAGAAAACTGAACAGTCATCAGCTTCCAAACCACCTGAAGTCCAGGGTGAATCATCCCGGGGAGCAGTTCGTCATGACGACCCTCCGCCGCTCTACACACTGCCTCAGTTGTCAGAACCAAGCATGGCGACAACGCAACAGTGGCCACCACAGCTCCAGCCGCTGCTACCACCGGTGCTCCCTCAAGTGCACCAGACACCCCCGCTGCTGCGTCCTCCACAGGCAACCACTCTGGTCACCCCATACCTGCAGCCGGCACACTTCTACCCAGAGCCAGTTGACCCTGCAGTCATGAACCAGATGATGGTGGAAAGAATGATCGAGCTGAAGCTCGTGGAAAGGGGTGAAGGCGACTACGTCACGTTTGATGCCTACCGGGTACCATACCTGCAACACCATGCTGCTAAGCGGCTTCCCCCGGGAATCAACAAGCCGCCCAAGTTTGACAAATTCAACGGGAAAGGGTCCCCGAGAGAACACATTGCCTATTATATGACTGTCATGGGTGACTTGGCCACCGACGAGTCATACTTGCTAATGTTTTTTGGGTCCTCGCTGACGGGGCTCGCATTTGAATGGTACTCCAGCCTCTCAGCCGGGTCAATCAGCGACTGGCCAGATATGCAGAAGAAGTTCAGAGAAAGATTCCATGTTACAGAGAGGGAGGTGACAATGGTCGAACTCTACTCAACAAAGCAGAGGGCCGATGAGACAGCCCTCGACTATATCAAGAGGTGGAGGAACCTCGGAATGAGGTGCAAGCGGCCCCCGCATCAGGAGGACGCTGTGCAAATATGCAAACAGAATCTCAGAAGGGAGGTTCTAGAAAAGATGATCAGAATGGAAATATGATCATTTGATCAATTGAACAATGTCGTGTCTGAGGTGGAAGCTTTTCTGGCCAGACCTGCCCCTACATCTGCTGTCGGCACGACCCAGAATGATGCGGAACGGGACTAAAAAGGACTGGACCTACTATGAAGACCAAGTGCGGCCAGCACTCACACGTGACAAGGCAAGCCGAGAGATCGACCTCCGTACTATTCCTCCGAAGAGAGGCGTCTCTCAACAAGAAACCCAAGTCCACGGCCGTCCCTATGAGGGAAACGAGTGGATCAAAGCGGCAAAGGGAGCCGACGCGCAACTATGGGAGTCTAGTCCGAGCTCGGTGCTCGACTAGGGCCACGGAATGGTGCTCTCAACTCGCAAAACCCACGGTGAATTGAATATGTAGCTAGGATCCTACACTCGCACGCGGCATAATCGAGAGCATACTAGCAAAGCAAATGCTAAGGGAAGGAACGTCGCACGTACCTCCACGCCTAGGCGTGGGGAAGGAACCCCGGCCGAGACCGACAACCCCGATACACACAATGAAAGAATAATTACAAGCCAACAAATGCCCACTCCACGCAGGGAGGTAACGGGCTACAGCAACTCTGTTCGGGGAGACCGGTACACGGGCTGACGGGCAGCACTCGGTGAAGGGGATGGCCGCGAGGAGGGTGTCGACGGTGATCTGCCAGTTCGCAGCAGCGCGTGACTCGGCGGTAACGGCTCCCACGACCTGGTCCGGTGTCCGATGGAGGCACCGTTAGTGAGGGCGCATAGCTGGGTCACGGGAGGAAGCCTCGGCCAAAGGGGGCATGCAGATTCCGCCCGTGGAAGCCGTGGCCGCACCTGCAAGTCGCGACGGGATTTCTGCTCGTAGAACAGCACACTCGAGCGGGGAAATTGAGAACTCGCAGTTATGGAAGGCGAATGGGGCGCCGCTTGAGGGAGGACGTCGGGGACGCAGAGCAGCAGGTCCCGGTCGAACGGCTTGGCCAGATACGTCCGGGGTTGGCCGGGAGAACGTCTGCAAGTCGTCGTTGTCCCCGGCGCCGGACTGTGCAGATGGATCTGCGCGGCTCCACGAGGATCAACGCCACGCTCGGCACCGACGTCGGAACGAAGCGAGGTCGGCGGCGTTGGAAAGAGGAGGACGAGAGGTACCAACCCTGAAGAAATCAGGTCCAAACTCGGAGTTTGTCGCTCGGGAGAACTTCTGCAAGATGGCAGGCAGGATCTGGCTCGCAGTGGGAAGGGGTCCTGCGCGATCTCACGAGAAAAATCGATGCCGGCGATGTGGACCTCGGATCGAGGCGAAACCAAAGCCCACGCGTCGGGGACTCGCAGGGGTACCTCCAGAAAAAAGGGGACGAGCAGATTCGTCCGGATCTGGGCGGAGGCGCTGCTGCAAGTCGGGGTAGAACTCAGGCGAACAGCTACGTGCACTTGTGACAGGGGATAAAGAAGGGGGAAGCCTCGGCGTCGCACCGAGGGATGGGGAGTCGCACCCCGAGGTGATCCCGTCGCAGGATCAGAGAGAGAGAGGAGGAGGGGGCGCAGCCACCAAAGTTCTTGATCAGCAAAATTTCTTCATTATCCTTCAAAGAAAAATACATAAGATCTTTTATATGCTAGGGTTGAAACCCTAGCCAAGAGGGGGGGGGGGGGAAAGGGGACGCACATGACATGGGGGAAAGGGGGGGGGTGCGCAACAAGGCAAGGGGGAAAGGGGGGGGGTGCGAACCACTCCTAGATTCTAGGGATGGATTGGGGAAAGGGGGCGGCCAAGGAGGGAGGGAGGAGGTCGGATGGGGAAGGGAAAGGGGAGGGGCCGCACCCCTCTTCCTACAATCTAGGAGAGGGGCGGCTGCCACCTTCCAAGAGGAAGGAAAGAGGTGGGGGCGCCCAAAACCCTAAGCCTAGGTGGGCTAAGCAAGGGAGTGGGTGGCCAGCCCAAATGGGCCAGAAATTGAACCAAAGAAATGGCCCAATAGCCCTCTCTCCTATCTAATAAGCATAAAATGGCCCAACTAAAGCCTAATTGGCTCCAAATGGCCTACAAAGGTCCATAACAATGCAAAAAGTGTCCACGCAGGGACTAAACTAAGGCCCAGCATGGCCTGAAGCATAAAAAGGGACTCTGCTAGTCAGCCAAGTGGCCGCCAAGCCAAAGGGATATCGGCAAGCTCCGTGTGCTCCGTCGAGTGATGCGGCGCGTGTCCTCACCACAGAAGGGCAAGGCGGTGGACCGGCGCTCATCGCCTAAAGAAGCAAACGCTCTTGACATAAAGGCGTTCGAACAACAGAAAAGTGAAGGCAAGAAGGGAGTCGCCCCACAGCCTGCAGAAGCCCCAGATGGCAAAGAAGGTCCTTTGTTGAGAGACAAGATGAAGAAGGCCTATTCATTTCCAAAGGACAAGACCCGGGTTCTGTTCGACTGGGTAACGGAATATGGCATGGTCACCCTGCCAGAGCCAAGGAGGCCGGAGGACCTAAAGAGAAAAGACAGCCCAAGATTCTGCCCCTACCACCAGATGTTGGGGCATCCAATCGAAGACTGCTATGTTTTCAAGGACATCATCGAAGGGATGGTGAAGAAAAATGAGATCGAGCTGGGGGAGTACAAAGTGGACCCTCCTCAGCCACATGAAGCCCCTCGGAGGAGGGCAGGAGTCAACATGATCTCCCTATACCAGGCACTGCCCGAGGAGATCTCTAAAACAAGTACGCGGAGCACTTATGAAGCTCATTTCTTGGAGTCCGCGAAAGAACAGCAGGGATGGCAGCAGGTCCCTGTGAAGCACAAGAAAAAGAGGGCACCCCGCCCGAAAGAGGGGGCACATATCCGTGGTGTTACACCCCAGCCTGCTCCGCCGATGGTAGCACCCGTATGGATCACTCCACCTACAACTGTCAGGATACCTACACATAATCGGAGGAGGCAAACTCCGCTGCCAGTGATTAAGGAGACCAATCCTGGGGTCCGTCGACTGCAAAACTTCATTGAGGGGCTAGACGAGAACGTGCAGCCCGAATTGAAGCCTTTGCTGGTGCGGGACCACGTCCCGTGGCGAGAACTAGAGCAGCTCTCACTCGAACAAAAGGAGGAAGCTGAAGTGGCACCCGATAAAGAGGGCAGTCTGTTCTGGGGGCACCCGCCCGCTGAAGCAAAAAAGAAGAAGAAGCAAAAGAAGAAGAAAAGGAAGGCCGCTGAGGCCGATAAAGTGCAGGTTGTCTCCTGTAATACTCTATCAGCACTTTTCAACCTATCCGGAGAGGAGGAAGAAGAGGAAATTTGCTTCACACCCCATGCTGGAGGAGGCAAGGCCGAGGCCGCAACTGCTGCACATGCCACCTGGACAGGCCGAAAATGGGGGCGCCAGCCGCCACCCAACCACAACATCATGTTCAGGGGAGAGCAGCCCTACAAAACACCTCTGCCGGAGGTCAAGGGAGTCCAAATCCCTCCTCCGCCAGGCCTATATAACAAGAGCGTGGGCAAGGGGGTCCCTTCATTTCTTGAATTCATGAAGATGTCCAAGGGGAAGCAGCCTTGTTAAGAGGCTAACCCTACACCCGGGGCCGTTCACCCGCAGCTAACACAATCTGTCGAAGATCCAAATGCAGATGGAGCTTGCCCCGCAGCAGCTAACAAAGAACACCCAGAAGTCGGTACCAGCCAGAAGGGCGCCGAATCCGAGGAAGATGAAGCAGGTCCGTCAGGGCCCGCAAACCAAGACTTCCCCAAGCCCAGATGGGCTGAAGAGATGAAGCTCTCTAATGTCTGAGCTGGGAGCCGAATAATGAAGCTACTCAAGAAGCTCCCCGCTCGATTTACAATCTGGGAGATCCTTTCTTTAAGTGAAGAGACGTGACATGTGATTATTACTGCTCTCCAGACGCCTGCTCATTTTGAGACATGTCTGGCTGAAGCAATGCCGGAGGCTAGCATGACCTTCCCTCCAGACGATATGCTGCTACCCACCATCAGCCACAACATGTTGTTGTATATGAAGGGGCATCTGAATGGAAGGGAGCTGAACAGGATTCTGGTTGATCCCGGTGCAGCGGTCAACATCCTACCTTATAGAATATACGAGAGGCACCACTTTAATGTGCATCTCGAGAAAGTCAGGGATATGCGTATCGCCGGCTTCAATCAAAAACGTGAAGTGTCAATGGGGGTGGCAGAGTTCACCCTCACCTTAGCAGACTTCACTACGACGGTGCAGTTCCATCTCATTGACTCCCGCACCTCGTACAAGGCACTGCTCGGCCGCCCATGGCTGCATGAAAATATGGTGGTGCCCTCCACGCTCCACCAATGCATCAAGTACAGTCTCCAAGGGAAGGAGGAGAGGATATTTGCAGACCCCCACCCGTTCGAGGTGTTTGAATGTCATTTGGCGGATGCCAATCTATATACAGGGCCTTCCCAGAAGACCTATGAAGCTAAGACCCCTGCGGGGGCATCCAGAAGCGCGCCCGGTGACAGTTGGTATCCACCACCACCGCGTGGATATGTCAAGCCCAAGGTGGTCTCCCATATCACAGCATCCGGAGACGTGGGCAGAACAGCACCCCCAACATTATACCCTGAAGCTAATGAGGTGCGGGTCGCTCGGCGGCACAATCATATTGAAATCCCGGATGGCCTCACCAAGCCAACTCCCGGCCTTGATAACCCTACTGTCGAGCCTTTCAGAACTTGGGAGGTGGCGCAGGAAGAGGGACCTAGCAGCTTGTTCTATACGGCTGAAGAACACCCTACTCGGGAAGACACAGACTGTAGCCTCCCCGAAGATATAAGCAACCCGTTGGTTCCCGTCAAGGGTCTGGCATTCACAACTGATCGGATGGCCAGGATGTTTCAGAAGCAATACATCCACCCCGATCAGTCTCAAAAGCGCAAGGAAGCTTTCCAGAAAATGTGGTATCCCGTAAATCTGGATAAGGAAATAAGACGTGTCTCTTAACATCCGGGGTTGGGCTTCACCCTGGAAGAATATTATCACAGTGGGCGATACGAGGTGGACACCCTCTCCGCCTTCTACCCTGCTGAAGACAGCCCGTTGGGGGCAACCTTCGACGAATATCCAGCGGAAGCTGAACAGACTGACCCGGGGCAACCCGAAAATCAAGAAACTGAGACCATGACTCCTTGTCGATGTTGGGAACAGGTCTATCCCGAAGAGGCGGCCCCGCAAGTCGAATTTGATACGGCTAGCAGCAGCGAAGCCGAAGGTGTTGAAGAAGCAAGGATCTCCCCCTCCTATGGAGTCCTACCAACAAGGACCTCCGCACCTCTTGTGTCAATCGGGGAAGCCTCGACCAGCCCTGACCAGGAGGTGTGTGCTGCCGTCAATGGGGTTGCCAGTCCTATTGAAGATGCATTTGCCCCAGAAGGCGAGATCTCCTCACCTTTTGCTACAAGGTTGGGTTGCTATTCCAGCCCAACAACAAGAAGCCACCAGTTTGGCACGACTGCAATCCCATCCGCAACGACTAAAGCTGCTCTCTTACCCTGGGAGACTGCAATGGCAGCGGATTTGCTAAAAGGGCAATACATGCGGCCACTGTCAAATGAAACGGAGGACTCTCAAGAAGCTCTGGTGATGTCTGACGAGGAAGTCGAAGTATTCGACCCTCAAGATGGTATGTAAGACTTCGTTGACCTCCAACCGGCACCTCCGGAGATAGAAGACGGAGGCCAAGCCACAATCGACGAACTGATAGAAGTCAACTTGGGAAATGAGAAGGACCCTAGGCCTACCTTCCTCAGTGCCCAACTGTCCCCAGAAGAAAGGGAGCTGTACACCCAGCTGCTGCAAGAGTACCGGGATTGCTTCGCCTGGACTTACAAAGAAATGCCAGGTCTGAACCCCGCTGTCTCACAACATGAGCTGGCAATCAGCCCTGAGGCCGAGCCAGTGAAGCAACTGCCGCGGCGCATGAGGCCAGAACTCATTACTCAAATTTGTGCTGAAGTCGACAAGCTTATTGACGTGGGATTTATTGAAGAAAACCAGTACACCACATGGCTGGCGAATATCGTCCCCGTGAAAAAGAAGAATGAACAGATCCGGATATGCGTCGACTTCCGAGATCTAAATAAAGCCTGCCCCAAAGATGACTTTTCGGTGCCAATAACGGAAGTCATGATCGATGCTACAACCGGTCATGAGGCCCTGTCATTCATGGACGGGTCATCCAGTTAGAACCAGATTTGGATCGCGGAGCATGACCGGGTCCATACTGCTTTCCGAACCCCTAAAGGCATTTATCACTATAAGAGGATGCCGTTCGAACTAAAGAATGCTGGCGCAACTTATCAGCGCACAATGACCAAAATCTTTGATGAGTTGCTCTACCACAAGGTCGAGTGCTACATAGATGATCTGGTGGTCAAAACCAGAAGAAAAGAAGATCATCTGCAAAACCTCCGGATTGTCTTTCAGAGGCTGAGGCATCATGAGCTGAAGATGAACCCCATGAAATGTGCGTTCGGAGTATCGAGTGGAAAGTTCTTGGGCTTCATTGTCCGATATCGGGGGATCGAGATAGACCCCGCAAAAATCAAAGCAATTCAGGAGCTGCCTCCGCCAAGGAATATCTCTGAGCTGAGATCACTACAGGGCCGCTTGGCTTATATCCGGCGGTTCATTTCTAATTTGGCAGGGCGATGCCAGCCTTTCCACAAACTGGTGATGAAAGATGTTCCCTTTTATTGGGATGAAGATTGCCAGACAGCCTTCGACAAGCTGAAAGACTATCTGAAGACTCCTCCAGTGCTGGGCGCACCCGTGAAAGGACGGTCATTGATACTATATATAGCAGCTACACATAACTCCCTGGGGGCAATGCTGGCCCAGAATAATGAAGAAGAGAAAGAGCAAGCCCTCTATTACCTCAGTCGGAGACTGGTCAGAACTGAGGAGAAATATACTTATATTGAGAAGGTCTGTCTGGCGCTGGTCTTCGCAGTTAAGAAGCTTCGACACTACATGTTGTCGCATGAAATCAGCTTGGTATCCAAAGAGGATCCCCTGAAATATATTCTGTCCCAGCCGGCACTCAAAGGTTGCCTGGGCAAATGGGCAGTAATCCTTATGGAGTTTGACATCTCCTACGTGCCGCGCAAGGCCGTCAAGGGCCAAGCTATTGCAGACTTCTTCGCTGAGCACCCACTACCCGGGGACTGCCCGCTGGAACCGAAGCTTCCTGAAGATGAAACCCTGGAAGCCGTTCAGGTGCAGCCCTCCTTATGGCAACTATATTTTGATGGCGCTTCCAGAATTGACACCTCTGCCATTGGATCGGCCAGGGTCAAGGCAGGAGCAGGCATAGTCCTGAAATCCCCAGAAGGGGAAGTGGTGCACACATCTTGCTCGATAAACAAGCATTGCACAAACAACGAAGTAGAGTATGAAGCCTTGATAATCGGGTTGCAAATCGCCCTATCCATGGGAATTCAGATGTTGGAAGCATTCGGAGATTTCATGCTAGTTATAAAATAACTGGAAGGAGAGTTCGACGTGCGAAAGCTGGAGCTCCTCCCTTACCATCAGCTGGCAACCCGCCTGATGTCAAGATTCTACTTCATCAGCATTAATCATATCAACCGAGGCCAGAACGCTCAGGCAGATGCCCTCGCTAAGCTGGCCAGTTCCTTGGAGGTCCCGCCAGACACGAGCCTGAATATAACGGTGATCAACCGCCGGCAAGTCCCCAGTGTAACAGAAGTCTTAACTGACGAGCAAGAGATTGAGGTGGCGGTCGTCGAGGAGGTTCAGCAGCTCGACTGGCGAGAACATCTCCTGCGGTGGTTTCAACACCAGCAGCTCCCAAAAGAAAAAGAATAGAGAATGAAACTCCTGAGGGTCAAAGACTCTTACGAGATGAGGAACGGAACCTTGTTCCGAATAATGGCAGATGCCCGAAGAAAAGTCCTACTTCGTTGCTTGTCTTCGGCAGAAGCGGGGCAGGTGATGCAAGAAATTCATGGGGGAGCAGCTGGAGCACATCAGGCCGACCTGAAGATGAAAATTGAGATAAAGAAATTGGGTTACTATTGGCCCACTATATTTGATGACTGCTGCAAGTTCACACGGGCTTGTCAGAAGTGTCAAGAACACGCCAATGTGTCAAGAAGGCATCCAGTGCCACTACATCCCACCTTACCAAGCTGGACATTCGCCCAGTGGGGCACGGACGTGGTAGGGCCACTACCAGCATCTTCATCAGGGTGTAGATATATCTTAGCAGCTACAGACTACTTCTCCAGATGGGCGGAGGCGGTAGCACTAAGAAATGTAATGGGAGAACTAGTTGCAAGATTCTTCCGCCAGAACATAATATTCCGGTTCGGGATTCCCAACCGAATCATCTCTGATAACGGTAGCCACTTCAAAAATCAGAAGGTTTATCGGCTAGCCGACAAGTACAAAATTGACTGGAGGACATCGTCCCCCTACAACCCTCAAGCCAATGGGCTCGCAGAAGCTTTCAACAAGACACTATGCACATTGCTGGCAAAGACTGTCAGGTCTAATAAAAAGGACTGGGAAGAGAAGATGTACGAGGCGCTCTGGGCCTATCGTACTGTCTATAAAACCCCAACCGGCTGTTCGCCTTTTTCCCTCGTGTACGGGTCAGAGGCCGTGGTGCCGATTGAACTAGAAGTTCTTTCGTTGCGAGTCGCCATCCAACATGGATTAGTCAGCGGTGAACAAACCAATGCAGAAAGAAGATTGGAGGTGCTCCCTGAGCTCAAAGGAAGGCGCCTCCGTGCGTAACAAAACATCCAACTCTACCAAGCCCGCATGGCCCGTGCTTTTGACAAGCTGGTCAAAGGTCGAGAATTCAAGAAAGGAGACCTGGTAATGGTCAAGAGAAGAGAAGTAATGGCCTCCAACCCCAAAGGGAAGCTGGTCGAAAACTGGGTCGGACCATATGTCATCCATCGAGTATATGAGGGGGGTGCCTATGTCCTGGTAGACCATAAAGGAGTCATCCAGTTCTCTCCCCTCAACGGAAAGCATATAAAGCTGTATCACACGGCGCAACCGACATTCCCGGAATGACCTACCCCTTCCTTGGTTTAGTGACACTCCGCACTAGCCGAGCTACCCTTATCTTGGTTTAGTGGCACTCCGCCCTAGCCGAGCTACACTTCCTTGGTCTAGTGGCATTCCGCCCTAGCTGAGCTACCCTTCCTTGGTTTAGTGGCACTCCGCCCTAGCCGAGCTACCCTTATCTTGGTCTAGTGGCACTCCGCCCTGATCGAAGCTATCCTTCCTTGGTCTAGTGGCACTCCGCCCTAGCCGAGCTACCCTTCCTTGGTTTAGTGGCACTCCGCCCTAGCCGAGCTACCCTTATCTTGGTCTAGTGGCACTCCGCCCTGATCGAGCTACCCTTATCTTGGTCTAGTGGCACTCCGCCCTGATCGAGCTATCCTTCCTTGGTCTAGTGGCACTCCGCCCTAGCCGAGCTATCTTTCCTTGGTTTAGTGGCACTCCGCCCTAGCCGAGCTACCCTTATCTTGGTCTAGTGGCACTCTGCCCTGATCGAGCTATCCTTCCTTGGTCTAGTGGCACTCCGCCCTAGCCGAGCTATCTTTCCTTGGTCTAGTGGCATTCCACCCTAGCCGAGCTACCCTTATCTTGGTCTAGTGGCACTCCGCCCTAATCAAACTACCTTATCTTGGTCTAGTGGCACTCTGCCCTGATCGAGCTACCTTTCCTTGGTCTAGCGGCATTCCGCCCTAGCCAAGCTACCCTTATCTTGGTCTAGCGGCATTCTGCCCTGATCGAGCTACCTTCCCTTGGTCTAGTGGCACTCCACCCTGGCCGAGCTCTCAAAAGAATACACCATATTGCCATTACGAACCTTATGTCCGAATTGGCATGAAATCCCTCCCTTGTGTTAGCATTATCTTCTTGCTAACGAATAAACCCTTTCGGCGCGAGACTCCGTGTCCTAGCCAACCATCTTTTACCACATTGCAGACCTTACATCCGAACTGGCATGAAACCCTTCCCCTACATTAGCATTATCTTCTTGCTAATGAATAAACTCTTTCGGCTTAAGACTTCGTGTCCCAGCCGGCCCTCTCACAATGCTGCCATTACGGGCCTTACGCCCGAATCGGCGAAAGATCATTCCTTTGCGTTAGCATTCAGCCCTTGCTAACGAATGAACCGCTCTGCTCGGCACAAGGCCCGGTGCTTCGGCCAACAGCCGTCTACTATCAACCGAGGGTCGAACATCACACATCGACCTACCACCTTTTATATCCCCAAAAAAAAAATGGGGTTAAAAATAGAGATACCTCGCCAGACTTGCTCCTATATTAGGACAAGTGCAAAAATGGCTATAACCCAGCTGTGGCGAAAACCCGAAAGGGCGCTGTAGGAAAAATTGGGTACCCCGCCACGTGAAAACCCGAGAGGGCGCGTGGGCAAAAGCAAGAGGGGGCTGGCTTTGGCGAAAACCTGAAAGGGCGCTTAGGTAAGTAAAGTAGTAATTTAAAAATTCCTCTTTTGTTCTCCCCCCGATGAAACTCCAAAAGGGACAATCATCAAAAGTCCCACCGGAGATCCTCTAACAAACCCATGTTCGACCCTCGTCATCATCGGCAAGATCAGTCAATCTCTACCCTTAACTTGGACCCTCCATCCTTGTTAATGATCCTACCTTTTGCTTCGGCATATGACCTATGCTGATGAACAAACCCATGTTCGACCCTCGTCATCATCGGCGAGATCGGTCGATCTCTACCCCTAACTTGGGCCTTCCGTCCTTGTTAATAATCCTACCTTTGCTTCGGCATGTGACCCATGCTGATGAATAAACACGTGTTCGACCCTCGTCATCATCGGCGAGATCGGTCAACCTCTACCCTTAACTCGAATCTTATGTCCTTGTTAATGAACCATGTCCTTTGCTTCGACATTTAACCAGTGTCGATGAACTAAACCAGGGTCCAATCCTTGTCAACATCGGTAAGGCCAGTCGGCATTCTAACAGTCAAGTTCTTCTGTACTCCAGATTCAAAAAAAAAAAAAGAAATAAAAAAGAAAAGAAGAAGAAGAAATAAAATGGGGTTAAAAACATAGATACCCCACCAGACTTGCTCCTATATTAGGACAAGTGCAAAAATGGCTATAACCCAGCTGTGGCGAAAACTCGAAGGGGCGTCGCAGGCAAAATCGGGTACCCCGCCACGTGAAAACCCGAGAGGGCGCGTGGGCAAAAGCAAGAAGGGGCTGGCTTCGGTGAAAACCCGAAAGGGCGCTTAGATCAGTAATGTGAATAAAAAATATAAATGAATGATGAATAGTGATGATCCATCCTCCGTCCTGAAGACCCTTTATAGGGTCGAAGTGGAGTCTTCATCCAATGTCCCACCTATATATGTATTTCCTACCTTTTCGACCCTTGTCACCATCGGCAAGATCAGTCGCTACCCTTTCCGACCCTTGTCACCATCGGTAAGATCGGTCGCTACCCTTTCCGACCCTTGTCACCATCAGCAAGATCGGTCGCTACCTTTCCGACCCTTGTCACCATCGGCAAGATCGATCGCTACCCTTTCCGACCCTTGTCACCATCGGCAAGATCGACCGCTACCCTTTCCGACCCTTGTCACCATCGGCAAGATCGGTCGCTACCCTTTCCGACCCTTGTCACCATCGGTAAGATCGGTCGCTACCCTTTCCGACCCTTGTCACCATCGGCCAGATCGGTCGCTACCCTTTCCGACCCTTGCCACCATCGACAAGCCCGGTCGACTACCCCCTAACCTGGGCCTTCCGCCCTCGTTAATAAACAAAGTATCATTACGTCGATATTTAACCCATGTCGATGGTTAGAACACACCTTTCGTCATCATTGGCGAAGTTCATGAGGCACATCCGCCTATGCTACCCATGTCCCGCCCTGGCCAAAATCTGGCTCCGGGAACGGCTGTGCTGCGGTGGAGCGAACACCTCACCCCTTTGCTAAAGGCGTGAGCGCTCTCCTGCGCCATCGGTGCGTATCCCTAGACTTGGATGATCGGCCAGAGGAAGAAACAGAAGAAAAGAGGGAAAGAAGTCACGGTTGAGGCGACAAACAGAGACATTTCATTAATGTGAGTTGTCAGAATACATTTGTGCCCGGGGTATTCCCCAGGGGTACATAAGCTCTGAAGGCAAAAAGGAGCAGAATTCGATGCAAAAAGAAAAGCAAAGCAAAGCTACGGCAAAGGGCGCCGAAAAATATCTTCCAACTCTAAGAGGCCTAGTAAGGGGTATTGGGTCAACTCCTGCAACCGAGCCTCGGTAACTGTCAGCTGTGATAACCTCTCATCCAGTGAGACAAGTCGTCCTTCAGCTAGATCAGCTTCTTCCGTTGTCTAGACCTCTAGGCGCTCGGCTTCCTACAACTCGGCTTCGGCCTCAGCAAGTTCCGTGCGCAACTCTTCCACCCGCGCCGTGAGGAGCAACCGACGTTCTGAGATATTGCCGACAACATCTCTCAATCATTCCATGGTCACCCTCAATGAAGTAGTAGCAACGCGGCAGTCTGCCCTCTCTAGCTTCACAGCCGCCAGCTGATCAAATACCTCCCGGCTGAGGAAATCCCGCCTGTTGGCATGCTTTAGCAGCATTATAACCCGCGGGGTCCAATCATCCATTGGGCAGCCGAATGCTAATAAAGACCGGGAGAGGTGTTCTATCAGGCCCCTCAGCTGTACATAGGTTAGACCCGGGGAAGCTGACATGGCTCGCGGGAGATTATCCAGAGACTGCCACACCATGTCACTGGAGGATTGTAAGCCTAGTGGCGAAGTCTCCGGGAGCTGAAAGTCCACCTTGCTATCTATCTCGGCCCAAATGTCGTCAGCCACCCTGAGGGACGTCGACGGCGTGGTCTGCACAGCGCCGACGCCAGGCCCGACAATTGCAGCTGCTATAGCTGAGGGGCTCTCCACCATAGCGACTTCCTTGCCCGTCCTTTGAGGTGAAATCGTGACGGCCGTCTCAGCAGCTGAGGGCGCTCGCTCCTCATGAACAGTTTCACCGGCCGTTAAAGGAGGGGAGCTTTCTACGACAGACAAGGCTTTAGTAGCATCGGCCTCTTCTGCAATGATCTCTCCCGCTTCTATTTCCGGGGGGCCGCTTGGCTTCAGCAATAATTCTTTGCCAGCAACCGAGGCTTGAGGCCCCGCAACCTCGGCCGGGTCGCCGACTCCTGCAGTTGCGTCGGGCTCCTCTGAGGCCGCTACAGCAGCATAGGTCTGTGGAAGCCGTAGGGCGATGGGCCGCACAATAGGTGGAAAGGTTGATTGGCTCATACCTAAGTCAGGAAGCGGTATGCGAACCATCACAGTTGGCGGTACCACCTCAGCCTGCATCACATATATGTATATCAGCCAGCTGGCTTGGAAATAAAAAGAGGTGCTGCAGGTGGGAGTCGGGACATTTCCTACCTCGACCGGCACTATATTTAGGCCTCCAAAAGTGGCCTCTGAAGGTTCTGGCCCTCCTCCTGCGGTCGGGTATGATGGCCCGTGCTCGACTCCCAGTAGTCTCGGAGGGCTAAATGTTAAAATGTCACTTTCATAGGCTGAAGAGGCCCCGGCATCCTCAGCATCGATGTCAACAGGTGGGAACCCCTCGTCGTCACTGGAGCCGCCACCATAATCAACTCGCTCAGAGGAGGAGGACTCTTCCACCTGTTCTCGAATCTCCAGCATTTGAGCGGGTACCATGCTACTAGGAGGAGGCCCCTTAGCTGGAACCTCCTCGGCGGTTTCTGTCTCGGAGACATCAGTTGGCTAAACATCTTGGGATTCTTCCCTTGGAGGCACCTACTCTCCAATAGCAGCTCCTGCCATGGCCCCGACCTCGGGGAGCATCGTTGGTCGAACATCGACTGGAGATAAAAGATAATAAGCAGTCAAGGCCCGACTGAAGGCACGATGGACCGCCGAGCTCTACAAGCAAGCTGCAAGTTACCTTCCATCTCCTGATTGGGTGTCGGCGAAGGCAAATCACCCTCAAAAGAGGCCGAGGGGGCTTTCTCCTCTCTCTCTTCAACCGCGGCACCCGTCACCACCTCCAACCCGACAATGGCGGAGGTAATGCCAGCAGCTAAAAAAAAGAGGAAGGATGATCAGCCAAGGTGGCAGAAATAAGCAAATAAGCCATACAGGAACAAGAAGTTACCTTCGTCCTCAGGCCCTTGCATCCAAGCAACCTCAAACTCAGAGAATGATGGAACCCGAGGAGGGATGACAATGGGTTCCTCTTCAGTGGCCTTCCTCCGGCGCGCCCGGGTAGCGCGGGAGTCCGCCCTCTTGGCCTTCTTGGCCTTGCTGATACCCTCCCTGACCTAGGACCTGGTTCGCTTCTGCGAATCCCCAGGGGGCAGCGGTGTTGTGGTAGGAGCTGGCTCCGGAATGTTAAAATATGAAGGCTTCTGCGCCTTAGAAATCAACTCCATGTAATGTCTGGTCGCCTCCACAGAGAGGTGAGCTGCAAAAGTGCATAGGTGAGAAAGATGCATACTGACTATGAAAGGAGCAGCTTCAAGGCTGAAAGGAAAGACAAGCATTACCTGGCGGACCTGTATATCGGGGACTGCGCGACCAGTAAATTAATACGGGTGCATTGTCTTGGGAAGCCGCTTTGCGAACAAGCCAGCACAGGTCACCAATCTTCTCGCATTTCTCCGCCAGCTGCGCCAAATCTTCATGGCCACAGGAGGATAAGTGGTGATATATGTTGCATCCCTATGGTTTTGATGATGTCCCACACTATAAATCAATCTTCTATCTCTAGATTAATGCTGTTTCATCATGTGAGTGAGTACAGTTCAATGGCTGTCAGATAACATGCTCTACCTTAATTCTGCCTACACTCTGTCTGCACAGTTTTCACACCAGTGCGTCAACTCAGTGTGCTGATGCGTCGACCCTTCAGTCATTGCATGTCTCTGTTTTCACACCAGTGCGTCAACTCAGTGTGCTGATGCATCGACCCTTCAGTCATTGCATGTCTCTGTTCTCACACCAGTGCGTCAACTCAGTGTGCTGATGCGTAGACTCTTCTGTTCAGGTTCTTCATTTGATTAAGTCTATACATCATCAGTTGAACGTAAAAGTAATACGTTGCAGCGTCAACTCATTGGGCTGCAGCGTCAACTCAGCATGTTTGCACTTCGCCTTCAGACTTTCAAGTCTATACACCCTATACTCATTCAAGTCTGTTCAGCCGTTTGCATCTCATAAAGTCTATACATTCGGTTCCTTGTGCAAAGTCTATACATCGCTTAGTCTGCACATTGCCTTCAGCCCAAGTGCTCAAAGCCAAGTCTATACAATGCCAACCCAACACATTGAACAGTTCTCCAAGTCTATACACTAGACTTCTTTTCTCTAAGTCTATATACTGGCCTGTGATTCACCAACTCTGTACATTCGATATCTTTTCCTACGCATTGGCCAAGTCCATACATTCAACTTTTCCCTACGCTTTCCAGGCCAAGTCTGTACACCACTAAGTGTGTACATTGCATGCTGCTCAAACGTTCAATGTTCTTCAAAATCTGTACAGCATCCGTCTCAGCCAGCGTCTTAAGCTGCGTCTTAGGCAAGTCTGTACATCGGCCTTTTTCGTTCAAGTCTATACATTGAACTGCGTCTGAGGAAAGTCTGTACAGAGGCTTCGATTTACCAAGTCTGTACATCGGCTTCATTCGCTCAAGTCCACACATCCACAGTGCTTTCACAAGTCTATACATTCACTTGAGCTACACCAAGTATGTACATCGCTGAAGTCTTCACAAGTCAGTACAGTGCTTGAGCTTCACAAAGTTCATACATCGCTTCAAGCGATTCAAGTCTATACAGACTGCCTTTACATTCAGAGTCTGTACATTGGTCCATCAGCCGATCGTTTCATTCAGCAAGCTTCAAAGTCTGTACAGCCTGTCTGTCTTCATGGATTGTGTGCCTTTCGTGCGTTGACGCACTTGGCTGACTGCGTAGACGCACACCTTTCTGTCTTGCTCACTGCGTCGACGCTGACACTGGATGCGTTGACGCATTGGCCTGTTTCCAAGGGGGTGAGCATCTTGCCTGAGGAAGCTGAGGCGACGCTGCTCTATGGAAGCGTTGACGCCTTGGGCTGATGTTCAAAGATCTGTTGATCAACATCAAGTCTGTACAGCATGAAGTCTGTACATTGGTTTTGATTTGAACAGAACGCCTAAGTCTATGCATTGCTATGGATTGCCCTGAAATGCTTAAGTCCATACACTAAAGATGCTGAAGACCTCCAAGTGAATACACTCTCACATGATACACACTTGGCTAACTATCGTTTCAAGTCTCTACACTGCTTAGGCTTCGTGAAGTCTACACAGTGACTGAGCCTTGTAAAGTATACACATTGGTAATAATCGTTTGCATTGTTCATGTCTATACACTGCCTTCACGTGCATTTTATTCAGTAAGTCTGTACACTCTCTCACGGTGTGCACACTTACTCTGTTGTGTTTCTAAAGTATATACATTCATGTTGAAAGCCTAAACTAACTAAGTCTATACATTCCATCTGTCTGTCTGCAGGCGATTCAGGCTGATGATTGGGCACGTGAATCGAGGTTGGCACTTGACACGTGATCCAAGACAACAGGCGCATGACACGTGGATGGCAACCTTGTCAGGATGCTGCCATGTGGTCAAAATTCAAATGATCTGGCCAAAAGTGCATGGGCGGGAACCTGGCAGCCACACGCCATTATCTGCTATAAATATAGAGCTTCATCCTTCAGTAGAAGTTCGATCGTGAAAAGAAAAAGCAGAAGCCATTGGTGAGAGTCTGCACGATCCAGAAAAGAAAAGGAGCAGAGAGTTCCATATCTGAGAGGAGTTTGTTCGAGAGAGAGAGTGTGTGTGGATTGATGAATTGCTTCATTTGAAGCTACATTTGTATTGGGTTTCAGAACCGATTTCGTCTTCATTGGTTTTTCTTTCTATTTTGCTTTCGTTTATTTTGTTCTTCCATTCTGATTTGAATTGGTTTCCCTCCGGTGTGTGGAGGAAGGGAGTACTACTCCAGTTTCCCTCTGAGTTGCAGAGGAAGAGAGATCGGTGATCTCTGGTGTTGTTAGTGACAGGTTGTCATTAACAGTTTCCCTCTGTGTGTGGCGGAAGGGAGAGGATTCTCCGGTTGTGTTCTAGCTGGGTGCTAGAACAGGTTTCAAGTTCTGTGGGTAGCAGAGCTTGGTCGAGGGATTTGTTTCCCTTGGGTGTGCAAGCTGTGTGGCAGCATGTTGTACGCAGACTGAGTCTGCTGTGATCTAGCTTTGCCTAGTGGAATCCTCACTCTAGTTGGAGTGAGGGGTGGATGTAGATTACGGACTACAATCGAACCACCTAAAAACCGAGTGCCTCCTCTGTGGTTTGCTATTGATTTCTGTGCTCTTCATCTGCTTGTCCCTTTGCCTTCAAGTGATCAGTTCTTCACTCTCATCTATATTTCTCTGTGTACGGGTTAAGGAGGTGCGTTAGCAGTAGAATCTATTTTCCGCCTGAGTTTCTGCAAATTGGGAGTGATCTATTCATCCCCCCCCTTCTATATCACTCTTGCTGCGCTAACAATTGGTATCAGAGCAGGTTTACGCCATGTGGACGAACGGTCAAGGAAATGCTGGTGGTCCTAGAACCTTCATGGCCGAAGGCCAATCCATTAGTCACCCTCCTTATTTCGATGGTAGTAACTATCTGTTTTGGAAGAACAGGATGGAAGTGTTCATCAGGGCTCAGAGTCATAAACTGTGGAGAGTAATCACGGTGGGGCCATATGAGCTGCCACCAAACGAGGATGCTTGGACAGATGACCATGTCAAGCTCTCTTCACTCAACTGGACGGCGCTGAACATAATCCAGTGTGCTGTTCATCCAGAGGAATATGCTCGTATATCTACATACAGAACTGCCAAGCGAATGTGGGATGAGCTGTAATTGATCTATGAAGGTACAACTCAAGTGAAAGCCTCGAAGGTAAATCTCTACACTTCTAAGTATGAAATGTTTAAGATGAATGCAGATGAGAATATAACTGAGATGTATGCCAGGTTATCTTTAATCACAAATACTCTTAAAGGGCTAGGGAAGGATCTTGCTGAGGCAGATATAGTCAGGAAAATCCTTAGATCTTTATCCCCGGCATGGCACACTAAGGCCATTGTGATTGAGGAGTCAAAAGATTTGACTGTCTTAACTGTGAATGAACTCATAGGATCCCTGATGACCTATGAGATGAATTTCCAAGGAGGTGGAGAAGGAAGTGAGAGGAATGGTAAAAATGTAGCTCTAAGAGCTTCCCGAAACAAGGGTAGTAACAGTGGGAGCAGCAGCAGTAGTCCCGAGTCCGAGTCTGAGCTTGAAGGTCTGTCAAATCTTGACTAGGAGGAGCAGGCAATGCTCACTAGACAGTTCAGAAAATTTCTGAAGAAGAAGGGAAAGACCTTTAGGAAGAAGAAGCCACACTCTTTCAACAAGAGTGCTGAATTTACTAGTTACAGGGATAGAAATCCTAAGAGGCTGACTTGTTTTAATTGTAACAAACAGGGACATATGAAAGGCGAATGCCCAGACCTCCAGAAGAAGGGTCCCTATCTTCAGAAGAAAAACATAAAGGTGCAAAAGAAGAAGAAGCCACAGGCGATGGTCTGCACATGGAGCGAGGAAGAAGAAGACCCTGAAGATGCTTCCTCAGAAGAATATGAAGATGGAATTTGCCTTATAGCAAACAGTGAAGAGGAGGTAATAAATGTTTTTGAAAATTTCTCAATTGATGACTGGGAGGATGCTTATGGTGATTTGTTAGATAAATTTAATTCCCTTAGCAAAGAGCACAGAGTTCTGAAAAGAAAATTTAACACAAGTGTTGAAGAACAAACTCTAGTCTGTGAGGAAAATGAAAAGCTAAAAGAACAACTAGAAGAAATGACCTCACTAAGGAAAGAAAATGATAAGCTCAAGGGAGAAACTCAAGAAAGTCAAAAAATAGCTCAATGAATTCAAAACTAAAATTGAAGAAGGCATGAATGAAATTAGAGTGAATTCAGAGAAATATGAAGCTGTGAAGAAAGTAAATGCTGAACTCCTAAAGAATTCTGAGTATCTTCAAAAGGAGCTGGAAGACAAACAGAAAGTCTTAGAAAAGTTTGTCCAAGGAAAGACTAGCCTAGATGTTATACTAGGGACTAGGGTCAATTTCAATAAGGAAGGTCTAGGCTATGACCCAACCAACAAGAGACCCTTACAATTCAAGACCATCACCTTCTGTCCAGAGAAGGGAAAAGAAAAGCTGGACACACCATCCAGCTCAAACAGCTCTAAGGAAACTCAAAGTCCTAAAGAAAATACAAAAACCAGTACTGGACAACCATTTAAGATGGGAATGAAATTTATGAAGAATAACATTAAGTCCACTCACCAGAACACAAATGGTAGATGGACCAAGAAAATAAATCAGAATAAGAGCTGGAATTACAACAATCAGATGGGTCCAAACAGGACCTACTGGAGAAATAACTTTCATGGTCAAAGATATGCTAATCAACAAGCCTACAGGAAATTTCCTAGGAATAGGAAGACTAATGAATGGAATAGAACTCACTTCTCCAGTTCAGCTGGATTCAACTTTAATAAACTAGAAAGGAAGGTGCCAGAGAAAACCATGATGAAACAAATCTGGATACCTAAACACTTGATCAGAGATTTGAACAATGTCCTTGGACCCAACTCATCTTGGGTTCCAAATCACTCTGCTTGATATATTTGTGTAGGTCGGCCTGGCAGCTGAAGACAACAAGTGGTACCTCGACAGTGGCTGCTCTAAGCATATGACAGGAGACCGATCCAAGTTCAGCAAGATAGAGATGAAGCCAGGGGGTCTGGTCAAGTTTGGAGGAAAGAACAAAGGTAAAATAATTGGAGTTGGCACAGTAGGTAAGAATTCCACAAATTCCATTGAAAAAGTATTACTTGTGGAAGGGCTTCAACACAACCTGATTAGCATTAGCCAATTATGTGACAGGGGTCACAGGGTTGTATTTGATGATAGTTCATGCAAAATCCTTGAAACAAATTCTAACATGGTTAAATTTGTAGCCAACAGGATTAATAATGTCTACATTGTAGACTTAGATGAGAAATCTGAATCTACTATTTGCTTATCTGTCAATTCTGAAAATGATGCCTTTGAATGGCATAGACGTCTAGGTCATGCTAGCTTTTCAACTTTAAATAAATTGGTCAAGCATGATTTAGTCAGAGGCATGCCTAGAATTAAATTCAACTCAATGTCAAAAGCATGTGATGCCTGTGCTCTAGGCAAACAGACCAGAAATTCTTTTAAATTAAGATCTGAGCCATTGTCTTCTAGACCAATGGAACTTCTTCATATGGACCTTTTCGGTCCAACTAGAACTCAGAGTCTTAATGGAAACAGGTTTGGCTATGTCATCATAGATGACTTCTCTAGATATTCATGGATATTTTTCTTAGCAAATAAGAGTGATGCATTTCAAAAGTTTAATCTGTTTTTCAATAAGGTCAAACAAGAAGGGAAGTACAAGGTTAGTTCTATTCAATCTGACCATGGAGGTGAGTTTGAAAACTCCATGTTTACTGATCTTTGTGACAAAAAAGGACTAACTCACAGGTTTTCTTCTCCCAGGACACCTGAACAAAATGGGATTGTGGAGAGAAGAAATAGAACAGTGGTGGAAATGGCCCGAACCATGTTGATTGAAAGTAAATTACCTAGAAGGTTTTGGGCAGAAGCGGCCAATACAGCAACCTACATAATCAACAGGGCCATGGTAAGACCCATACACAAGAAAACACCATATGAGCTTCTAAAAGGTAAGAAATCAAACTTGTTTCATTTCAGAATTTTTGGAGCAAAATGTTTTATTCATAACAATGATAAGAAAGATTTAGACAAGTTTGAAGCCAAGAGTTCACCTGGAATATTCTTGGGTTACTCTGAAGTGTCAAGGGCATATAGGGTATTTAACATATCAGATCAGAAAGTGGAAGAATCTCCACACATCCTTTTTAGTGAAAAGAAAGATGTCTCTAATGTTAAAAATCTTGACAGGGATTCCAATCATGGTGGAGACTTTCTAGAAGACCAACGGGAAGAAGAGAAGACTCAGCCAAATGGAGAAACAAATTCCCCCAATCAGGAAGGACCAAGAGAAACAGGTGAGTCTTCAACAAATATCAGATTTCTTAAAGACCATCCTTTAGATAAAGTCATAGGCAATCCTGAAGATCCTCTTCGGACTAGGTCTCATTTTAGAAATGTGAATAGTGATGACTTAATTGCTTTAGTCTCACAAATTGAACCCAAAACAGTAGAAGAGGCCTTAGCTGATCAAGCTTGGGTCAATGCTATGAGTGAGGAATTAGGTCAGTTTGAAAGGAATAATGTCTGGGAGCTTGTCCCAAGACCAGATGGTATTAATGTCATAGGAACCAAGTGGGTGTTCAAAAATAAGATGAATGAAGATGGAATTATCTCGAGGAATAAGGCCAGACTAGTAGCCAAAGGCTACTGTCAGGAATTCGGTGTAGACTTTGATGAATCCTATGCACATGTTGCTAGGATGGAAGCTATAAGATTGTTGCTTGCCTTTGCATGCTCAAAGAACATAAAACTTCAACAAATGGATGTTAAAAGTGCCTTTTTAAATGGAGTTATTAAAGAAGAAGTTTTTGTTGAACAACCTCCTGGATTTCAATATTCTCCTGAACCTAACCAAGTTTTCAGGTTAAACAAAGCCTTGTATGGTCTAAAGCAGACTCCAAGAGCTTGGTATGAAAGATTATCTGAATTTCTGATCAGCAAGGGCTACAAAAGAGGTACAGCAGCTAGAAGATGTGTGCTTCATCAACCAAACCAAATACACAATGGAACTGTTGAAAAGGTTTGGCATGGAAAACTTAAAGCACATTACTACACCCATGGGCACCAATACCTCATTGGATGCAGATGAGACAGGTAAAGAAGTAAATGCCAAACTTTATAGAGGTATGATTGGATCACTACTTTACTTGACAGCCTCTAGACCTGATATACAATTCAGTGTAGGAATGTGTGCAAGGTATCAGTCTAGACCTACTGAACTACACTTAGCTGCAGTTAAAAGAATCTTCAGATATTTGTCAGCTAGTCACTCTCTTGGTTTATGGTTTCTTGCATCTCACACATTTAACCTAGTAGCATACACAGATGCTGACTATGCAGGCTGTAAACTAGACAGGAAAAGTACAAGTGGCCATTGTGAATTCTTGGGTGGGTGTTTAGTGTCTTGGGGCTCCAAGAAACAACATTCTGTGGCCCTCTCCACTGCAGAAGCTGAATATGTGGCTGCAGGGAGTTGTGGAACACAAGTCATATGGATTAAACACCAGCTTCAGGACTACCAAGTAGACATGGGGTGCACACCTATTTACTGTGATAATACTAGTGCCATCAATCTTGCTAAAAATCCTGTTTTGCATTCACGAACCAAACACATAAAAATAAGACATCATTTTATAAGAGATGAGGTGTCTAAGAATAATTTTGAACTGATTCATGTAGGCACAGATAATCAGATTGCTGACATATTCACAAAACCTCTGGATAATGAAAAATCTTCCACATTGAGAAGAGAATTAGGCTTATACAAATTATCTTAATTATGAAGCCTGTTCTTGTTGTGAGGGGGAGTTGTGTCTATCTGATGTTTAGCCTTCTTGCATGCTGGTTTAAGGGGGAGTTCAGAATGCTTACTGGTTAGCTTTCAGGAATGCTCTAAATAAGGGGAAGCCTTGAGATTTTGCTGGAATGTTTTATTAAGGAATGCTATGTCTTAGGGGGAGCTGAGTTGTGAAGTGAGAAGAGAAGTTCTTTGACAGATTCAAAAGGGCTGTCCAGATGTGTACCTTTGCTGGTCTTGCATGACTGATTTAGTGTGGTTCTCTCAGAAAGTAGAGTGTCACTTATCTCTTAAGTCTATAAGTCAGTGACTCTAATCTCCAAGTTAGAATCTTTCCTTTGGTACTCCTTCAGAGATCTGGAATAATTGCATAAAGTATATCTTCCTACATTGTCATTGATTATGGTTCAGGCCAAAAACTTGTATGTCTTGATATCTGACCCAATCAACTTGAAATCTAGACTTCAAGACTCAATTCAAGAAAAGTCCTTTTTGGTATTATTTTCAATCATTCTATCTCTTTAACTCAAGGGCTTAACTGAACAAACATGTTCTGTTTTGATCACTGAGAAACTGGGAGCTTCATCAATGAAATGAATATTTCTCCCAAGTCATGAGGTGTCAAATGCTTAAAATGAATGAAAAGTCATGACAGAGCAATGGTGGCTTGCTGGTGAGTAACTGGGGACTCTGGCCTCTAATCAAGGTGTTTCCTCATGTCAAAAGCCACAGTTACTAACTCTGTTCCTTAATAAAAAAAAAGGGAAGGAAGTAATGAGGTACTCACTCTGAGTAACTGGGGATTCAGGCCTCTAATCAAGGTGTCTCCCTAATGTCAAAGGAAGTGAACTACCAACTTACTCATTGATCTTCTTGAAAATCATCTCCAACAAAAAATTCCTTGTTGTTATGCAACTAATGGATTGCTTGTCTTCAATACCTTGAGAACACCTCTCTGATTTAGTCTCTTGCTGTCTTGTGGAATAGTTGAATGATCAGCTATATTTGGCCATACTTGTGAACTCCTGCTCTAAATCATCCACTATGTATGCTGATAAACTTGTCTATCATTCTACTTCTCTATTACGTACTGAAGTCTAAAGAATCTTCTCTTGACATTAGAAACTCACTTATTCTCTTAAGACCTACTCGTGACTTTCTGCACTAAGAAGTTACTGCCCTGAGTCCTCATGTTTCCAGCACTGTCATACATTCTGTAGTTCTTTTTGCTGATGTCCAAGGGGGAGAGAAGTTTGCAATATCAGTGAGTATTGGTTTTGTCTTGAGCTTTGAGGGGAGTCATGTTGCTTCGTGGAAGATATGGTTATGAGTTGTGGGGGAGATGAGAGTGTGCTGTAGGGAATGTTTAATTCATTTGCATGAGCATGTCTTGAATTTATTCTACTTGTTGCAGCTGGTATTGACTTTTTGTTGAAACTTGATATTGCTTGATTCATAGTGTTGTCATCATCAAAAAGGGGGAGATTGTTGCATCCCTATGGTTTTGATGATGTCCCACACTATAAATCAATCTTCTATCTCTAGATTAATGTTGTTTCATCATGTGAGTGAGTATAGTTCAATGGCTGTCAGATAACATGCTCTACCTTAATTCTACCTACACTCTGTCTGCACAGTTTTCACACCAGTGCGTCAACTCAGTGTGCTGATGCGTCGACCCTTCAGTCATTGCATGTCTCTGTTTTCACACCAGTGCGTCAACTCAGTATGCTGATGCGTCGAACCTTCAGTCATTGCATGTCTCTATTCTCACACCAGTGCGTCAACTCAGTGTGCTGATGCGTAGACTCTTCTGTTCAGGTTCTTCATTTGATTAAGTCTATACATCATCAGTTGAACGTAAAAATAATACGTTGCAGCGTCAACTCATTGGGCTGCAACATCAACTCAGCATGTTTGCACTTCGCCTTCAGACTTTCAAGTCTATACACCCTATACTCATTCAAGTCTGTTCAGCCGTTTGCATCTCATAAAGTCTATACATTCAGTTCTTTGGGCAAAGTCTATACATCGCTTAGTCTGCACATTGCCTTCAGCCCAAGTGCTCAAAGCCAAGTCTATACAACGCCAACCCAACACATTGAACAGTTCTCCAAGTCTATACACTAGACTTCTTTTCTCTAAGTCTATATACTGGCCTGTGATTCACCAACTCTGTACATTCGATATCTTTTCCTACGCATTGGCCAAGTCCATACATTCAACTTTTCCCTACGCTTTCCAGGCCAAGTCTGTACACCACTAAGTGTGTACATTGCATGCTGCTCAAACGTTCAATGTTCTTCAAAATCTGTACAGCATCCGTCTCAGCCAGCGTCTCAAGCTGCGTCTTAGGCAAGTCTGTACATCGGCCTTTTTCGTTCAAGTCTATACATTGAACTGCGTCTGAGGAAAGTCTGTACAGAGGCTTCGATTTACCAAGTCTGTACATCGGCTTCATTCGCTCAAGTCCACACATCCACAGTGCTTTCACAAGTCTATACATTCACTTGAGCTACACCAAGTATGTACATCGCTGAAGTCTTCACAAGTCAGTACAGTGCTTGAGCTTCACAAAGTCCATACATCGCTTCAAGCGATTCAAGTCTATACAGACTGCCTTTACATTCAGAGTCTGTACATTGGTCCATCAGCCGATCGTTTCATTCAGCAAGCTTCAAAGTCTGTACAGCCTGTCTGTCTTCATGGATTGTGTGCCTTTCGTGCGTTGACGCACTTGGCTGACTGCGTAGACGCACACCTTTCTGTCTTGCTCACTGCGTCGACGCTGACACTGGATGCGTTGACGCATTGGCCTATTTCCAAGGGGGTGAGCATCTTTCCTGAGGAAGCTGAGGCGACGCTGCTCTATGGAAGCGTTGACGCCTTGGGCTGATGTTCAAAGATCTGTTGATCAACATCAAGTCTGTACAGCATGAAGTCTGTACATTGGTTTTGATTTGAACAGAACGCCTAAGTCTATACATTACTATGGATTGCCCTGAAATGCTTAAGTCCATACACTGAAGATGCTGAAGACCTCCAAGTGAATACACTCTCACATGATACACACTTGGCTAACTATCGTTTCAAGTCTCTACACTGCTTAGGCGTCGTGAAGTCTACACAGTGACTGAGCCTTGTAAAGTATACACATTGGTAACAATCGTTTGCATTGTTCATGTCTATACACTGCCTTCACGTGCATTTTATTCAGTAAGTCTATACACTCTCTCACGGTGTGCACACTTACTCTGTTGTGTTTCTAAAGTATATACATTCATGTTGAAAGCCTGAACTAAGTCTATACATTCCATCTGTCTGTCTGCAGGTGATTCAGGCTGATGATTGGGCACGTGAATCGAGGTTGACACCTGACACGTGATCCAAGACAACAGGCGCATGACACGTGGATGGCAACCTTGTCAGGATGCTGCCATGTGGTCGAAATTCAAATGATCTGGCCAAAAGTGCATGGGCGGGAACTTGGCAGCCACACGCCATTATCTGCTATAAATATAGAGCTTCATCCTTCAGTAGAAGTTCGATCGTGAAAAGAAAAAGCAGAAGCCATTGGTGAGAGTCTGCACGATCCAGAAAAGAAAAGGAGCAGAGAGTTCCATATCTGAGAGGAGTTTGTTCGAGAGAGAGTGTGTGTGTGAATTGATGAATTGCTTCATTTGAAGCTACATTTGTATTGGGTTTCAGAACCGATTTCTTCTTCATTGGTTTTTCTTTCTATTTTGCTTTCGTTTATTTTGTTCTTCCATTCTGATTTGAATTGGTTTCCCTCCGGTGTGTGGAGGAAGGGAGTACTACTCCAGTTTTCCTCTGAGTTGCAGAGGAAGAGAGATCGGTGATCTCTGGTGTTGTTAGTGACAGGTTGTCATTAACAGTTTCCCTCCGTGTGTGGCGGAAGGGAGAGGATTCTCCGGTTGTGTTCTAGCTGGGTGCTAGAACAGGTTTCAAGTTCTGTGGGTAGCAGAGCTTGGTCGAGGGATTTGTTTCCCTTGGGTGTTCAAGCTGTGTGGCAGCATGTTGTACGCAGACTGAGTCTGCTGTGATCTAGCTTTGCCTAGTAGAATCCTCACTCTAGTTGGAGTGAGGGGTGGATGTAGATTGCGGACTGCAATCGAACCACCTAAAAACCGAGTGCCTCCTCTGTGGTTTGCTATTGATTTCTGTGCTCTTCATCTGCTTGTCCCTTTGCCTTCAAGTGATCAGTTCTTCACTCTCATCTATATTTCTCTGTGTACGGGTTAAGGAGCACCCGTTAGCAGTAGAATCTATTTTCCGCCTGAGTTTCTGCAAATTGGGAGTGATCTATTCATCCCCCCCTTCTATATCACTCTTGCTGCGCTAACAATATAGGCCCAAGTGGTCCAATCCCCAGCCGTTGACATACTTGAAAGACACTAGGAGCTGATGGTCCAGGATGGCTTCTAATGGACCAGAAATTGAAAGCCCGTGCGAATGAAGTAGGGCGAATATCCAAGGGGTGCTGGAATACAAGTATGCCCGTCTATCTTCCCTCCTGATGAAGGTCCGGTAGGGATGAAAACGGTCAGCTTCTGGGCTCCAGCCCGCCACTGTAGGTAGAGGTTCCTCCACCGGGAGGGGGATCGTCTGGAGGGCGATCTGGTCACTGCTAACCCGGCACAACCCCCAGAGAGTCTTGATGTAGTCATCCTTATGGATCTCTGGCATCTTCGGGTCGGCCTTGGACGACCTACCCTTCGCAGCTTTCATGGCCTCCAGATATGCCATCACTTCAGTGTTGGACCAGGACTTCAATTTCTTCAGATAAGATGGATCAACATCCAAAACAGGCTCCCGCTGGGAATCTAAGAAACGATGTTCGGCAACATGCCAACAGTCTTTCCGAAAGTTTCAGTAGAAGCCCGTCCGTGCATTCCACCACTTGATGAAGTCCAAAGTCACTCGGGGCAGATGAGCCGGGGTTGGCACCCTGAAGGATACATCCTCCCGACGATGGAAGTAGTCCCACCATGTGCGGGCTTCATCCGTAGTCGTCTGACCAGCCCGATGTCTGTTCGGGAGATTGAACCTGGCTGAAGAAGAAGGAATCTGCTGGTCGTATCCAAAATTTCGGCCGAAGCGGAAGGGGTAGTACGGCTCCAGCCATAGTAAGCCGCTCTTTCTGAATACAAGGGCACTGGGGCGGATGGCCAGTGCCCAATCAACCAGTTCTGCTTCCAAGATCAGTCTCGTATTCTTGATGCCGGTGAGCTGGTGAATAAATTCCTCTGTCTCGAACAAGCGGCATTGCCACATCCTGTTGACGAGAGGGCTGGAGCTAGCGGCCAAGCTCCAAAAGTGTAGAACTCCTGAGGAATCTGTCGGAACTGTAGTCAACTTCCCCCGAATAGCAAAAAGTTGATCCGCCATTGAAGACGGCTCGGCACTAGCAAATTCAATCATCCGCGGCACAGGACGATCCGACTGCATCGACCGGGAACTGCTTCAGGAAACAAGGTGCAGACCCAGGCGTTGAAGAAGTGAATGGGGCAGACCGTCCGTGAATTTCTGGGGATCCGTGACTTGTGTAAATCCCCCAGCATCTTATATGTGAGGCATAGTGCCACCGGGCACAGGGACAACTTTGTCCCCCAAGCCATCAAACAGGCAGGGTAAATGGCCTCCGGCCTGATTACCGTCTCGTCCCCCTGGGGAAGGGTGAACGATCAAAGCCAATATGTCAACTACGCAGCACAATGTGTGACTGGGTCAACTCCTGTGGGGTTCGGACCCCCTTGCCTCCCTCTCCCTGGAGTAGCAGGATAGGTTGTCTGGCGCCGAGCCCTCTTCTTCCGTTTCACTGATGTCGGAGCCACCGTGGGGAAGTCCTCATATTGCTGCTCCCCGCCGAAGAAATATTGAAGCCACGTGCCCATGTGCACGTGTCTCTTTTCGCCAGGCTTCCGCGCTTCCCGTGAGTCAAGCGTCAAGCGCAGCAGGGTGCGGTATGCCTTCATCAAATAGCGGTAGGCGAAGCCCGTAAAGTATTTGCCTTCGCCGTCCGTCTGGTCTTTTAGCCAGTCCAGGAAACAAACTTCTTCATACGGCTCCCCGTCTATCGGCAAGCCGCTCAGCTGGGAAAGGCTCCAGAGGTCCAGCGAAGTCTCCCCCTCTGCAGTATAAAAGGTGTTGTATTCTGGGCAGAAGACCTCAATCATCCCGCAGCACAGACCTCGGGAGATTGGATACCTGTACCGGGAAGCATACACACTCTGGTAGACACCGGCATGTACCAGGATGGGGGCGTACTGTCGCAATACGAAATCTATAAATTCGACTGCTCCCAGTCTAAAGGCGTGAGCATCGGTGGCTTTGAGTTCTCCGAACCACCCCACCGAGATCTGATGCTTGAGCCGGACCTCCAAGCAGTCCAAGAGGAAAGGCTCGTCTCGGTACCCCCAATGCAGCGGGGCGAGGAACAAACCATACACGGGCTTCTCTCTGTCGACGCGCCTGGCAGTCTCATTCCAGTGGGCTGGCGTGAACTGTGGTGCTCTCGTCAGTAGCCCGGCCTCTGGAGATAACTCCTGCACTCCAAGAACGGCTCCCCATTTTCTGAGCTCGCCCGGAATATATATGGGCATGCCATGAATGACCGACTCGGTCAGACTATCCCTGTCCGCCAGTAAAGCCCCCTCGGCTCGACGGACAAGAATTATATCGCGCTTCCCACCGAGGTTGAAGCGTCCGAGGAATGCCATTAAGTGTTTGTCCTTGGGGTGGTCCAGTCTGACGCCATCCCCTTGCTCATACTTGAAATGGTTACCGTCAAGAATCAACAGGCGGCCGGTGTCGACGGTATCAGTCTCCGAGTCTGAAGACTCAACTACCACGGCTATCCGCCTGGACCCCCGATCAAGGGAGTGGACATTCCCCCATGCCACAGCGACTCGGGATGCAGAGGAAGAAGGGCCGGATGCCATGTTATCTACAAGGCAGCGTCCAGAAGAGAACAAGCAAAGTCAGAAATCAGTTGATCAAAGTAAGACTTCTGACAAAATTTCGGCAGAGTCTCCCCAGCTCGGGGGTTTGCCAAAAGGAAAGTGGAAGCCATCCACTAAGGGAGCAGCCCCTAAAAGCAGCCATAGGCGCTAAGCCAAGGCCAAATGGGACACTCGAGGGATCTAGCTCCGAGGACAAGTCCTACGAGGAGCCTCCCGGGGCCCGAAGAACGGGTTTAAAACCCAAATAGAACAACAACTCGACTCACCCGCTCAAAGAGCAAGCTCGCCCACACCCCCAGCCCACTCGGCGCCGCGGTGGAGAGAAATGAGGAGAGAGAGAAATTTCTTACGAATGAGCAGTAAAGAAGAGAAACAAAAGGACGAAGTCCTTTTATAGGGTGAGCTCCACAGCTGTTAAAACGGCGCGCCCCGGAGCACGCCGTTTTAACCTATTTGCGCGCCGGAGAAATCGGCGCCGTTTTAACTCTCAATCAAAAGGGCGCGCCGCTTTAAGCGGCGCCATTTTAACAAGCAAAGGTAAAGGGGGCGCCGTTCAAAGCTTCCGACCGCGCCGGTTTAAGCATCCAACGCCGGAATTAAGTGCCGTTCCGGGCTCCCGCCACAAAGGAGATCAATCCGAACGATGCTCACCCGTCGATCCTGCTGCACTCCTGCCTCGCTTGCACCACCCACGTCTGGGGGGAATTTTTTGGCACTCAAAATATGATCGTTGGTGACCAAGCTGCAGAGGCAAATGATTTGGCCCACTGAAGCACAGAAGCCGATGAAGAGCAACCTACTGAAGGCTTCTCAAGCTGCCAGAGCCCCGAGTTACCTGGAAGTGAACACCGGGGACTTCACCTCAGGAAAGTCGAGATGAATCCACAAACAACTCGCAGTGCGACCAAGCCTGCCTAATGATCCGGCATCGACTCCGTCGTGCCGCTACCCCGCACCCGTCACCCGACCAAGGACGGTGGTCTACCCGGTGGCTTGCCACCTGAATGAAGGCTCTCCTGAGGAGGAAGAACATCATCGGCCCTTCATAGAAAGGAACCAGAGGCTCTGTCAGCAGAAGACCCCGATCACCCTACACGGGTTCGGCTTCTCACAATAGTGGGTCCGTCAGTGGCCGAGTGATCGCCAGTCAAGGCAAAATTAAGTCGGATGTCATATCATCCCGCAAGGAAGCTCCGTGCACAAATCGAACCGAGCCGGAAGCACAAGTCATGGTGCCAAAGGTCGTGCCAACGGAAGATCCGCCTGCTCGAACCAAACACACACAGAGTTCGGACTAACGCCGTACGGCATACCGAAGCTTCGTCAATGCACCGTCAAGGTTTTCCAAGGACTGTGGCGAGGAGAACCGTCCACGGTGACCTCCGGAATCATCTCCAGACTCATCGGCTAGCCCTCGACAACTAAACGAGGCTAATACGGCGCCACCATTTCATCGGCGCCTCTTAAAACGGTGCCACTAAATTCGGCGCGCAAAGACCAAGCGATGGAGGTGGCTCCTTGGCGCCGTTGCTCCCGATGCGCCTCTTCACGGCGCCGGTTAACTTGGTGTCTTATAAGAAAGTCTTGTTCGACCAACAAAAGGGAGAGACAAGAAGAGAGGTCCTAATCGCCGGAGAGCCACGACCAATCATAGGAGAAGAGGGTTAGGTTTCGTGGGGAGGAAGGCTTTTTCTGAGAGTCCCTCACTGTGCCGCCGTCGTCCTCTGCTGCGCACGAGTCCATCGGCGTCGGAGAAGAAGAGCTCCTCTGTTGTTTCCGTAGGTGGGTCACGGTGTTTCCCGTCTATCTTCCATCGCCTGTTTCTTCTTTCGTCATAATGTAAGTGAGAAAGGGGGAGGGAGGCGATGATATGAGCTTTTCCTTCCCCCCTTTCATCACTATCTCTTTCCCTTCGCCTCTTTCGTTGTAACTTTCCTCTACGTCAATATAACGGATGACCGAGCGACAACGCCGGCGCCGGAACGTGCTTATGTGCATTCTATCTGTCGACTGTAGAATGAATGAATATCTATAGCAATGGGTTATAGAGTTTAATGGTTTTGTTCTGTTGCATCTCCTTTTTCCTCCCCCTTTTGTATTTCCTTCTCCTGGCCGTTGGAACCGCGCCGTGCAATAGTGCCGGCGCCGGGAATGGGCGAAGTGTGCTTATGCACCACCCCCAACGCCCATGGCGTTAGAATGAAATGTGTTCGATGATTTCCACCGTGGTTCTCCTCCGATGCATATGCCCTTGGACTCCTTGGGCTACAACGATACTCCCCCTCCCCGGGGTCTTCGCGTTAACGCCATGGCCGTGCTTGGCTCTGCTTTTTTTCTTTCTTTCTTTCTGGATGATCTTGTGGCTGGATGATCGTATGGCTGAGGGCATATCTGTATATGCCCCTCAACCCATCACGGCGCCGGGGCGCTTCGATCGAGCCTCTCCGCATCCCTCAGTTGTCCAGAGGTGAAGAGATCGTTCTCGTGGCCGAGTAGTTAATCCATTTATACCTCTGTCCATGGATTCACATGCTAACAACATTCTCTTTCGCTGAACAAGTTGAATCTGGATGAGTAAGCTGCATACTGCATACAAGCCGCATACTGCATACAAGCCGCATACTGCATACACTCTTATCGTTGCACACGATTCATGCTCATTCGGGAGGGTCAAATTTACTAGCTCATCTCACTAATCCGGGGAGGGGAATATACCCCCACTGTTTCATCAAACCGCCGCTTGGTCATGGGAACTCATCCATTAATGGTGAGCGTCCCTATTGACTATTGGGTGAATATCAAAATTGGGTTAATCCCAACATTTAAAATCCACAGTCCTTCACGGACCTTGTGGTGGCCGTGAGACGGGTGCCCCTCGTAGGCTAACCCTTGGGGTTTTCCCTCTCTACCGGTTGTCCCGATTCGAGCCTTGAGTCAACTCAGGTCGCGTGCCCCTCGTAGGCTAGCCCTCGGGGTTTTCGCTCCCGTCATGAGTCGACTCATCCGCTCACTGCCGCCCACGGACTTGGTGCCCCTAGCAAGCTGGACCTCGGGGTTTTTCCTTTCCGTTCGGGTTTGCCGACTGCCGTCGTGCCACCCGGCTTTCAGGGGTTGCTCCGCTACGTGAGTATTCCCCGCTTCTCCCTGATAATCCTCTGGGATGGGGAGATGCTGCCGAAATTTCGGCTCGAATGAGTCTGACTCGGAACAATCGCCGCGCTTGAGTATGAACCTCATGCGAGCCTATGACTCGGCTTCAGGATGTCCCAGGGGCGATCCTTTGAATAACTGACTTAAATAAACTTTCAAAATCTCCCAAAGTGTTTTAATAAACCCAAGAAATAACAAATAAAATCTCGGTTTCTGCCAAACAGGGCTAAATCGGCGCCGTGACGCCCGGCGCGCCTTAATACGGCGCACCTTGAAACGGCGCGCCTTAAAACGGCGCGCCTCATCTCGACGCGCCAGGAAGAGGGGCACGCCGTTTTCAGGCCAGCCCCTTACCTATGTGTTGTGGCACCGTTTTAAACCCTTTACCTACGTTTTGTGGCACCGTTTCAAGCGTTTTAAGCCCTTTCCCTAGGCGAACCGCGCCGGTCCAGTTCCAGATCATGTCTTTGTGCCGTCTTGTTCCCTTCCTCGCCTCTGGGGTGATTTCTGATGTTAATAGCAGAATTGAATAAGCTTCTTAATTAACGAATTGCATAAATTGGTCTGTCTAAGCCTGAATTAGTTAATTTCATATCTTCGTCATGCTTTAATCTAAGCATTCATGCCACATCGATGCATGCCTGGGTGCACGGACCCTCAGTATATCAAATGACATGAGCTGAAGCCGGGCAACTCCCGACGAAAAACTCTTGCCACGCGTGATGGCGGTCTTCGGGCCTAAGTTCTCCGCCACGTACTGAGGACCCGCCCTTATAAATCGTGTGCAGTGAATTACAATATTTTGCATGATCATTTGCATGCTCTGCATCCTTTATTCTGGCCTCGACAGCCCATTATCTCGGCAATTAATCAAAGGTTTTCCCTCCTCGTGGGGGATGTAATTAACGCCATAGCCTTTATGGTATGGCAGACTGCTGGTCCCGACCGAACCTCACTCTCGCCCGACACGAGTCAGAATGAGCGCACAATAAACTTGTCACTCACGTGACTGGCACGCCCGCGCTGTCAATCAGTCGGTTAATTACTAGTTAGTTAATCAGTCGATCGACACGCGAAATAAACCAAATAAACCCCAATAAACCAATAAATAAATTAATTAATCACAACAAAAGAAATGATCGCCAACAAGTCTGGCACGCCCAGTGGGACCAATGTTGAAATAAATAAACAATAGAAATAGAAGAATAAAAATCAAACAAAAAGCGCGTCAACAGGCACCCCCGGCCAACGATTTGGTTGGGAATGCAAGTTGAACTCTTCTACATGGCATTAAGACTCACTTGTAGCAGCCTGATAAGTCATGGGTGGACATAGTGCTGAGCGTCTTATAGGCACACCACACCACTACTGGAGAAGCTACACGAGAGACTCCCTTCCATCTGACGTATGGAGCTGTGGCAGTGATTCTAGTGAAAATCTCCAACCTATCACTCCGAGTTAGCCAGTTTGACAAAGCGCGCAATCATCAAGCAGTGCGAGAGAACTTAGACTTGCTATCCGAGGATAGAGCTCGAGTCCAAGCAAAACTAGTCACCTACCAATAGCGACTAACTTAATATTACAATGCTCGGATGAAGGAATGCCTCTTCCTCCCTAGTGATCTAGTGCTACACCACGCTAGTGCTACTGACCCACGAGTGACCCTAAGAAAATTGGCTCTGAACTAGGATGGCTCGTATAGGATTACAGAAGTGCTTGGGAAAAGGATGTACAGACTATCTTCTATCAATGACTGAGAAATCCCTTGCACCTGGAACTCTATAAGTCTAAAGGCTTATTATCAATAAAGGTTGGAATCCACTTTTTAAATATGTCCCTTCTCCATTACTCACAGGGACTCTATGGGTAGCACCTTACTTCCAAGAGAGAGGCTAACTAGCTAGCACCTCCGGGAGACCTGACTACCTAACTCCCTCCAAAAATCTACGAGTGGTATTTGATGCCATGCTAAGAAGTCTCCTCCTCATCAGGAGAAAGATGAACAAGCCCCTCTGAAGCCGAGCTTCTCAACTCACGTATGTTAGGAGGCCAACCGCACCACTCGCCATGAGACATGCCAACTAGCCATAATGGTGGGGGTTAACTAGCCAGCTCCTTAAGGAGAAAATGGCCAAACAACTGCCCGGAACAATAGATGCCTTGGTTCGTCAGATAGGCCAACCGCGCCGCTTACCAGGAGTCGGCCAGCTAGCGGCTAATTATAATGAGCCGAGAGGCCCCTCAGAATGACGAACTGATGATGGGCCACTGGTCGCCTGACAGAGATGTAGATCTCCATGATTTGTGGATCTCACAAAAACACTATGCGTGAATAATATAAGAAGATATAGAAGATGGATGAGGGATGAGGGATGAAGGTGTGATCGCCAGAGACATGCGAGTCTTGAAGGATAATAACAATAAATAAAAGGAGGGATCGCGTGATAAATATCTTAAAAAGAGCAGGGGAGATGTGAGGGTTCTAGCCTTCTCTTCCAATCGGCCGGCCGATGAAGAGAGCCTCTTTCTTTGATTACCCTTGTAAAGAAAACAAACAACCAACAAAAGAAAATATGGATTAGAAATATGGTGAGTGTAGTATCAAATCCTTAAAGAAATAGACATGAACTAGAACACTACAAGAAAAGGCGCAATTTGGGACGGAATTTTGCGATGAAAATTTGAGACGGAATTTTCGTCTCAAATTTGGGACGGAATATTTTCCGTCGCAAATTCCGTCTCAAATATGGAATTTGGGACGGAATTTGTGACGGAATTTGGGAGGGAAACTATTCCGTCCCAAATTTGGGACGAAATTTGTGACGGATTTTTAGAACCGTCTGAAATTTTTGACCAACAAATTGTGACGGACCGACTCTGGGCCCTTGCGAAATCCGTCGCAAATGTGTTTTGTGACGGATTTTGAGACGGATTTCCGACGGAGTCAGTCCGTCACAATTTCTTGGTCAAAAATTTCAGACGATTCTAAAAATCCGTCACAAATTCCATCCCAAATTTGGGACGGAATAGTTTCCCTCCCAAATTCCGTCGCAAATTCCGTCCTAAATTCCATATTTGAGACGGAATTTGCGACGGAAAATATTCCGTCCCAAATTTGAGATGGAAATTTCGTCTCAAATTTCCGTCACAAAATTCCGTCCCAAATCGCGCTTTTTCTTGTAGTGGAAGGAGATACACACCTTGTTGGTGTTTGGCCTAAACCCCTATGCAAATTAAAGGATAAAAATGATGTATGAAAGGAGGTGCAAGTGTTGCACTATGGTAGATCTCAATGGAATTGAAATAAGAAAAATAGAAGAAAGAGAGAAAGAAAAATATGATGCATGCAATTGGAATAACAATCTAATAATAAAAAAGGGAATAAGGAGATATAAGCTTATTGATTGGCTCTTCCAAGATCTTCAAAAAAGGAGGGAGCTCCAAGAAATGTAGCTTTCAAGCACATAGGCTCCTCCTCCTCCTTCTTCTTTTTGCATAGTCTCCCCGTGAATTGCAAAGTTCAGCTCCTTCAACCCTTGAGAGAGGGATCCTATTTATAGGAGAGGGGTCCTATTTATAGGAGAGAAAATTTGGAGTTGAAATTTCATGAAAAAATAGAAAATAGAGTTTTAATGGGATTTGGGGAGCTAAATCATGCCATAGGTGTGCCCATTGCCATAGAAAGCCATAGGAATCCTTTCCCAACATGAAAAGGTGATCAGAATGGAGTAAGGAGGAGTTGATTTCCGGAACGGATGCAGAAGGAATTGGCGTTCAAGTAGAGAGGCACCATTTAAATGGCGTCCATATATCCGCACATACATCTTTTAGGAAATCAAATTAATGAAGGAAGATATTACCAAAATTGAGAAGAAAACGGCGTCCAATCAGAATGGCGTCAATTCAAGAAATTACAAACTTTGGTTGGAGTTAAAATGACAAAAATAAGAAAATTCAAAATGGCAATTGAGTGAAATGACACCAATTAAATGGAGTTCGCATAGTTAGATGCTATTTAGAAAATGATTTCAAAATTTGAAAAAGAGGAGCCAAAATGGCATCTTAGAAGCCATCCCTAATTAGAAAATGACGTCTGGGATATACGACACCAATTTAGGAAATAGCGTCTGGTGGCTAGATGTGAATTTTAAGAACGTGGTCACCTCCTCGACCGTGATTAGGCGAGTGCGGTCGCCCAGGGTGACGAGTTCATGGAAAATGCCATTAAATTGGGGAAAAGCTAGGAAAATGGGAGAAAAGTCAGGAAAGATTAGGAAAAATTGGAAAAATGAGAATAATAAAAAAGGGAAAATCACCCAAATAAGTCAATTTGAGGGTCACTTTGGGGCATTGTAGTGTAATACGAGATTTACTCAATGTAGTGTCAAATATAACGTGTCTATAGCTGTCTCGTCTTGACGTCTGCTTTGCATGGGAGTGACAAAGAGTGAAATGAAATGAAGTTGAGTGGAATGAATGAAATGAAAAGAAATAGAATGCCATTGAATGAAGTGAGGAGTAGACTAAAAAGTAGGCGCTAAGGTGTGATGAGACACGCTCTTAACACCACATGATAAGAATTTTTTCAAAGTTCAAAATGAAACAATCTTGAGATAGTTCAATGAAATCAACAATCATTTGGATAGAGGAACAAATAAGAGAAAGGAGAATGTGCACGTAGCACGAAAAAATTAGATCAACTTCCAGCATTCCCTAGATCGTAAAGTTATAGGTTTCACTATTGGAGAGCAGTTACTAGCCATGTGGATGTGTTGCGCAACCAAGGTGGATCTAAGGGAGTAAAGGATTGAATAAAATAAAGAGGAACGAAACAAAAAAAAGTTTTTAAAGAAAAATCCCAAAATGGCAACAAGGAGAATTGAGTACTCAATTTGGAGTGGAATATATACTATGGGAATTAATAATCGAGTGACTCTCAAAATTGAGTTATAGGAGGGATTTTCCATGGTTAAATCAAAGCCCTATATGAATGAATGTTGAGTTTAAAGAGAAAAAATAAAATAAATTTAAATAAAAAATAATTAAGGATAATATTGTTAAGCTGTCAGCTTGGGTCAAGACACCAATTTGTGAGCTCATAATAAGTCAAAGCTTGATTATCCGTGCACCAACTCACAAAAGAGAACTATCGTCCATAGTCTTAGACAGCTCAACGGTCTATCCGTGCGACTATGATTTCTCTGAAATTATCATTATTTTTTATGAAGGGGAACTCGAATTTTAGATTATCAAAGTCACAAGTTCCTTGATATGATCTAATAGCGTAATACCATATAGTAGGAATGCATACATGAGAGATAGTGGAGCAATAATCATGTTGGGAACTGAGAAATAAGTCATAATACAATGCAGTCACCGTGGGACAAGAGGGTTAATGTCTAGATGGCGGGACCAAATGTCTTCTCTCCTACGCTCAAAACTCATTAACCAAGATACCATAAAATAACAAGTAATGAATATTCGAGAAGATTCGGCATAGCATGATTCAACACATTCCAAACATTCAAGCATTCAAGCATCAAAGCATCATTATTTGTTTTCAGATTGTAAGGATGATGAATTCGACCAATAGCTTGGATATAAATTTGGGAGAGATTGGAGTGATGATGCCGAGAAATAGCAGGAATAATCAGAGATGATGTGATTGATATTGCTGAGAATGATGAGAAGAATTGAGAAGATTAATATGAGTGAAAATCATGATGAAAGGAGAATTCATCCTATGTTCTTGGTCCTTGCATGCAGTATACCTGCCCCTGTAAAGCACCATTTGAACAAATAGTGAGTTGAAAGTATTTTTTTAGACTTTTAGGAATATGCAAATTTTTATGGAGCTTTGGAAATATTCATTTTTTTATAATTTTTGAGACTATTCAATTTTTTGAATTACGAAAATATTATTTTTTTAAATATGAGACTATGTAATTTTTTTAAAATTTTGAGATATTAGACATTGCTAACTATAGCACCAAAGATAGTTCAGACAAATGTCCAAAGGTCCTTGTTCATTTCCCTTTCGCTAAGAGCTACCCAAAGCAAGGCGTGCATTTAGAATGGCTAGCCAGTTAGCTTTGGTTAACGGTGCCCCTACTAAGGCCATACACGAGAAATAACTCGGTCTTAGAGTAAGAAGAGAAGAAAATTGCGGATAAACTTGTTATGTGTTTGAAAGATCTTGGGTTTGATTTCCTTCCATGACATAACCCCTAGAGAGTCATTCTGTTATGCTAGGGTCTTTTGTCAATATCATCGAACCTTAATTCTCTTTTAGCCACGTATAGGATCGGGTTCACGATGTCTCGCGGAGAACTATACTGCCCTCTTGCTATGTCTTTATTTTTATTTGCATTTTCTTCTTAATTTTTATTTTTATCATTTTTTCATTTCTTTTTTCCTTTGGACTTTGACAAACATTGATATTGAAATTGATAACTAAGAATAAGGTCTTAATAGACTACCCCTATTTGAGACTTCCTCTTGTCGAGGAGCGCTTGGATTAGTTGTCTTGTCCAGACTACCTCTGCCTGCATATATCAACCGAGTAGAGAAGAGAAAAAGACTTCGTGCCGCTGGGCATAGTCCCAGTAGCAATGATGTTTTCCAGGGAAGACGGCTAAGGACGCCATTGTTGACACCCGTTTTCACCCTACAAGTTGAGTTATATCTCTTATTCACCTCCGTGATGCCCTGAATTGACCATTATTTTGGAGTCTTCTTTGAGCCAATCTCGAGCCCATTTTTTGACCATTTTGAAGCCCATTGAGTCTTGGAAGCTTTTATTTTTCAATTTCCTAACTTTCGGGTCTGTTTCGGGCCAATCTGGAGCTCAAACGAACGTCCGGCCCATTTTTATAAAGAAGCCTGTAAACGGTCGACCGACCGACCGTTTCCTTTGGCTAGCGGTCGGTCGACCGATCGCTAGAGTCAATTCCCAGCAACCCGATGGCTTTCTTTTCAGCGCCCACCTGAAAACGGTCGGTTGACCGACCGCTAAGGTGTCTGAAGAGTCCAATTTGCTCCAAACTCTGTTTTCTGCTCGACGGGGCTATCTTCTGGGGCTGGTATCTTCTAGATTATTCCACCAAATCACGATCTATTTTTTATGGGCTTTTCCCCTTGATATTATCTCGAGATTGATATATCACACTTGATTTATCTTGGACTCTATCCCCTGAAATCTCGGGAGAACTTTCTGGATTCCTGTAACTCCTATAAATAGAACCCAGGTTCGCAGGTCGCGAAGGGGGGCACTTTCTGGACGTGGGGCGAAGCCATGTTGCATCTCCGATTCAACTCTTCGACCCCATCTTGAAGAGGGAAGTATTAGCTTTCGTTTTCATCTTTCTGGGCTTGATTTCATCCTTTCTTCTCTTAGTTCTAGTCCTCCCAATTCTAAAAATCATCACAATTGCACTATTTTCTGCTACTTTTGCACTTTTCTCCGTATTGCATAGCATATTCCCGCAGTTGTGCTACGTGATTTTTCTATATCTTTGTCTTACTCTCATCACAACACATGCACCTATCTTTTGCACCCTTCCACAGGGGTTAAAAACCTCCTCCTGGTGCGTTCTCCCTCAATTTCTAACCCTATTTTACCACTACGGGATTGATACTACACTCATAGTTTCTAATGGGTTTTCCTCTTGTTGTTTGACTTTGTTTTACATGAGATCATGAATAGAACGTGAGGCCCTCTTCCTCTAGCCTGCTGGAAGGAGAGGAGGTTGATCCCACACCCCGTTTGTCAAGCGCGATCAAATCTTCATTCCTTTCCAAGGTACACAGTGCCCTTCTCATCCTCTCTCAATCCCTTTGGTGTTCCTGCAACCTTGGTGGCGATCACGGTCAGTATTTCTATATCTTCATCGCCCCTTTGTCCTTGTTCATGCTATTATGTTATTTGCATAGTTTGGGGGTGGGGTAGAACAATCATCTACAACCCTTAGTTTTTTGGCGATCACGGTGGGATCTTCATTCCACTCTGAATTTGAACGTCTTCTCTGATCTTGCCGCTTGGTCTAGTTGACCAGCGTGATTCATGTATGGATTTTATCACAGTTTCAATTTTCCTTTTCCAACTTTTCAGCTATGTTCTTTCGATCCCCTCATTGGTAGTAGATTGTGTCCCCTGATGAGGTTGGTCGTATTTTCTTCTCTTTTCCCTTGGTTAGTCCTCCAGGCATTTCTCATCCTTGTCATCCATTCCTTGTGGTTAGTTCGGTGTTTTCGGGAGAATTCTTGTCGCTTGTTGGTTGTGACGGGTGTCTTTTGCCTTGATGCCCGCTTTTCAGTTCTTTCCGCTTCATCTCTGCTTCATCTCCATTTCTCGTTGCTTTCGCTCCATCTCCTTTTCATTCCGCCTCCGCATCGCTTTCGCTCATTCCCTTGCAAAGCAGACATCAATGAGGGGTATTTGTTGACCCCCGTTTTCAGCCTGCAAGTTGAGTTATATCTCTTATTCATCTCCGTGATGCCCTGAATTGACCATTATTTTGGAGTCTTCTTTTGAGCTTATCTCGAGCCCATTTCTTGACAATTTTCAAGCCCATTGAGCCTTGGAAGCTTTTATTTTTCAATTTCCCAACTTTCAGGTCTGTTTCGGGCCAATCCAGAGCTCAAACGGACGTCCGACCCATTTTTATAAAGAAACCTACAAACGGTCGGTCGACCGACCATTTCCTTTGGCTAGCGGTCGGTCGACCGACCGCTAGGGTCAATTCCCAATAGTCCGATGGCTTTATTTTCTGCGCCCACCTGAAAACGGTCGGTTGACCGACCGTTTCTTCTTGCAGACGGTCAATCGACCGACCGCTAGGCTATCTGAAGAGTGCAATTTGCTCCAAACTCTATTTTCTGCTCGACGGGGCTATCTTCCGGGGCTGATATCTTCCAGATTATTCCACCAAATCACGATCTATTTTTTTGAGCTCTTCCCCTTGATATTATCTCGAGATTGATATATCACACTCGATTTATCTTGGACTCTATCCCTTGAAATCTCGGGAGAACTCTCTGGATTCCTGTAACTCCTATAAATAGAACCCAGGTTCGCAGGTCGCGAAGGGGGGCTCTTTCTGAACGTGGGGCGAAGCCATGTTGCATCTCCGATTCAACTCTTCGACCCTATCTTGAAGAGAGAAGTATTAGCTTTCGTTCCCATCTTTCTGGGCTTGATTTCGTTCTTTCTTCTCTTAGTTCTAGTCCTCCCAATTCTCAAAATCATCACAATTGGATAGTTTCTGCACTCTGTCTGCACTTTCTTCATATTACATGCACTCTCTCCGCAGTTATACTGCGTGTTTTTCCTCATCTTTATCTTATTCTCATCACAATACAGACACATATCTTTTGCACCCTTCCACAGGGGTTAAAAACCTCCCTCCGGTGCGTTCTCCCTCAATTTATACTCTTATTTTACCACAACGGGATTGATGCTACACTTGCATGTTTCTAATGGTTTTTCCTCTTGTGGTTTGATCTTTGTTTTGTAGGAAAGCATGGATAGAATGTGAGGTCCTCTTCCTCTAGCCGGCTGGAAGGAGAGGAGGTTGATCCCACAAAGCTCCCTGCACCCCGTTCCTTAAGCGCGATCAAGTCTTCATCCTTTTCCAAGGTACATGGCGACGTTCCTCTCATCTCTTCATCCCGTTGGCGTTGCTGCAACCTTGGTGGCGATCATAGTTAGTTCATCTCTTCCTTATTGCCCCTTGTTCATACTTTCATGCTTATTATGTTATTTGTTTAGTTTGGGGGACGGGGTAGAACAATCATCTACAACCATGAAGTGTGTGTAGAGCCCATGCTTAGAGTTGCCCTTAATGAGCAGGGAGAGAATTTCAGACTTTCAGTGCAGGGTTATCATAGCCTAAATACTGCAGAAGCAAACAAAGACTGACTCAAACAAGACCTAGGACAAGACTCCTAGACTACCACTCTTAATCATGTTAAGATACACTTCATGTTAAAATTGTGTGTAGAGTTGAATAAAAAAGAAAGTGCATACTTACGCAAATGAATTACCTTGTGACCCTATTGTAGAAGTAGCTGTCAATAGCGACTTTGATTAACATGGTATTTACTTTTCTCACTTGGCAGATAGAGAGATAAGGAGGTAAGGATTTAAAATGGCTTAATGTGAAGGAGTGATGACAAGACTAGATTCAGAGGAAGATGGAAAAAAGAAAAGAGACGAGACTCGAACTCCCTCATGAGGGTGTAAAATCTTGAATACATGAAAGGTTTACAGAAGGAAAAGGAAGTTAATGGGAGGAGTAAGGACTAAAGTCTTGAAAGCAGTGGGAGAAAGGACAGGTGCCCTTAGCGGGTGTTCATAGTATGACTCATGAGCTTAATTCCACGATAATTATTGCAACTTTGAATATCTCCTTTATTTTTATAGAAAGGAACTACAACATTTTTTCTCCAAACTTCTAGCATTCTACATTCTTTTAAAATTTTATTGAAAAGTTTAGTTATCCATTGAATATCAATGTTTTCTAGGCCTTTCCATATTTCAATAGGTATGCCATCTGGTCCTATGGCCTTGCCCACTTTCATTTTCCTTAAAGCATCCTCCACTTCTGACATCTTAATACACCTGAAATATTGATATTTATTAAATCTTGTTGACTCTTGGACACCTTCTAAAGATAAATCCTTGACGCAATCTCCACTTTCTAGATTAAACAAACTTCTTTTGCCGTTTTTCTATCAGAAGAAATATCTTTTAATGGCTTTTCGCTTTTCAGATTAGAAGAAGTTCGTTTCTTAGTATCTGGTTGGACAAAATGTCTTCTAATGGCCTTCTACTTTTTAGATCAGGCGAAACTCTTTTGTTGTTATCTGGTTAGAAAAAATATCTTCTAATGGCCTTCTACTTTCTGAATTAGACGAAACTCTTTTGTCGTTATCTGGTTAGACGAAATATAGTTTAAAGACGTTTTACCTTTTGGATTAGACGAAGCTCTTTTGTTGTTATCTAGTTAGACAAAGTATCATTTAATGACCTTCTTCTTTTCGAATAGCCGAAGTTCTTTCATTAGATGAAATCGCGTTTAATACTTTCTGCCTTTAGTATTAGACAACGTTCCTTTGTTGTCTTCCTATTAGATGAAATATCGTCTAATGCTTGATTTTACGTCTAATGGGTTTCTTGTTAGACGATTATGCTTGTAATGCATGTCTATTTATAATAATTTTTTAATTAATTCTACCCCAAATATTAAATTTCATCTTAATTCCAAGACTATCTTTATGGAGCGATGAATTAAGTTAAACCTATAAACTAACTTAGTCAGCTGGGATAATTATTACTAAATTTATTTTATCATAACATAAAATAATTAATTTGTGAGAATAGATATTTTTCCAACATCCTAAAAATTAGTGGAGAGATTCTCGCATACACCATTAATGTGAAGTACTTTAATCCAAGATTGGAACTAGGTGCAAACCATCTCAGAAAATTGACGATACATAGAGGGAAGGTCAGATCTCTTGTGCATAATAAAAATCCAAGTGAAATGAGTACAATCATCAATAAAACTGACATAATAAATAAAATCTACATTGAAAGGTAAAGGAGATGGACCTCAAATATCAGAATATAATAAATCGAATAGTTTTGAAGATACAAACTCATGACAAAAGAAAGGGTGTGGGCAGAATGCTTAGCAAGCTTACAACTCTGACGATGAGACCAACAAATAGAAAATTGTTGAGACCTTAAGACACTAGATTGGAACAAGGACTTGAGACATGATTTAGAAACATGACTAAGACGACAAAGCCATAAGTTAGCAATGGAGAACATAGAGCCAAGAATGCATGAGGAGATGATGGCTAAAGAAGGGAAATGTAGGGACTCCAAGTGGCACAAGCCACCCATTATATGACCTATTTCAGTCCTTTAACATGTATGTAGATACTACACAAAACAAAACCAAAAAAAAGATGAATGAGATAGTATATCCAGCATCAGCAAAGCGACTTATGGAAATTAAGTTCATGGAGAGTTTAGGATTGAGCATGAAGCACATGAGAAAATGGTCAAGCTACCAGAAGGGTCAGATTGGTGGGTGATGGTACCACACTAAGAGAGACGAAGAGGAGTGATGTTAGCAATGTGAATATGCAAGTGAGTGGGTGTAGGAGAATAATTTACAAGCAACAAGCCATCAAAAGCCATATGATGAGAAGTCCTAAAGTTGAAAAATCTAGGAAGAGACAATATCAGAGGTGATAGATATGACAAAGGGTTCACTAAGAAGACTAGCGGTTTGAATGAGCTATTGAAGTTGAGAAGCTAATTGAGTTTATTGGGTGGTCAACTAGGCCACATAAGGAGTGGTAGTTAATGTGGTAGAGATATCTAAAGGAGAGGACTCAACATCGATGATGACAGCAATAGGGTGAGCTGAATGAGTTAACTTGCAACAGGCTGAGGATGTAGAGCCCCAAAATTTATAAAGGTAATTTCTAGTTATTTAAATAATATTCTGACATTAATTGGGCTAAATAATCAATATAAGGCCAAAATTGTGTTAATCAATTAACCCAACCCACTTAATTGAAGTCCAAAAGGGTTTAGGACCTAGACCATTAGGTTTCGCCCATATTCTAGAAGGTATTTAAGCCTATCCACGGATATTAAGGATAAATACTAATAATATAAGATAATTATTTAGATAATTAACAAAAGAGTTTTTATAAATTGAAACTCTAAGCTACGATGACTGTAACGGTCTATCGTAAGACCGCCACATCCATGTAACGCATGGGAACTCGACCGTTACATCCTGTTAGTTCCGTAAGTGAAGGGACTCATGAAAAGATTGGGAGTTGATGTTCCTATCCACTATGGATCGACTTGGGAAGGATTGTAAAAACTCTAAGGACTCTTAGAGATTAGGATTTGATGAAATAAGGACTCTAAACTCGATCTAATCCTCAAACCCTAGCCTAAACTCTATAAATAGGGCGTAGTTCTGAACTGTGTGACCCTTACTTTTTGGGCGTAAGGAAGCAAGGTAAGGAGTCATTATCTCAGGTAAGTTCTTTAGAATAATTTATTTACAATACTTTAGACTAACTCCCCTCCGAATTTCACATCTTTAGGTCAAGAGGGCGTAGAGTTAGAGCCTAAAGAAGTTGCTGAAAAAGTCACAAGAGAAGGAAGGGATCTAGGGCAAGGTTCTCAACCAAATTCAGAAACTACAGTCTAAGTAAGAGGTAGGTTATCTCATGAACGGTAAAAACAGCATGATAGGACTAAAAGCCCTCTGGTTTGATTGAATTCCATGCATTATAGAGTATTGATTTCATGTTTTATTTGTTCTATGCACATCATGCACCTCTTAGCCAAATTAAGAAATTAAAACATGACTATTCATCTATTCATGATTACCTATGCATGTAGATGGCCTTACTTCGTGAACATGACTAGAAACTCATCATGTTTTGATAAAAGACATGATGTGATTTGATCTCTTAGTTTCTATGATTATTTTCTGTTAGCAGATACTGTAACGCACTAGCATAGGACCGTCACTTTCACTTAACGGCCCTACTACAGACCGTTACAAACTCTGTAGTATTTGAATTGCACGGATGTTTCTAACGCGCTTGGACAGACGCGTTACATTCAAGTAACGGCTTGATCATGACCGTCACTTTCACTGTGACGCCCCCTCTTAAGACCGTTAGAATCTGTGTTCTGTCAAACCTAAGATAGAATATAACCTGCCAATCTTATTATAGTTAAAGCCTAGTTACCTAAGTTTTTAAACCAAATCATGTGATTTTAAGGATATTTGAGTATTCATGATAGGTATTGCATGTTTTGTTATCACTTCTACTTAAGTTATGTTAAACCAAATTCTATAGTTTTGTACTATAAAGCATGACTTTTTAACATTGTATTGACGGAGTTTTTATCATGATGTTCACATTGATTATACATATCTCTCTCTGTCAATAGAGTCAATTCTATACGTACATGGCACATATTCCGGTATGTTGTCATTAGTTCACACTTTGCACTATAGGAACACAATCTTGGACCTGAGGACCTCTCTATTAGATATTCCTTCCAATGGACTAGGAAATCATTGTTTCAAGGCCTCCGTAATTCTCCGCGAGCCTGGGATTCTCACTAGGACGCCGAGTTGGTTGTACCAATGAAAGCCCATTAATTAGAACACTCTATCGTGGTTTTGATTCTTGAAATGTAACGGCCTTGAACTAGACCGTCAGGTTTACGTAACGGCTCAGTGCCAGACCGTCACATTCCTCTGGGTCTATTTTTATCCTTCTGGACTCGGATCACTGTAACGGCCTATTACTGGCGTGTTACATAATGTAACGGCCCAGCAAATGACCGTTACATAGCTTGTTTATGTTTGACCAAGGGTTGATATTCCAATGATTCTAGACAAACCTTGATGATCTAGAACTTATCATATTGTCAATGGACTTAATATAATGGATGAAAGTTAAGGAAATATACCGTTATGCTGCCGATTTATTCTATAAGCATAACTTAGTTTAAATGTCATTCTTGATCTCATATATTCAAAATTGAAGCATTCATTCATTGATTATTGTTATCATGGAATTATTGGAAGTGCTATATTATTGGCCATACTTTACTGTTATACTGCGTGGAAGTAGCTTAATTTATAACTGAAGATGCGATCGAGCACTGATTGTGTTCAAGGGCTCTATGCTAGTCCCCTCGGCTGATTGCCGGAAACATACTATTTTATAAACCATGGGGTATGATGCTACTGGCGTCGCATTGCGCTGGGAGTACTATTTCTATAAATAAGTGAAGATCCACGGCACAACATGACATTCTTGCTTGATATTCCATAGAAATTCACGAAGCACTTGCTCTTAAGCATAAGATGGTAAAGCGAGGAATATGTGGCTTGCTAGTACAATCTCGTTACATTCTTGTTCATGGAAGGCCACTATCATGTTCTTATTATATTCTTACTAGTTCATTCTTGATCATTCTATCTTACATGATTATCTTGTTACTTTGGTTTAAACGCGTGATCGATTCGCATTCGCATGATTTTACCTTATTTCTTTAGAGCAAAAATGATAATTACTTAAATAGTGCCTTCATGTTGATGCGAAGATACCTACTAGGCAAGTGTGCTCATGACCTATTTTCTAATATTTTTCAGGAGATGGAAATAGTTCGGATTCGGACTCAGGCTATACTAGTAGCGGGTCTGGAAGCGAGTGAAAGTGTTATAAAGATGAGAGTGAAGACTTAGGAAGTTAAAATGTCTAGATTGAGTCAATGTAATTTTCCTATTTCTTGAGTCTAGTAGAATGGAAATCAAATTAGTGATTGTATCTTGAATATTGAGCATTATGAAATAATGTTGAAGTTTGATTAAATCTTGTGCAATTACATTTACTTGTGTGATTATCTTGCGCTCTGATTGATTCTTGCTTGCAAGAGGCTTACCATGCCGGCTGTTCGCGCTCCCCGAGCGAGTCTTCCGCTATAATAAAGGCTCGGGGCGTGACAACAAGCATCCCAAAGATGGCCTCGAAGATAATGCTAGTGACAAAATAGCTAAGCCATAGAGCCAGCGGTATCGCTAGAAGAAACTTGAGAAGAGGTATACTGGCGAGAAGGTTGTACTAAGGTTGACAAAACTATATCAGGAGTGGAAGAAGAATTAAAAGTATGAAGTTGTGTCTCCTCAACTATGATCTCAACAAGAGCATTGTAATGACCTAGGATTTTCGGATCAGGAATTCGTGTTTTTCAGAGTGTTTCTGCGGGTCCCGAATCATGTTTTGTAATTAAATTAAAATTTTGGTTATCGAGCCCTCATATCTCCATGTGTGATGAAACAATGAGTTTTTGGGCTCCGGGACATTGCAGGTGAGTTGTGCATTTTCCGAAGATCATGGAGATGATTTTTTCCTATTTTTATATTTTATGAATTTTTAAAACCCCAAAATAATTTCAATGTAAACCCCTTAACCCCCTCTCTCCCCCATTCTCACGTTCTCCCTCTCTCACCCTTGTTTCTCCCCTTCTCTCCACCCCTTTCTCTGGGTGGCCGATGGAGGACGGCGTGGGCGAGGCGACGAGCGACGCGGGACGGCGAGCGATGAGCACAGAGTGAGGAATGGAGGTGGTGGTGCGGCGGAGCTCGTTCGTGAGTTCGGTGTTGGTTCAAGGGGCGATTTCGCGTGAAATTGACATTCTCGGCGTAGGAAATCGTCGTGAGGGATAGGGGGATGGATCCCTAGATCATGCATTTCATTTCCCGCGATTGTAGGTCGATGTGAGGCCGAGAGTGGGTTTCTTCCATGCCGGGGTGAAATATCTTATTTTTGGGGTAAACGACGGATTCGTCAATTCGATGGTGTTTTTATGATTTGAATGAGACCTCTCAATGGTTTAGAAGTTGGGGAATGATTCTCCCATGTTTTACACCTCATTCGGAGTGAGTGGGGCGTGGAGTAGGACCCCACGGAAGGGGTTTCACATGAGCGTCGCTAGAATCGGTTGATCGATTGAGAAAATTGGTTGAACGATCAACTGTTTGCCATGGAAGGGCTTTCTGCCCTGGATTGGTCAACTGACCCAGAGCAGTGGTCAACCAACCCCCAGAACAGTCGGCCATTCCTTTTGGATTGGTCGACCAACCCAAGGGGTAGGTCGACCAATCTAAGACTTTTCGCCCTTTTTGGCCACTAGTCGACCTGATTAAGATCCATTGGTCGACCTTTTGCCTCGTGGATGTCCCAGACACCCTGTTGTTCTGAGTTCTTATTTTTAGGTGTCCGTAGGAGTCGTGTTATCTTGAATAGCATGTCGGTGTGGTTTTGAGGGTCTGGGTGACCTTGTGTATTCCATGCTCCTTCGTTGTGCTAGTTCGAGTTACTGTACACCCGAGTATGTGTGGAGGGCTACTCCCATACAATGTTAGTTTCATCAGAAGGTGGTTTTTGTGTGGGCCATGAGTGTGGCTAGTGACTTGAGTTCATGACCTAGTCACGGGTGCTAGAGGTTTTCTTGTTTGCCCTAGAGAGGGGAGAGCTTCGGCGGTGGTAGGCCGCCTTGTGAATCCTCTTCATTGGTAGTTTCGATTTTTGGCTTAGGGTGATTTAATGGCATGGATCCGTATTGTATGGCGGCCTTGGCATTATTCACTTGACTCATTGGCCGATGGTTTAGTCGGTCTATCTAGCTGCTCCGAGTTTTGGTGACATTGAGCCGCCTTGCATTTCGAGATACTTACGAGAGGTGTGTGCATAGTTGACAGTACTCCGACAGTTTCCTCTCTAATGAGAGTTCCTACGTCGAGTGGCTTCCCCCACTAGTGGTAGCTTGCCTGGGCATGCGGGTGCCGTCCCACTTGGGACTGGTGGAGAGCTAGACCAGGGAGAGACGGTTTAGGCTGGTTTCCATAGGGCCTCCCACTCTGGCGGCTCGAGTCTGGGCCGGGAGGAAAATCAACTAAAGGGCCTAATGTAGCGTAGTCAGTCAGTGTGTCCACACGTGGTTGGGGATGACAGACGCGTGCTGATGAGCATGACCCCAACTAGACCCTTGTCTTGTGTTACTTATATACGGTGTCCAAGTTACTGTGTTGAGATGAGTAGGTGACACCCGAGGCTACGGACTAGGTTGTCGGTGGACGTATCCAGCCTTGCTTCTAGTGGGCAGGTTCTCCCGTCGTGTGAGAAGTGACTCTCTTGACTCGAGATTTTGGTTTCTCGATAGCAAGATCATGGTTCTTCGGGTGACTTCTATGTACTTTTCCCGACGTTGAAGTCCAAGGTTCGCGACAGAGTCATCGAGGTCTTACTCGTAGGCAGAGTAGTATTCACGATAGCGAGATCGTGACCTTACCCATGGACCGTGTGGTCTGGGCTGTGACCTTCCTCAGTGAGGATGGGCATGCACAACAGAGGTGTCATGGTTCCTATCCCAGTAGCATAACCATGATTTCACTGTTGGTTCAGCAATTCTGACTATAGGGTTGGGGTTTACCGTTGCTAATAGGAGTAACTTAGAGAGCTATAGTTTAGTCGTTGTCTACCACTACTGTTGTTGTTATTATTGTTGTTATCGTTGCTATTTACCACCGTCATTTTATGGTGGGGATCCGTGGGATCCCCATTGAGCCAATGAGATGAGGCTCACCCCTTCTTTTTTAGGTATAGTGGCTCCTTCTCGAGGTGCATAGGAGCGGCACAACGGTTCGTAGTTGACAGTCTGCCTAAGCCGGGGGCGTACCTGACGATTGAGTATGCTTTTTTTTTCTGTAGAATGTACTTTGTGGACTGGACTCTATAGTTAATTTGTTAATTAAAAATGTAATTTATTTCTTATTATTTAAATAATTAATTCTATAATTTTTTTTACATTTTTTTAAATTTCAATGTGTTAGGTGCACAGTGGGATCTAAAGGGGGGGTGAATAGATCCCTTTACAAAAATATGCCCAATTAAAAACCACTACAGTTAATTCAAGCTAGACTGAAAACAAGATTACAGAATCCTTTTGCACTGAAGTGAGAGTACACCAGCAGGTTACTGAATATAAAGAAACTGAAATCCAGATTACTAAAGGATAAGCTCGCTTACAGAACTAACCAAAAACTGAGTAGAAATAGGAATGCTGAATATGTAAATTCAGGGATGACATGTAGAACTTGCAAGTGTACAGACAGATCAATGGACAATAGACTTGATTGCTCAACAACAACTAGCTGAAGTTAATGGTTCTTACAGAACCAACGTCGATCACTTGACAGGTAGAGATATTACAGAGCAATAACTAAGCTAACGCAATCCAAATAGCAATCAACTAATAATCACTACGAATAGCCAATCAGATAAACTGGTACTTGGCTGAGGTTAGAGTCTAAGAATCCTCCTCACGCAAAGTGTGTTACCACACCTCTAGATATACCAATTTAAGCTGACTTAACCTGAAGCATTCATTCCTGTAAATGCAGATCAGAGAGAGAAAGCAATCACACGAGAAGCAAATCACAATGCACCACGATTTTTAGGTGGTTCGGTCTGCACCCAGTAGACCTACATCCACCCCTCACTCAAACTGAGTAAGGATTCCCTTGCATCAAGCAAGAACACAGACTCAATCTGCTACAGACGTTGATTACACAGCTTAAACCGAGGGAAACAAATCCCTCAACCCCTGATCTCGCACCAAGCAAAATCAGTACCACTGCCACATGCAGTGACCGGAGAAACCAATCCTCCCTTCTTCTAAAATCTCAGAAGGAACCCCGAAGGAGCCACTCCTCCCTTCCTCTGATACCTCATAGGGAAACCCGACCCCAGAATAGGGTATCGGAAGTAACCAAGAAAATGGAAAATAACATCAGAAAACAAGAAGGAAAAAACAAGGAACAAAACAAATGAAATATAGCTCCAATGGAGCAAGGCTTTGGATCTGATCCATAAGCCAATTTCTTCAAGAAGATCTTCAATCAAGCTCTAGTTGCACTCAGATTGGTACTCATGAACTGGGTCTTCACTTTCTGAAACAGAGCTCTTGATCTCTCTTTCTTTTCCTCTTCTTCTTTTTACAAGCTCTCTCTCACAGGTTTTCTTCGATCTGCTCACTCTTCACTCTGAAAGAACACTCTTCTACAGCACACACAACCCTCACTTGCAGCCCTTCGCAGCACCCTATTGCAGCCACCTTCTTCGTAAGGAAGAAGGGCATGATTTATAGAACCAAAATGGCAATATTTTGATTAATCTTATCCAAAAAGAAATCCTGCCATTGGTCCATCTGTCCCAGCAGAATATTCTTCTTTAGGAGCCTTCTTGGGAGGTGGGAGGTGACCTTGGATCACATGCCAATGATTGGTCTTCGAACATGAGTATGAAACTTGTGTGAAACTCTCGTGGCAGACACAAGACTTCTGTTAGTCACCCTTACCAGCTATTTGTCAGCCTTGTTAGCTATTTGTCACCCTTATCGGCTATTTGTCTGCCCTACGTATCTATTTGTCACCCTTATCTGCATTCTCTTCTTTCGCCTGTTTCCTTCATTTGTCAGCCCTGTAAAGCTATTTGTCACCCTTGTTTGTCATTTGTCAGTCTTGTGAGCTATTTTTCACCCTTGTTCGTCATTTGTCTCCTTTGTGAACTATTTGTCACCCTTGTGCTCTTCATCTTTCACCTGTTTCCTTCACTTCGTCATTTGTCGTCCTTGTGATCTATTTTTCACCCTTGTTCGACATTTGTCTGTCTTGTGAGCTATTTATCACCCTTGATCTGGAACAGCGGCCGGTCTCTTTTACTTCTGACCAATAGCAGCTTCAGGATCTTCATCTTTGAACATAATAGATCTTCAGCCCCTTCTCTTTAGATGATCTACGGAGGACTTAGTGCACTTCACAGCGTCAACTCCACTTAAATCTAAACCTTGATGTGCTTGACAATTCTTCATGAACCTTCATCAGCCCTACTGAACTGACACTATCTGATCTGCAGAAATCAGATCTGAACTGAACCAAGTCCAAGTCGACTTGAGTGAGTCCAGGTCGACTTGCTCCATCTGAATTACATTGAACTGCAACCTGTTCTTCACAGAATTCAAAGTAGCTGATATCTGAGCTTGAATTACTTGTGAGCTTTCTGACTTGAGTTTCTTGATCTTTCTGAAATAAATCATGTTGACCTATTCTTTGTCTAAATTCGGAAATATAAAGGCGACACCATCAAAACATGAACTGACTCATTAATGAGTCATAGTCTGACATCATCAAAATCACAGGGACACAACATTCTCCCCATTTTTGATGATGGCAACACTATGAGTCATTATAATCAAATTAACATAATTGTTGAAATTCAATGAGACATAGTATGTGGTATGCATTAAGAACACAGCATAACATAACATTCTCGCATTAAAAACACATAATCAAAACACACACATCTCCCATCTCCCATAATAAATGACTCAACAAACTATTCTCCCCCTTTGGCATCGGCAAAAAGAAATAATTTGACATCAAATTTGGAATCTGGAGATGACATGAGGACTTTATAGACCATGTGGGACACATCAAAGTCAGAGTACAGTAGAATTTGGAGAGATCTTTTAGCAGCAGGTATGAAATGGATACAAGAAGAGAGTGTTAGAGATCGGAGCACCTGTAGAGATGGACAAACAACGGAGAAGGAAGAAAGAAGGGGTAAGAGAAGATCAAACCACAAGAACACAGGGATTTACGTGGTTCGGAGGTGATGTGCCTTCCTACATCCACGGCCGCACTGAGATCTCTTATTTCGCACACACTGTAACGATTACAAGGGATGCTGCCTTTATATATAAGGAGCCTAGGGCAACCCTCCTGGGTGAAATTATAATAATATCCCCAAAACTTTTTGCGAAAGGACAGGGGGGAGCCTACCAATATCCGGATCAGACTCCACACTCCTCCAACAGAGAGATCTAGCAAGCATAAGGAATTTGAAAAATGAATCCCAGCAGAAAATTTCAAGTTGATAACCAAAGAAAGTTCGCAATCTGATACTAATTTCATAAATCAGAATTGACTGATTTTCATATTCTTCCATTATAAAGATCGTATGATTTATTCCTTGTTTAACAGCATGGTTCAGACCTAATGACCTCTTAGTTTAGCAATGAAATTTCTTTGAAAAAAATTTCTGCATTCGTGTTTAATAGAAATGAACCAAGTTTCCATACTAACACCATGTTTAACCTTCTTTGTCTTAGTTATCCATATTTAATGACTTTTGTGGGAGTTACCAAAACTAGTATTGAGGTTAAACATTCATGATTTTCTGATTTTATTCCTAGGTTCTAGCAATTTTCTTTTAGCTACCAAAATCTTGAATTTTCTATTTCTCAACGATCTTTTAAGAGCAATTAAGTTCAGTACACACTTTATATCTAGAGGATATACATTGTTTAGACGCCAGTATCTCTAAGTACTTAATATGACTGACTATCATGCTTCAATTTGAACAGAGGTAGCTTTGTCACCTCATGGCATAACTCAACTCATTTCATTGATGAGTAAGATATATTTCTCAGTGAGCCTGTCATTGCTCTACCTTGATTTTTATTAATCTTGGTGCAGAGTTAACAGTGGCACCTCATGACACAGTTCACTTATCTTCATGGAGAGGGACATGGTTTCTCAGTGAACCATTGTCATTGCTCTGACAATTTAGCCCTTACGAATTTCAGATTATCCTAATGTTTAAAGACAATACTCAATCTAAGTATCTCAACCAAAGTTGCCATGATTCTAGAATTTTCAGATTTCAAAAAATTATCTAGGGCACAACATGTAAAAGCTGGTTAAGGTCTATTAAAATTGAACACATATGTTCTCAAGATATTTATCTCTAAACTCAATGAATTCATTAAAATTGAACCAGCTAATTATTGTGGACAATCATAAGACTGTATAATATAAGATTCCTAATATAACTTGTTTTCTGATTTAATCATGGTACACAGATTAGAATCTTTCTGAATTTCAGGTAAATCAAGAATATGAACAATTTGTAGTCAATGGAGCAGCAAACAAAAGGTTTCAAGAGTAAGCATAATAATGAGTAGACAACAAGTATGTGAGTATTTTCAAAAATGCTCACAATCATTGAGCAGGCAGCAGATATAAAGGTGTTTCAAGGGGAATCAATTCTTAAATGAGAGCCAGGAAAGCAATTTACTGAAATCACACTCTCCCCTTGAGAGAACATAATCCAAAGAATCTATCAAGTACACCATTTTTTGATAGAACTCTCCCTCAGCCAATGCAGGGAACTGACAGACAGATTTGACAGAATCTGATTATTTGAGTTCATGGAAACTTTCAGGAGTGATTGTCTTGGAATAGGAATAAGGTAGAGATGAAGGAATATTCCAGACTATATGTGAACCAATGGAGGTACACATGTTTCATTGAAGATCACAGATAAGCAGATAACAAGTGAATGTCTTGATTTCAAGCAGATGAGTCGACCTGGGCTTCTCAGTGAGTCGACTTAGGGACCCTTCACAGAGTAGCAAATTTTTTGGGTTTTAACTGTGAGGTCGACGCGGTTCTATCAGTGTGTCGACGCATGCTTCAAACAAAAGGGTTTTCAAGAACATAATTTCTTTTTGAACAAAATCTCATTTATTACAAATTACAATCAACACAAATGCATTTTAACAATGTGAAGCAAAGCTTCAAACACTGGTTATCCCCTAAGTGTATGCATGAGTTTCACAAATGACCTTTTTAAATTTTGTGACATAAATAATTTGCAATTGATTCTGGAAAGACACATGTATATAGAGCAAATTGCTGAAGGCAGAAACTCCCTCTATCTAAATGCATTGAATAACTAGTCATGAGGAAGATACAATGCATTCTAATATGAACAGCAAATTTTGCAAGCTATCCATGATAGTGCAAGATGACATATGCAATATATTTTCAAGTTGAAATCGAATCTTCATTGCTCCCCCTGTCTAAATGCACTGAAAAATCAATTTTGGAATGAAGATCATGCAAGGGAGTATGTTGTCATGAAATCTGCAAAATCTAAATACAAGATTGACCCATGGTATCAAGCGGAGGACTTAGATCCGAAGATCACTTCACGTGTAGTGATAGTTTCCAGACATGCTTAACATGCCCTTCCACATGTCACCATTTTATATATCACTGGGTTTTTCATGCAACTATCTTAAAAATCTTACAGCAACAAAATCATTCAGAATGATCATGAATTCTAACTGACAGATTAAAGCATGATATGTAATTAATCAAGGAGAGAATTGTTAAAAAATTAGCAGATAAAATAATGAAAGCAGAATTGGGGTTATACCAATCACGGGTGCCTTGATTTATTGAACCCCCTTTTATTTTCCGTCTTCCTTCAAGGCACTCCTGCAAACAAATTCTCATTTTACAAACAAAGGTACCCAAGACTTCTTGGGTCCTTGTGGGTTAACAGCGCTTATAGTGGATGATTTCCATGATTTCAGGGCATAAAAGTCATCAAATTTCATCAAATGGCAATCAAACATTGTATGCCCAAATTGACCACAGTAGTGATAGGAAACAGAAGACTTTGTGTTTTTCTTATGCATGGCAGGATTTAACTTCTGTTTATTGACATGAAATTTGTCATTTTGAAATCTGGGATTTCTTCTATCAACAGCCAACCAACATTCAGAAGCCTTGTGGCCTGGCTTCCCATAGTAATGACACTCACAAGATTTATGTTTTGAAGCAAATCTGTGTTTATTAAAAACATATTTATTTACAGGGAATTTGGCAGATTCAAAGTGAAGACTTCTTTTTCCCCGGGCAGACCAATAATGTGCAACAATGTGTCCTACTTTACCACAGTAAAAATAGTGAATTATTCTTTTCTGGACACCATGATTGTTCACATAACTCTTCCTAGCATGCATTCTGTTTTGTTCATCCTTTTCCATGATAAAACAATTATGCATCATATGACCATACTTGCCACAATAGAAGCAGTTAACATTGTTTTGTTTTGAAGCATGGTATCTAGGCAGCACCCTATTGCAGCCACCTTCTTCGTAAGGAAGAATGGCATGATTTATAGAACCGAAATGGCAATATTTTGATTAATCTTATCCAAAAAGAAATCCTGCCATTGGTCCATCTATCTCAACTGAATATTCTTCTTCAGGAGCCTTCTTGGGAGGTGCCAGGTGACCTTGGATCACATGCTAATGATTGGCCTTCAAACATGAGTATGAAACTCACGTGAAACTCTCGTGGTAGACACAAGACTTATGTTAGTCACCCTTACCAGCTATTTGTTAGCCTTGTTAGCTATTTGTCGCCCTTATCGGCTATTTGTCTGCCCTACGTATCTATTTGTCACCCTTATCTGCATTCTCTTCTTTCACCGTACCTCCACAACACCCAAATTAACCCTTCTAAGTCTTCTGGCTCGTAGGTGGCGAGCCAAGATTCGAATGGTATCAAGTATTTTCTGATATCTAGATTCTGGGTTGTTACAATTGATATCAGAGCAGGGTTGTGGATGTACATAGGAATTTGAGATGATTGTAACATCTCAGAGTCCATAAGGTTTAGTACAGTCGGTAGCTGGCATAGAGTTTTGATGTTTGTTTACCGTTTTGTTTCTCGCGCATGAGCTAGAGTAAGCGGTGATGGCACTGTGAAGGTGGCTCTGATTATTGTCGGAGTGCCGGTGGGGGGCCTGAGGAGTAAGATAGAGAGTTACCTCCTTCAGTGGTGGTGGTCCCAGATGTGCTGAGTTGGGCAGAGTTTTCGCTGGCAGGTACGAGTTTTGGTGCAACGTTAGAGATACCAGCGACAAGGCCAGGTGGCTGGTGAGGATAGTTTGTGGCTAGGTGGTCGTGAGTGTACTCTGAAGGAGTTTGTGTCATTTTGGCCGCCTTAGTTTGAGATTTAGCCAACCCCTGAGGCGTTAAGGTCGTGGATTGAAGTGGTGGAGCAGATGTCTTGATCAAAAGCGTGCTCAGACGAGTGGAGAATCTTTCTGGTGAGCTATTGACTGTCGAGCCTGACACTCTTGTCTTGCACTATGGTGTCAGAGATGACTTTCTGGTCCTGATCATTTCGGTAGATTCGGGGCAGGAATGTGTAGAGATGTCCAAGTGAGTTTTAAGTTCCGCATGTCTACGCATGAAAGTGTTGCGTTAGTTTTGGATCCAGTTCGAGATAGTATGGCGGTGGTTTAATTTTGGGCCCATGTTGTGGAAATTAGGGCTATTATGCACTACACCAGATGTGTCGAGCGAGGTGGCAGATGAAGCGCGGAGGTTCAGCAGCAGATTCGAGGCTTGAGGATAAGCTTTGGCAGGTGCTGATCATGGTTCATGTTGTGATTCTTAGCGTGGTGGTCCACGCAGAAGCAGCTCAGGAGGCTGATATTTTGATGACCTAAGAGCTAAGAGTGGGACGATTATAGCAAGGATAGATCAGATGGAATAATGTCCAGTGGTTATAGGTATAGCAACCTTCGAGCCTGGCGTCTTTAGTGATTTCTTCACTCCTCGGCAAGCTTTCTGATGGGTTAGTGATTCAAGGATCAGAGACATGCATAGGAAGGGAGCATGTAATAGTGGCCAGCTCAACCACTATGGCAGAGTGTGGCTGGTGATCAGTAGAGTTAGTGCTTGAGGAGTGGTGAGTTGCAACTTGGTGAGTTGTGATGGTGTGCCAGGAAATGCTGCAAGTGTGGTCCAGCGGGACACTCAGCAAGTGTTGTCGGAGGAGCTGACCTAATGCTAGCGATGGTTTTCCTAATGCTGAAAGGCGAGGTTCCCAGCATGCGTGAGATTCAAGGTTGGGTCAAGTGTACAGATCTCCCACTTCGTGGAAAGTATATTGACGTCTCCTTAGTTGGGGAGATTGTGTTTCAACTAGATTCCGCCGATATTCATCGTGTGTTTGATTGGTTGGCCTCCTCGAGTATGCGAAGGAGTCCGTGTGAGAAGTGTTTTGTGTATTGGTAGTGCAGTTGCCTATGAGAATTTATGCCCATTCCTCGATGCGGTAAGGGTGTGTTGGCATGTTAAGGAAGGATGGGTGGCAACTGGGGTATGTATGTGAGAATTCATGGCTGGTGTTATGGTTCTCAATATGTTGTGGATCCCTGCAGAGTTACAGGGGGATTACCAGATCAAGAGAGAGAGAGTATGTGCTTGGGGTTCGAGATATTTGAGCCTTCCTCACCCTATTTTCTGGAGTTAGCAAGCTGTGTTGGGAAATGTTTGGATGGCGGATGCCCGAGTTGTCTGTGATGATTGTGCGTGTTGTGTAGAGTGCACAGTGGAAACGTGGTGGGCCCATAACCCACAAGTCCAAGATCATAGTGATGGCAGGAAATGGAAACATTCTGGAGTTTTGGCGGAGTACTAGAGGTTTCTGACTGATAAGAGAGGGTCATTTCCTTGGTGTAAGATTATCTTTGGCTGTGTAAGTCATGTCGATTGCCATGCCACTGCTTGAGACATTGTGATCTGTGGCACTAGCGGAATGGAGAGTTGAGGAAATGTGACAGCAAGTGTGCCAGATGAGTACCCTATTCATTCAATAGAAGTGATGCCAGATAATTGATGGAAGACCCAATTGGGGTAAGGATCAGCGATGTTTGGAGATCCATATTGGTCGTGGCGCCGTCAACCAAATTATTATGGTAGAAAGATGACACTTGTTTATCTTGGATATGTGCCGTGAATTGCAAGAGGTGGTGTACAGTGGCTCCGTGGTGAGAGTGGGGCTGGGGTTGGCAGGCGTTCATTAAAATAATTAAGATGAAGGATTTGATGAGATCGATTAATAGATGATCCCCGGGTATCGAGGTCCCCGGAGGAATATTGTTGAGTGGGAGCCCTGGTCTTGTGGCCATCGTGGGAGGAATTCCCTATAACTCTGAGTCTAGGGTTGGCATGGACCGAGGATTGTGGAGTCTTGTCGTATGGTTTCGTCGTGCTCCAATGACAGGGTAGAGTTGGCGTGAGGATCAAATTTGGAAGCGGTGTCCGAGCAAGGATCGACTCGGAAGTGAAAATGGTCAGTGTAAGAGTTAACAGATGGGCCGTCGAGATTTAAAATAAGAGTCTTGGGCCTTATGAAGAAATAGGGAAGAGGAAGCCAAGCAAGTAGGAATTTCCCATTGACGAGTACCTGGCGGCAGGCAGATGGACTTTCGCAGCCAGAAGATGCCAGTCGAAGTGAACTAAGAATGGGCAGAGCCATGAGCAGGCGTGGCCCTGGGTAGCTCATCATGGAGTATCTTTCCCGGGATTGAATCAAGATAAATAAAAGGATTATGTTGGGACCAGAATTGGTCCAGTGGTGCTATGGGTGTTCGGCTTGCCAGATATGAGAATGTTTGTGATGTGGAGCCGATGAAAATGTGGTAATTAGTTAAGATGACTGCGTGAGCTAATTGAGGCTCAAGGATGGATGTCCCTTATGAAGGGCATCAGGTCAGTCATCAAGCTCATAAGCTGATGTTTGGTTAATCTGCCAAGTGTAGGTGATTCAATATGGCAGGATTTTGTGGCACAAGTCAAGTCACCTCAATGTGCGAGAGTGTGTCCACTGATGTCTACAACCCTGAAGTTTTGGTGCAGCTGAGGTGATGCGAGACTCGTATCCTTTCGTGTGCAATAAGCGCTCTAAAAATCAATGTGAATAGTGAATGTGAAGCAAGATGATTTTGATAGTGGCAATGGTCTGGCTGTGTCCCTCAGGAACGGTGGTTTTGTGAGAATAGAAGTTTAAGCTAGAGCTCTGGGAGCATTGCCAGCTGAATAAGTCTTTCTTCCCCTGTGAGATGATTGTTGCCTCAAATTTTGAGGATGAAATTTTTGTAAGGGGGGAGGAGTGTAACGACCTGGGATTTTCGGATCAGGAATATGTGGATTTCAAAGTGTTTCAGTGGGTCCTAGATCGTGTTTTGTAATTAAATTGAAATTTTGATTATCGGGCCCTCGGATCTCCGTGTGTAGTGAAACAATGTGTTTTTGGGCTCCAGGAGGTCGCAGGTGAGTTGTACATTTTCTAAGGATCTTGGGGATGATTTTTCTCTATTTTTCTATTTTTTAGATTTTTAAAACCCCAAAATAATTTCGATTTAAACCCCTTAACCCCCTCTCACCCTCGTTTCTCCCCTTCTCTCCACCCCTTTCTCCGGGTGATCGACGGAGGATGGCGTAGGTGAGGTGGCGGGCTACATGGGATGGTGAGCGGGGAGGACAGAGCGAGGAATGGAGGCAGTGGCCGGTGGAGCTCGTTCGCGAGATCGGCATTGGTTCGAGGGGCTATTTCACGTGGAATCAACGTTCTCGGCGTGAAAAATCATCGTGAGAGGTAAGGGGATGTGGACACACTTTTTTTTCATCTTAATTAATTTATTCATTTTGTTCGTTTGTTTTATTTTAGTTTATTAGTGCGCAGGCATGCCAGACATCGGGTGACGGTTTATTCGGACTCCAAAGACCGAGATGGCTTGGGGTCACTAGTGCGCGTCGTCTGACCAATTAGACAATAGTGGATATCGTGTCGGGATTGGAACCCACCGTGCCATAAAGGCCACGACGTTAATTACATCTCTCGGAAGGGGAGATAACCCTTGATTAATCCCCAGGAAGAGGGGCCCTTTCGCTTGAAATCTATTTTACTGAAAATAAAATAGAGAGAATGAATCATAGTAAGATGCTCCATGCCCGGCTAGGAGTACTTTAAGCCACCTCCTTCATTCATCGTCCATTTTTGCGTTCGGAAAATATTCCAAGTCGAGAACGCAACAAAGACGTAAATAATCTTTGGGTAAATGTTTGTCGGGAATACCGCAAGATTCGATGTTAGTGATAAGAAAGGTCGAAAGAGACGGATCAAATCTGAGAGGTTGTAGGCCCAAGGCAAAGTCAGGTTCCGGCCATGGCGGGGTGACCCTAGGGATCCAGACTTGATCTACAATAGGGATCGTTTGTGTTCCCTTTGCCTAGGGTCTAGGAGATGGAGGCTTTGGAGCAAACACTGTTGGCTTCCTGATTATTATCATTCTTGTTTTGGTTTGATCATACATCATTTTTTGTTTCAAGTTCTACCACTCCATCCTTTTTTACTCAGTTATATAATTTTTTGTTATTGCTATTTCACCATTCGTGAACACCTAGGATCATGAGTCTGAGTCAGCAGGGGAAAGGCCAGGATCTTCAGGAAGCGACACTGGGCATTTGGAACCAGGTAGGTTGACCGGGGTCATAGCAGGTCGACCTACCCATGGGTCAGTCGACCGAAGACGCAATTCGGTCGACTGAGCCCCTGGATGTGTCGACCCGGGGCTGGGGTAGGTCGACCTACCCATGGGTCAATCGATCGAAGACACAATTCGGTCGAGTGAGCCCCTGGGTGTGTCGACCCGGGGCAGGAGTAGGTCGACCGAACCCCCTAGCTTTCCCCCCTTTTTAATGTTATTCGTTTATATATTCATGTTTATATATATTTTTTTCATTTGTTTTTTTCTTTCATTATTACTATCTTGTGATCATAGTTTTTTATTCTTATTATTTATATATTATTTATTTATTTATTTCCTTATTTCATTGTTTCATCTGTATAGTTTCTCTTTTTTTCTTTTTTTCTTTTTTATTTCATTTATTATTATTATTACTTTTGTTTTATCATATGTCTTTCATCATCAATGCATTTCACTCACCCCCCTTTTTCACTGTTGGTTTCTTTGTTGCTCCAAATTTCTGACGAAATTTCGACAGCACCTCCCCTAGACCCAAGACATTTGGGGGGTGGATAGCGGGTGCATATCCCCAGAGAATCCAAGATGGTCCCTTAGATGTTCAGATATGCCCAACATAGCGGCATATCCAGTTATCCGTGGCACCGTATCCCCAAGGGCTAGGCAACTAGGGGATCGAAATCGCCCGAATACCTCGAGAGGGGCAGAGAAGCGCGGAATCACGACTAGAACATCAGAGCAAAGTCGGACGAGGGAGCCGAAGGGATGGCCATCGCTGGATCAGCCCATTAGAAGGGTTGTCAGATCAATCGTTTGGGCCACACCGGTTCAAGCATGGATCGGCCAAGGGAGAGCACGCTCATATACCGGATCACCCACGCAAAAGGGGCGCCAGATCATCGCATCAGAGGACGCCGGATCAGTTGGACAGGGCCGCGCCCGATTGCGCCTGATCATCCACGTTGGGGAGCGCCAGATCAACCCATCTAAGGGTTGCCGGTTCACTTGGCTGAAAAATGGGGAAAAAGGGGCATGCGCCAGATTGGTCTGCGCATTATGGTGCCGGACCACAGCCAGGTCGCGCAGCTGAGACGTGTTGGACCTATCTTTCGGGCTGCACCGGATCGTGCCGTTGGTGCACGCACGCCGGATCAACTATGCAGAAAATAGAGCATCATAAAATCGAATGGAGAGCACCATGTGGAGGGCTAAAGGAGAAGGCGATCGCACATGCGTGTAAGGCCGGATCTCTGATCAATTTTTCTCTCCTCTGATTGGCTACAGAGGGGGAGAGAAGGAAATCAAATCAAAAGAAACTTATGGGGATTTATGCGGTAAGACTACGTTGGTTCACAGTAGAGGGAGCGAAATGATGATCCTATTGCGAATGGGGTGCCAATAGGGGAAACGTTGGCACAGGACATCGAGGTTAGCCCCTGGCTACCTCCTTCCTCCCTCTGATGAAGAGCAGAGGAGGAGATAGAGGCCTCCTACCCCTCCGAGGATGAAGCTCACCATGGAGAAATGATATGAGCAACACTCGATACCCACTTCATGTTACACGAAGATGGAAAAGGCTTTCAAGCGGGTTAGGTCCTGGGGTCCTGCTCATTTTCTTGCGCAAACTCCGGAAGCTATCACCTGGGGAGAGAGCACTATCGGGATCACATAAATGAGCCGAAAATCATCAGTAGGGGAAGGGGAGAGACATTCAATCATGGCGAAGAAATAAACATAGCAGAGAAAACATAGGGCAAGTGAGATACACCAACATCCCAGAAGCGAGTGATAGTGAACGTGAAGCAAGATGATTTTGATTGTGGCAATGGTCTGGCTGTGTCCCTCAGGAACGGTGGTTTTGTGAGAATAGAAGTTTAAGCTGGAGCTCTGGGAGCATTGCTAGCTAAATAAGTCTTTCTTCCCCTGTGAGATGATTGTTGCCTCAAATTTGGAGGATACAATTTTTATAAGGGGGGAGGAGTGTAATGAACCGAGATTTTTAGATCATGAATATGTGGGTTCAGAGTGTTTTAGTGGGTCCCAGATCGTGTTTTGTAATTAAATTAAAATTTTGATTATCGGGCCCTCAGATCTCCGTGTGTGGTGAAACAATGTGTTTTGGGCTCCAGGAGGTTGCAGGTGAGTTGTACGTTTTCTAAGGATCTTGGAGATGATTTTTCTCCATTTTTCTATTTTTTAGATTTTTAAAACACCAAAACAATTTCTATTTAAACCCCTTAACCCCACTCACCCTCGTTTCTCCCCTTCTCTCCACCCCTTTCTTCGAGCGGTCGACGTAGGATGGCATAGGTGAGGTGGCGGGCTACATGGGACGGCGAGTGGCGAGGACAAAGCGAGGAATGGAGGCAGTGGCCGACGGAGCTCGTTCGCGAGATCGGCGTTGGTTCGAGGGGCTATTTCACGTGGAATGGAAAATCATCGTGAGAGGTAAGGAGATGTGGACACACTTTTTTTTCATCTTAATTAATTTAATCATTTTATTCATTTATTTTATTTTGGTTTATTACTGCACAGGCGTACCAGTCACAGGGTGACGGTTTATTCGGACTCCAAAGACCGAGATGGCTTGGGGTCACTAGTGCGCGTCGTCTGACCAATTAGACAATAGTGGATATCGTGTCGGGATTGGAACCCACAGTGCCATAAAGGCCACGACGTTAATTATATCTCTCGGATGAGGAGATAACCCGATTAATCACCAGGAAGAAGGGCCCTTTGGCCTGAAATCTATATTACTGAAAATAAAAGAGAGAGAACGAATCATAGCAAGATGCTCCATGCCTGGGCACGAGTACTCTAAGCCACCTCCTTCATTCATCATCCATTTTTGCATTCGGAAAATATTCCGAGTCGAGAACGCAACAAAGATGTAAATAATCTTTGGGTAAATGTTTGTCGGGAATACGACATGATTCGATGTTAGTGATAAGAAAGGTCGAAAGAGACGGATCAAATCCGAGAGGTTGTAGGCCCAAGGCAAAGTCAGGTTCCGGCCATGGCGGGGTGACCATAGGGATCCGGACTTGATCTACAATAGGGATCATTTGTGGTGCGAACACTAGGACGATCAAGTGACACGTCGGCGAACCGACGGTGCCATACGCGGAGCGCCAAGTGGACTACATCGGCTTCCCTTCAAATTGGGGACAATTTGACTTCAATTTGGACTCTTTTTGCATTGAAATTGGGCTTGTAATAAACATTCTACTTGTGTTTGCATAATGGGCTGGTTGTAAGGCTCTTAAAGGGCCAATTGGTTAAGGCCCTTAAGCATTCCTTAAGAAAGGAGTGGCCTTGGTCCATTGTAATGGATCCATAAGCCATGCATGGCCCAATTGGGCTTCCTTCCTACATGGGCTATCTAGGTTGGGCTATCTAGAATGGGCTTCCTTCACTCATGGGCTCTATGGAAAGGGCTAAACAAGAATGATGGAGTGGGCTTAAGCCATGGCCAAATGGCCCAATTGGAGGCCCAAGTAGGGGGCGCCCCCTTTTTTGTCATATTAGGCTAGTTGTTTGAATTTCTTTTCTTTCCACCTTCATTTACCACATAGAGCATTCAAATGGCTGCTGGTCAAATACAAAATTGGCTGCAACCTACCACCTTTACCTTGAATTTCAAAGGTAGGTGAGCAACCATGTCCCCTTGTCTCCCTTTCCCTTTCACCAAGTGTCATGATCCATGCGCACCCCCCCTCTCCCTTCTTGAATCCCACGCAGCCCCCTCCCCTCTACCCCTTGCCATTGTCTATGTAAAGGCATGTATAGTGTTTGTGATCAAGCTAATGAAAGTTTTTGTGAAAGAAAGTGTGTTTAAGAGAGTGATTCTCTTGTGTTTCCTTGGGTGTGACTCCCTTGGTTCTATCCTATGACGGGATAGAATTGGGTCGTGTGACTCGACCTTGTATCCCCCTCTTCCTCTTATCTTCTTCTTCCATAAAAAATCCCAATGATACCTCTGAGAGTTAGGAATATTTCAGCGCTGGTTTCGCGACGATCGGAGTTCGTGAGCGACGGCAAGGCTTCTTTTCGTGGAGGCACGCAGATTGGTCCCTGATTGCTTCCCAGATCTGAAGATGACTGTGTTTTAATTTCTCCAGCCCAACCCCGACGCCATCTGAAGTTGGTTCCTGAAGAGAGATCGTAGGATTTCGAGTCCTCTTCGCGTTTCCGCTGATCTCGGCTCGATCCGATCACCGTGCTGTCCGTGGCGGCGATTCTCGTGAGATCGCGGAAGAGATCTGAGCAGATCCGGCTCAGAACCAGCACCGACTTCTCGAGCCTGCCCCGGCTCATCTGGCTGAGATCTGTGCGAGATCTTCAGAGCACTTCTTCCTCCGGACGTTGCCGACGATCTCCCATAAGCGGAGCCTCGATCGGGCCTCGGAAACTAATTTTTCATTAATTACCCATGTTTCTGTGCAGTTCTGTGGGCACAGAACTAGAAGCTGAATAAAGTCGCTGATGCGCCCAGATCTGAAAGGATTTGATCGCGCCCTTCGGAGTGGATAAACTACATCCTGTCGCCGTCGTTCTCCAACAAACGGAGCTTCAATCGGGCATCAGATCTGGCCGTACCGGCCTCCGCAAGTTCGCTGCGCAGGGTGACCAGCGTGGACAGAACCGGGTCGGTTCACCCTCGGCATACCCGATCGGCCCCGACTCGCCTCCCTCGGCTCCGAAGAGTGCTGCCCGTCAACCCAGGTTCCAGCAACCCCAAAGTTATTGATTGTAGCCCGATATCTCCCTGTGTGGAGTGGGCCAAGCTTCTGAAATTGTAAAGTTAATCATTTATGTATTGGGGTTGTTCAGAAATCGGCCAGGAGTTCTTCCCCACGCCTAGTCGTGGAGGTACGTGCTCGTTCCGACATCTACATTTGCTGATTTAGTGTGCTTTCTATATTGCTGCGTTTGTGAGAATAGGGCCGTTAGCTAGCTGCAAAATCACCGTGAGTGTGAGTTGTGAGCGCCCGTTCCATAGCTCCAATGGAGCACCGAACTCGAATCGGTACCCTAGGCGACAGTGGTTCCTTAACCGCAGCGATCCCCACGTTTCCCTCGCAAGGGACGATCTTCGGGCTAGCTAGAGTGCTGTTGAGAGATGTCTCCACCCGGAGAATACCATGGTGGTCAGCAGCCCGATTTGCCTTTAGCGTGTTAGTGCTGGCCGCACTTCGAGTCCGTCATACGTCTTAGCCCGAGTCGGTCATCTGTCCCGCATCAAATTGGTATCAGAGCGTCGTTTAAGTCTAGGGTCATTTAAGTCCAAGGTTGCATTTACATTCCTATAACCCGGTATATAAAAAGGTGTTGTCCAAACGTTAGGCTATGCCTATCGGGAAGGCCGCACACTTGCGCGAGTGATCTTCGGATCGATTAACTCCGCCACATACCGAGTCTTGGTGTCTTGTCCTTAGTGTGCATGCATTCCAACCTTGCATAGTCGGTCTAGTGCTGTGTCCTAGTGTCGGCATGGCCATCCATTAGCTCCCCGAGTCCCATGGGTTCCCAAACGCCTAGTTCATATGAATGGTGGCGACACCACCAAGGATGGGGAATCCAACCCCACCACATCCGTAGGCCCGAAGCCTCAGACTTCTATGGAACCAAGGTCCCGAGTGACTACCTCAAGTGGGAAGCCGCCATGGACGCATATTTTGAGTGTTATACTATGTCCGAGGCGATGCAATTCTTTTTCGCCAAAGAGCGGCTTCTTCATGAGGCCGCCGAAAAGTGGGACTACATTGAACGTTTGAGAGAGGTTAGGAGGCAATGGCCCATCGAGTCATGGTGGGACATGAAGAGAGAGTTTAGGAAGGTCTACATTCCCCAACCAATCACCTCCAACCGACCCCACCCAATCACCTCCAACCAAGTGGGTCCTAGTCGGAGGCAAAGAGCCCTTCACGTAGATGAGCCTAGACCCAAGCCTAGGCCGGATGATTACGGGCAAGTCCACTCCGATACCCCTACTCCAACCCGGACCGTTGCCGAACTTGTGCAAATGATTTCGGATCGGGTGGATAGGAGGTGCGCTTATTTTGAGTCATTAGTCTCCCCTTGCCCACCTTCGAGGCAGGAGGTAGCCATACCCGCACCTAGGGAGGCCATAGCCCGTAGCCCCAACCCGGCCCCATCTAAGGGGTCCCCAAGCCCTCTCCCCATTATGGAGATCCCTCCTTCATCACCCGCGAGTGCTCCGTTGCCATCCTCTCCTTCCGAACTTCATCCGGAGCCGTCTTGTTTGGAGCCACCTCCACCCGAGCCACCCGTGTTTCTTACGGGAATGCTTTTCATCGCCGAGCCACTCCTTAGCTGACTCAAAGATGGCTTGGTCCCACCTCCCTTCCCATCCATGGACCCCACACTACCTCTAGTGCCAAGCAACTCGTTTCACACCACCTTCCGGTCTAGTCACTATGTGGATACATTGGACGACCTTCTTAAAGGGTTAGACCGGTAGTTGGCATTTACGCACTTGTTGGCCCCAGGCTTTGACCGACCCACCGGTCGTTGCTTCACCCATCCCACCTTAGGGTCCATTACCTCCGTGTACACCGTGGGTCATGTTACCACGGAGGTTCTTCTACTCCTCCCGCTTCCGGTCGAGCCCGACTTCACCCCTTCTATCCCGAGGGAGGAGCCATATCTTCTATACACTGTCCCATCTACCACGATGGATGGAGGTGACCATCACCTTCATGAATTTCAAACATGGGACTATGTAATGGAGGAACCGGGGGGTCACACACTCTTTGACCCATTCGACCCCTTCTCTAGTGGGCCTCGTGACCCATCACTTCCTTTATACCAAGTCGAGGAAGTCCACTTTCACACCCCTTTCCTACGGGCCGGGCCACCTACGCCCACCAAGCCCGATACACCTACATCCGGCCCTCCTAGCCCTCCCAAGTCTCCCAAATCCAATGGGCAGCCGCATGCTAGGGACAAAGTAGGATGTCTAGGAGTCCCACTTTCCGCCAACCACCGGTTGCCACTAGTGTATACATGGCACATGTTCGGGTGTCCTGGTCCACCATTGCATATGCATGGTCTGCATAACCATAGGTTTGTCTAAGGTCATGTGTGTGTCTGTTTGTCTCTCTAGTTTGTTTTCTTTCATGCATATGGTTTGTATTAAGTCGTGTCTCAATAAAAGGCCAGCCATGCGTGCATAAGGAATTAGCTGATGCATGCTACATGTTCGTGAGTTCAAAAGGGAGAGTACGTCATGATCAGGGTCATACCTAAACGGTTCCTCTTGGGGCCGTAAAGCAACTCTAGGCCCGTAATACCCGCCCTTCCCGAGTCACGAAATAAGTGGGTTCAAATGTGTATGTTATTGAACTACCGTATGACTATGGTGTCAGTTCGACGTTCCATGTTTCTAGTCTGGTAGCATATCGGAACCCGCGGTGATCCCTAGTGAGTTTCGAGCTTTATCTTTTTATTGAGAGTGACCCCTCACCCGAGAGTCCACCTCTTCCAGCCTCAACGCACGCATATAGATTGTATACTGGATGAGCAGGTGATCACCACCAGGAATGGAGCATACCACCACTTCATAGTGCATTGACGAGGATGCCCCACGATGATCAACGTCTTGATCACATGCGGAGTGCTCAAGCTTCGGGACCCTTACTCGACGGGGTCGAGTTCCTCCCACCCGGGGAGAATTGGTGCGGACACCAGGACGATCAAGTGACACGTCGGCGAACCGACGGTGCCATACGCGGAGCGCCAAGTGGACTACATCGGCTTCCCTTCAAATTGGGGACAATTTGACTTCAATTTGGACTCTTTTTGCATTAAAATTGGGCTTGTAATGAACATTCTACTTGGGTTTACATAATGGGCTGGTTGTAAGGCTCTTAAAAAGCCAATTGGTTAAGGCCCTTAAGCATTCCTTAAGAAAGGAGTGGCCTTGGCCCATTGTAATGGATCCATAAGCCATGCATGGCCCAATTGGGCTTCCTTCCTACATGGGCTATCTAGGTTGGGCTATCTAGAATGGGCTTCCTTCACTCATGGGCTCTGTGGAAAGGGCTAAACAAGAATGATGGAGTGGGCTTAAGCCATGGCCAAATGGCCCAATTGGAGGCCCAAGTAGGGGGCGCCCCCTATTTTGTCATATTAGGCTAGTTGTTTGAATTTCTTTTCTTTCCACCTTCATTTACCACATAGAGCATTCAAATGGCTGTTGGTCAAATACAAAATTGGCTGCAACATACCACCTTTACCTTGAATTTCAAAGGTAGGTGAGCAACCATGTCCCCTTGTCTCCCTTTCCCTTTCACCAAGTGTCATGATCCATGCGCACCCCCCCTCTCCCTTCTTGAATCCCACGCAGCCCCCTCCCCTCTACCCCTTGCCATTGTCTATGTAAAGGCATGTATAGTGTTTGTGCTCAAGCTAATGAAAGTTTTTGTGAAAGAAAGTGTGTTTAAGAGAGTGATTCTCTTGTGTTTCCTTGGGTGTGACTCCCTTGGTTTTGTCCTGTGACGGGACAGAATTGGGTCGTGTGACTCGACCTTGTATCCCCCTCTTCCTCTTATCTTCTTCTTCCACAAAAAATCCCAGTGATACCTCTGAAAGTTAGGAAGATTTCAGCACTGGTTTCGCGACGATCGGAGTTCGTGAGCGACGGCAAGGCTTCTTTTCATGGAGGCGCGGAGATCGGTCCCTGATTGCTGCCCAGATCTGAAGATGACTATGTTTTAATTTCTCCAGCCCAACCCCGATGCCATCTGAAGTTGGTTCCTGAAAAGAGATCGTAGGATTTCGAGTCCTCTTCACGTTTCTGCTGATCTTACCTCGATCCGATCACCGTGCTGTCCGTGGCGGTGATTCTCGTGAGATCGCGCAAGAGATCTGAGCAAATCCGGCTCAGAACCAGCACCGACTTCTCGAGCCTGCCCCACCTCATCCGACTGAGATCTATGTGAGAACTTCGGAGAGCTTCTTCCTCCGGATGTCGCCGACGATCTCCCACAAGCGGCGCCTCGATCAGGCCTCGGCAACTAATTTTTCATTAATTACCTGTGTTTCTGTGCAGTTCTGTGGGTACAGAACCAGAAGTTGAATCAAGTCGCTGCTGCGCCCAGATCTGAAAGGATCTGATCGTGCCCTTCGGAGTGGATAAACTACATCATGTCGCCGTCGTTCTCCAACAAACGGCACTTCGATCGGGCATCAGATCTGGCCGTACCGGCCTCCGCAAGTTCGCTGCGCAGGGTGACCAGCGTGGACAGAATCAGGTCGGTTCACCCTCGGCATACCCGATCGGCCCCGACTCGCCTCCCTCGGCTCCGAAGAGTGCTGCCCATCAACCCGGGTTCCAGCAACCCCAAAGTTATTGATTGTAGCCCGATATCTCCCTGTGTGGAGTGGGCCAAGCTTCTGAAATTGTAAAGTTAATCATTTGTGTATTGGGGTTGTTCGAAAATCGGCCGGGAGTTCTTCCCCATGCCTAGTCATGGAGGTACGTGCTCGTTCCGACATCTACATTTGCTGATTTAGTGTGCTTTCTATATTGCAGCGTTTGTGAGAATAGGGCCGTTAGCTAGCTGCAAAATCACCGTGAGTGTGAGTTGTGAGCGCCCGTTCCATAGCTCCAGTCGAGCACCGAACTCGAATCGGTACCCTAGGCGACAGTGGTTCCTTAACCGCTGCGATCCCCACGTATCCCTCGCAAGGGACAATCGTCGGGCTAGCTAGAGTGCTGTTGAGAGGCGTCTCCACCCGGAGAATACCACGGTGGTCAGCCACCCGACTTGCCTTTAGCGTGTTAGTGCTGGCCGCACTTCGAGTCCGTCGTACGTCTTAGCCCGGTCGTCATCCGTCCCGCATCAGTTTGTGTTCCCTTTGCCTAGGGTCTAGGAGATGGAGGCTTTGGAGCAAACACTGTTGGCTTCCTGATTATTATCATTCTTGTTTTGGTTTGAACATACAGTATTTTTTGTTTCAAGTTCTACCACTCCATCCTTTTTTACTCAGTTATATAATTTTTTGTTATTGCTATTTCACCATTCGTGAACACCTAGGATCATGAGTATGAGTCAGCAGGGGAAAGGCCAGAATCTTCAGGAAGCGACACTGGGCATTTGGAACCAGGTAGGTTGACCGGGGTCATAGCAGGTCGACCTACCCATGGGTCAGTCGACCGAAGACGCAATTCGGTCGACTGAGCCCCTGGGTGTGTCGACCCGGGGCTGGGGTAGGTCGACCTACCCATGGGTCAATCGACCGAAGACACAATTCGGTCGAGTGAGCCCCTGGGTGTGTCGACCCGGGGCAGGAGTAGGTAGACCGAACCCCCTAGCTTTCCCCCCTTTTTAATGTTATTCGTTTATATATTCATGTTTATATATATATATATATTTCATTTATTTTTTTCTTTCATTATTACTATCTTGTGATCATTATTTTTTTTATTATTTATTTATTATTTATTTATTTACTTACTTATTTCATTATTTCATCTGTATAGTTTCTCTTTTTCCTTTTTTGATTTTATTTTTTTCTTTTTTATTTCATTTATTATTATTATTACTTTTATTTTATCATACGTCTTTCGTCATCACCGCATTTCACTCACCCCCACCCCCCCTTTTCACGGTTGGTTTCTTTGTTGCTCCAAATTTCTGACGAAATTTCGATAGCACCTCCCCTAGACCCAAGACATTTTGGGGGTGGATAGTGGGTGCACATCCCCAGAGAATTTGAGATGGTCCCTTAGATGTTCAGATATGCTCAACATAGCGGCATATCCAGTTATCTGTGGCACCGTATCCCCGAGGGCTAGCCAACTAGGGGATCGAAATCGCTCGAATACCTCGAGAGGGGCGGAGAAGCGCGGAATCACGACCAGAACATCAGAGCAAAGCCAGACGAGGGAGCCGAAGGGATGGCCGTCGCTGGATCAGCCCATTAGAAGGGTTGTCAGATCAATCGTTTGGGCCACACCGGTTCAAGCATGGATCGGCCAAGGGAGAGCACACTCATATACCAGATCACCCACGCAAAAGGGGCGCCAGATCATCGCATCAGAGGACGCCGGATCAGTTGGACAGGGCCGCGCCCGATTGCGCCGGATCATCCACGTTGGGGAGCGTCGGATCAACCCATCTAAGGGTTGCCAGTTCACTTGGCTGAAAAATGGGAAAAAAGGGGCGTGCGCCTACGCCAGATTGGTCTGCACATTATGGCGCCGGACTACAGCCAGGTCGCGCAGCTGAGAAGTGCTGGACCTATCTTTCGGGCTGCGCCGGATCGTGCCATTGGTGCACGTACGCCGGATCAACTATGCAGAAAATAGAGCATCATAAAATCGAATGGAGAGCGCCATGCAGAGGGCCAAAGGAGAAGGCGATCCCACAGGCGTGTAAGGCCGGATCTCTGATCGATTTTTCTTTCTTCTGATTGGCTACAGAAAGGGAGAGAAGGAAATCGAATCAAAAGAAACTTATGGGGATTTATGCGGTAAGACTATGTTGGTTCACAGTAGAGGGAGCGAAGTGATGATCCTATTGCGAATGGGGTGCCAACAAGGGAAACGCTGGCACAGGACATCGAGGTTAGCCCCGGGCCACCTCCTTCCTCCATCTGATGAAGAGAAGAGGAGGAGATAGAGGCCTCCTACCCCTCCGAGGATGAAGCTCACCACGGAGAAATGATATGAGGAAAACTTGATACCCACTTCACGTTACACGGAGATGGAAAAGGCTTTCAAGCGGGTTAGGTCCCGGGGTCCTACTCATTTTCTTGCGCAAACTCCGGGAGCTATCACCTGGGGGGAGAGCACTATCGGGATCACATAAATGAGTCGGAAATCATCAGTAGGGGAAGGGGAGAGACATTCAATCATGGCGAAGAAATAAACATAGCAGAGAAAACATAGGACAAGTGAGATACAACAACATCCCAGAAGCGAGTGATAGTGAACGTGAAGCAAGATGATTTTGATTGTGGCAATGGTCTGGCTGTGTCCCTCAGGAACGGTGGTTTTGTGAGAATAGAAGTTTAAGCTGGAGCTCTGGGAGCATTGCCAGCTAAATAAGTCTTTCTTCCCCTGTGAGATGATTGTTGCCTCAAATTTTGAGTATAAAATTTTTATAAGGGGGGAGGAGTGTAATGACCCGAGATTTTTAGATCAGGAATATGTGGGTTCAAAGTGTTTCAGTTGGCCCCAGATCGTGTTTTGTAATTAAATTAAAATTTTGATTATCGGGCCCTCGGATCTCCATGTGTGGTGAAACAATGTGTTTTGGGCTCCAGGAGGTTGCATGTGAGTTGTACATTTTCTAAGGATCTTGGAGATGATTTTTCTCCATTTTTCTATTTTTTAGATTTTTAAAACCCCAAAACAATTTCTATTTAAACCCCTTAACCCCCACTCACCCTCGTTTCTCCCCTTCTCCCCACCCCTTTCTTCGAACGGCCGACGGAGGATGGCATAGGCGAGGTGGCGGGCTACCTGGGACGGCAAGTGGCGAGGACAGAGCGAGGAATGGAGGCAGTGGCCGGCGGAGCTCGTTCGCGAGATCGGCGTTGGTTCGTGGGGCTATTTCACGTGGAATCAACGTTCTCGACATGGAAAATCATCGTGTGAGGTAAGGGGATGTGGACACACTTTTTTTTTCATCTTAATTAATTTAATCATTTTATTCGTTTATTTTATTTTGGTTTATTAGTGCACAGGCGTACCAGTTACAGGGTGACGGTTTATTCGGACTCTAAAGACCGAGATGGCTTGGGGTCACTAGTGCGCGTCGTCTGACCAATCAGATAATAGTGGATATCGTGTCAAGATTGGAACCCACAGTGCCATAAAGGCCACGACGTTAATTATATCTCTCGGATGGGGAGATAACCCGATTAATCACCAGGAAGAAGGGCCCTTTAGCCTGAAATCTATATTACTGAAAATAAAAGAGAGAGAACGAATCATAGTAAGATGCTCCATGCTCGGGCATGAGTACTTTAAGCCACCTCCTTCATTCATCGTCCATTTTTGCATTCGGAAAATATTCCGAGTGGAGAACGCAACAAAGACGTAAATAATCTTTGGGTAAATGTTTGTCGGGAATACAACATGATTCGATGTTAGTGATAAGAAAGGTCGAAAGAGACGGATCAAATCCGAGGGGTTGTAGGCTAAAGGCAAAGTCAGGTTCCGGCCATGGCGGGGTGACCCTAGGGATCCGGACTTGATCTCCAATAGGCATCATTTGTGTTCCCTTTGCCTAGGGTCTAGGAGATGGAGGCTTTGGAGCAGACACCATTGGCTTCCTGATTATTATCATTCTTGTTTTGGTTTGATCATACATTATTTTTTGTTTCAAGTTCTACCACTCCATCCTTTTTTAATCAGTTATATAATTTTTTTGTTATTGCTATTTCACCATTCGCGAACACCTAGGATCATGAGTGTCACGCCCCGAGCGCGGAAGATTACCCGGAGGCGTGACGCGTCTATATAGATCGTGTCAATCTTGTAAATATCAGAGTGCGCAAATAACTAAGATTTAACTCGAAGTTAATACAATTAGGATGAGCTGACAATTGATACAACTAACCCAATGACAATTACATACATATCCAAGTCCAACTACTAGGCTTCAAGCCCTTATTACAATTATTGGACTAATACAGCTGACGTCTGACATAACTTGATATGACTGACATAAATGAAATTACAATAACACCATTTACACAAGCACAATTTACAAGATAACAAGATAACTCTATTTTTACACTCATCACTCCGACTCATTCCCTCCCGAGTTCTGGCTGATATCTGAATTTCCTGAAAAGGTTAGAAAACAACTAGATGAGCGAATCGCTCAGTAGGATTTACATCTCAAATTTTAACATGCTTTAAGTGAATTACACATTCATTTAATGTACGTAACCTATGCATGCAGACAGATAGATATCAAAGAATTGTAAAATCGACGGGAGTAGAAAGTGAGAGTATAGATTTCACAATTTCAAGCAGCAGTGGCAAGTGATAGTAAATGATGTCAAGTCAGTGATAACTGAATAGCAACATGTTATTCAAGCTAGTAACTGAGTAGAAACATGTTATTCAAGCTAGCAATAGTAAGCAAAGTAGTTTCAAGTATGTATAACTGGAATTGGCTATTTATAATGCATTCAAGTAAGCACTTTTACCCTTTTGCGGGTCTCAAGTCAATCAATCAAGTAATATCATGAGAATGAGTGGAATGTCTAAAGTCTAGCAAGCAGGTACTTCGGTGCAATGCCAAACACCGTGGTCAATAAACTCCCATGGGCACAAGTACCTTCGGGTGCTCCCCCCAGGACCAGACCGGGCCCTATATGCACAGCATTCATCATGTATGTTGACATCCACTCTCATTTATAGCCAATATGGAATTTCAAGGTTTGACCAGTATGATATATAAGGTGGAATTATGGAATGGAATCCAAGGGCGCATTGATGTGTAGGGATGAACTAGGAGTGGAAACCAGTAACGTTTGATACACGGAAAAACTAGATAAGAGAGGTGCCTTATAGGCCACCTGACAATTTTAGAAATGACACCCTCACTGTGGGATGCCCTTCCTGGGAATTATACAGGGTTCAGAGGACCCTATCAGGAGTTAAAATCACCTCTCCGGCTGCCATCTATCAGTGGAGATGGAAAAAGTGAAAGCCTAATGATCACGTTAACGTAATGAGCTAGCTGGGTCGACTCAATAGTCCATCGCGTCAACTCATTAGTTCATCGCGTCAACTCATCAGTTCATCGCGTCAACCCATCAGTTCACAGCGTCAACGCAGTGAACAGACAGGGTCGACCCTGTCAACAGGCAGGGTCACTGCGTCGACCCTGTCAACAGGCAGGGTCGACTCATCAGTTCATCGCGTCAACGCGATAAACTGGCAGGGTCGACTCATCAATTCATCGCGTCAACGCGATGAACTGGCAGGGTCGATACTTTCTTTTGTTTCCCAGTTTTCATGCCCTTTCAATCCTCTTTTCACTCTGAGTTCTTCACAAAAGTTCTTCTTCTCTTATAGATGTAGATTTTATTCTTCTACCATGACCTCCAATTCTTCTTAGTTTTTAAGTTATAATTAATTTTCTAAGGTTCTGTTTTTTTACTCAGTAACTGTTCACATATGCCTATAGATCTCGGTTTTTCACATTTTTCACCTTCTTCCTCTCATTTTCTCTCTCTGCACTCTTCATAAAACTTCTTTCTAACATTCCAATCTACGATTTTCTCTTCTATCATGTACTCTCATTCTCTCTAGATTCTTCGTTATTCTCCTTCTTAGAACCCCCCCCCCTATTTTCAATATAATTTCTTGGTCTTTTTCAACTTGGTCTCTTTTCAACTTGGCCTCCTTCAACTTGGTCTCTTTTCCACATTTTTCATCCTCTTGACTACAATTTCTTCTTTCACTATTTCAGGTTTTAGTTTCACAGAAATTGACATAATGACAGGCCCTTTACTAAAGCATGAACTATATCAAATATAGATACTAGCTACTACATGCTAATCATCTCAGATTTAAGCCAACATATGTTAATCATTCTAGATATGATACTAATACTTGCTAATTCTTCTGGGTATAAAGTTAATACATGCTAATTATCTTAGGTATGAAGTTAATATATGCTAATCATCCTAGATTTAAGCCAATACATGTTAATCATTCTAGATATGAGACTAATGCTTGCTAATACTTGCTAATTATTTTCGGTATAAGGCTAATACATGCTAATCATTTCAGATTTAAGCCAACACATGTTAATCATTCTAGATATGATACTAATACTTGCTAATTCTTCTGGGTATAAAGTTAATACATGCTAATTATCTTAGGTATGAAGTTAATATATGCTAATCATCCTAGATTTAAGCCAATACATGTTAATCATTCTAGATATGAGACTAATGCTTGCTAATACTTGCTAATTATTTCCGGTATAAGGCTAATACATGCTAATCATTTCAGATTTAAGCCAACACATGTTAATCATCCTAGATATGACACTAATACTTACTAATACTTGCTAATTATTCTGGGTATAAAGTTAATACATGCTAATTATCTTAGGTATGAAGTTAATATATGCTAATCATCCTAGATTTAAGCCAACACATACTTTATAAATACTAAACATCGCATGGAAATGAGCCTAATACTAAAGGCCTAGACTAATCATCCTAGATTAGCTACTAATTTAGTTAAAAGTTGAGAACACCTACCTGTTGGAGGTTCGTAGTGCAGAACCCTTCTTGTGGAATCCCTGCAGAGCTTTGCCCCAACCTTAGCTAAGCTAGAATGGGAATGGGGTAGCAAAAATGGGATGTTATAAGGTCTAGTATGAACGGATAGGGGACAAGATCTGAAATAATGAGTCTTTACAGCTTGTACAGGCTGGAGAGATAAGAGATAGGCTGAAGAGATAAGAGACAATTGTTTGGACATATAACCCATGGCCCAATTCGTAAGTGCAAGATTAGCTTATAACATATAATTATTTGGCAAAAAGGGTAGATACATGGTGGATGCTAGGATTTGAACCCTGGTCATTGGGTTGGAAGGCAAGTCACTTAACCAATTACACTAGGAAGCCACTTATTAAGTGAATAACCTTTATATATGATAACTTTATGTTCCTACTTCTTACATAAACTACCTAAATAGTTTATCTAATATTATTTTATTTTATTTTATTTTATTTGAAAAATATTGATAATAAAAAATTTATCATTTTTTTATACGGGGTGCTACACCCTCCCCTACTTAAAAGAATTTGGTCCCCAAATTCAATTGTATAAGGATAAATTCAACTACATAAGGATACTGTAGAAAGTATAAGATACTTGCCGAATAGTTCTGGGTATCTTCTCTTCATAGATTCCTCGGTCTCTCAAGTTGCTTCTTGCTCCGAGCATCGATTCCATTGAATTTTTACTATAGGGATCGTCTTGCTCCTTAGAACTCGAACTTCGCGGTCGAGGATCCGCATCGGTCTTTGCTCATAAGTAAGATCCCTTTGAATCACCAATTCAGCATGATTGATGATGTGAGAAGGGTCGTGCACATATTTCTTCAGCATAGATATATGAAATACATTGTGCACTTCCGAGAGTTGAGGAGGTAAGGCAATGCGGTAAGCCACCTCGCCCACTCTTTCCAATACTTCAAATGGACCGATAAACCTTGGTGTAAGCTTGCCCTTAACACCGAATCTTCTAATACCTCGGCCGGGAGATACCTTGAGAAATACATGGTCACCCACTTGAAATTCCAAATCTCTCCTTCTGTTATCAACATAAGATTTTTGCCTGCACTGAGCTACCTTGAGTCTCTCTCTGATAAGGTGTATCTTCTTAGTCAAATCTCTAACCATATCTGGGCCTAGAATTTGTCTTTCACCGACTTCTTCCCAGCATATTGGAGAACGACAACTCCTGCCATAAAGCGCCTCGAAAGGAGCCATTTGAATACTAGCTTGATAGCTGTTATTATATGCAAATTCGGCTAGTGGTAAGTGGTCATGCCAGCTTCCGCCGAAATCTATAATACATGCCCTTAACATATCTTCAACAACCTGATTTATCCTTTCAGTCTGACCATCTGTCTGAGGATGGAAAGCAGTGCTGAAATTAAGTTTCGTCCCCAAAGAGTGTTGTAGACCCTTCCAAAAATGAGAGGTGAAGCGTGTGTCTCGGTTAGATACGATCGAGATGGGAACTCCATGCAATCTAACCATCTCCTTAATATATAGGGCAGCAAGTACGTCGACTGACCATCGACTTTTGATGGGTAAGAAATGGGCCGATTTAGTTAACCGGTCGATAATTACCCAAATTCCATCATATCCGCCCCTAGACTTGGGCAAACCCATGATAAAGTCCATGCCAATGTCTTCCCACTTCCACTTGGGAATATCCAGTGGATGTAACTTTCCGGTGGGTTTTTGATGTTCCGCCTTCACTTGTTGGCATGTGAGGCAACGAGACCCAAAGTCTGCTACCTCCCTTTTCATGTTAGGCCACCAGAAGGTTCTTTTCAAGTCTTGGTACATCTTAGTAGCTCCAGGGTGGATTGTATACCTTGATCTATGAGCTTCTTCAAGAATCTTCTTCTTCAATTCGGGACAGTCGGGCACACATGTCCATGCATGAAATAGTAATCTGCCATCCGGTGCCAGCTTGAAATCCAGTCTCTCGTCCAGCTTGCTCTTTATCTCCACTAGCGAGGGATCCTCTTCTTGTAACTTCTTGATTTCAGGTAGCAAATCTGGATGTAGGCTCATATGAGATAGAATAATACACATGTTCTTCTCATCTGTGCTGATATCAAGCTCAGAGAATTTCTCCAGCAGTTTCCATTCTTGTATCATGCAGTTGGCCAATATTGTTCTCGGCTTTCGACTAAGGGCATCAGCTACGGAATTACCCTTACCAGGATGGTACTGTATAGTAAAGTCAAAATCCTTGAGATACTCGAGCCAACGTCGTTGCCGCATGTTCAGCTCCTTTTGGGAGAATAAGTACTTGAGACTTTTATGATCGGAGTACACAGTGAATTGTTCTCCGTAGAGATAGTGCCTCCAGATCTTTAAAGCGAATACTACTGCGGCCAGCTCTAAGTCGTGAACTGGGTAGTTCTCTTCATGTTTCTTCAATTGTCGGGAAGAGTATGCAATGACTCTCCTATTCTGCATCAATACACATCCGAGGCCAATACCAGAAGCATCGGTATATACCTCATATTTTTCTCCTTCCATTGGTAATGATAAGACTGGAGCAGTGGTCAAGAGATCCTTCAAAGTTTTGAAACTCTTTTCACAGTCTTCCTTCCACTCATAAGACACTTCCTTGCGGGTTAACCTGGTCATGGGAATAGCAATTTTGGAGAAGTCCTTTATAAAACGCCGATAGTAACCAGCTAGACCCAAGAAGCTCCGAATCTCAGTTACATTTGTGGGTCGTTCCCAGTTCTTCACGGCTTCGACCTTTGATGGGTCAACAGCAATTCCATTCTTCGAAATGATATGGCCTAAGAAGGATACTTCCTCGAGCCAAAACTCGCATTTGCTGAATTTGGCATATAGCTTGTTTCCCCTTAATATCTGTAATGTCTTCTTGAGGTGTTCTTCATGATCCTCTTCGGTCTTTGAATAGATCAGAATATCATCAATAAAGACCACAATAAATTGGTCTAAATAGGGTCTGAATATGCTGTTCATTAACTGCATAAAAGCTGCGGGGGCATTTGTTAGTCCGAAAGGCATAACAGTAAATTCGTAATGCCCATACCTGCTTCGAAATGCAGTTTTATGAATATCTTCTTCTTTGATCTTCAATTGGTGGTAACCAGAACGAAGATCAATCTTGGAGAAATATAAAGCTCCAGATAGTTGATCGAACAGCTCATCAATCCTTGGCAGTGGATACTTGTTTTTGATTGTAAGGTGATTTAGCTGTCGATAATCTATACATAATCTCATCGATCCGTCCTTCTTTTTGACGAATAGCACGGGTGCTCCCCATGGGGAAGTACTCGGCCTGATGAAACCCTTGTTCAATAACTCCATTAGCTGCTCTTTTAGTTCCTTCAGCTCAGCAGGGGACATTCTGTATGGTGCCCTGGAAATATGATGAGCACCAGGGACAAGGTCGATTGTGAACGACACTTCCCTTTCCGGGGGTAAGCCGGTTAAATCTTCTGGAAAAACATCTGGAAAATCCCGAATTACACGGATGTCTTCAAGTTTAACCTTCTCGACTTCCGTGGCAGTCACGAATGCTATGAAAGTCATGCATCCCTTATTCATAAGTTTACTAGCTCGGAGTGCTGATATAAGAAGTGATTTACTCCGAGGGCTATTGTAAACTAGCTCTGGGAAATCTACGAAAGTTACCTTGCCATGCCGGCAATCTACAGTTGCTTGGTATGTGGATAGCCAGTCGGCACCTAGTATGACATCATACCCCTTTATGTCTAGGCATATCAGGTCAGCAGGTAAATTATTTCCCTTAATCATCACTTCACAGTTTGGATAATGATAAGTGATATCAGACTCATTCCCAAGAGGTGTAGATATGACCAAATCTAGCAGTTCATGTTTCTTAGAAAATGAAGCAGCAAAGTTCTTGGAAACGAATGATTGAGTTGCTCCGGTATCGAATAAAACTTGAGCAGTTTTTGAACAAATAGTGAGAGTACCTTCCACAATTCCACCTTTAGTGGGTTCCGTCTCTTGGAGAGCTTGCAGACGGCCTTGTTTCTTTACCGGACGCTTCTCGTCTTTGGTGTCTTGTTCCTTCATCAGTGGGCAGTCCGGGATTCGATGCTCTCGGCTCCCACATCGAAGACAAGCTCCTAACTTTCTCCAGCATTCCTCGGTCTTATGACCAGCTTTATCACAATACTTGCAAATCTCCTTTGATGGTGTGGTGGTGGAGAATGGTCTGTCATTCTTCTGGAATTTCTTCGCCTTAGAGGGCTCCCCTCCCATGAAGAATCGCTTCTTGTTGAAGGATTGTTTGAATTTTCCCGGGCTTGTGACGGGTTCCTTCTTGTCTCTTCCTCGGATTCTCTCAGATAATTCGGTGGCGTCTTCCAGCAGTTGAGCACGCCGAACCATCTCCGAATAGACTTGGATGTCCATCGGGGCAAGTTGTGTGATATAATGGGGCCGAAGCCCATTGAGGAATCTTCTCGCCTTCATCTTTTCTGTACACACCAAGTGGGGTGCATACCTAGATAATCTGGAGAACTGGGCCTCATACTCGGCCACTTTCAAGCCCCGTTATTTTAGAACGGCGAATTCTGTGGCCTTCTTTTCCTGGATATGATCGGAGAAGTACTTGTTGTTGAAATGCTCTGTGAATTCATCCCATGTAACATGGTATTCTGGCAGTGTTGCTTCTATGGATTCCCACCAGCATCGAGCGTCCCGCTCAAGTTGGAATACAGCCAGTAAAACTTTCTCCTCGTCCGTGCATTGCATTACACGGAAGATTCGTTCCATCTCCTTTAGCCAATTCTCGGCATCCTCGGGGTCGGACGAACCTGTGAACCTTGGTGGGTTCATGTTACGGAAACTCCTGTGGAGGTCACCCGCTCCACGGTTAGCTCCGCCTTGGGCCACTTGCTGTAGTGCCTGTGTAAGGCCCTGCACGGTGCGCTGCATCTCGCGCCATTGTGCTCTTTCAGCAGCCATGATCCTACAAAAGAGTTAAGTATGATAAAGATCGAATTTACTTGTAAGGTCGAAAGTCATTGTAGAACTTAACCCATGGCTCTATCCATCTCACCGGGTAAGGTATATCTATCCTTGAACTTGGGTTTTACCTATCCTTTGACTCATGTTTTTACTAAGATTTTATTTTCTAACCGTTTTTTTTTTTTCTACTTCCCTAGGTTTGAAAACCTAGGCTCTGATACCACGAAGACTGTCACGCCCCGAGCGCGGAAGATTACCAGGAGGCGTGACGCGTCTATATAGATCGTGTCAATCTTGTAAATATCAGAGTGCGCAAATAACTAAGATTTAACTCGAAGTTAATACAATTAGGATGAGCTGACAATTGATACAACTAACCCAATGACAATTACATACATATCCAAGTCCAACTACTAGGCTTCAAGCCCTTATTACAATTATTGGACTAATACAGCTGACGTCTGACATAACTTGATATGACTGACATAAATGAAATTACAATAATACCATTTACACAAGCACAATTTACAAGATAACAAGATAACTCTATTTTTACACTCATCACTCCGACTCATTCCCTCCCGAGTTCTGGCTGATATCTGAATTTCCTGGAAAGGTTAGAAAACAACTAGATGAGCGAATCGCTCAGTAGGATTTACATCTCAAGTTTTAACATGCTTTAAGTGAATTACACATTCATTTAATGTACGTAACCTATGCATGCAGACAGATAGATATCAAAGAATTGTAAAATCGACGGGAGTAGAAAGTGAGAGTATAGATTTCACAATTTCAAGCAGCAGTGGCAAGTGATAGTAAATGATGTCAAGTCAGTGATAACTGAATAGCAACATGTTATTCAAGCTAGTAACTGAGTAGAAACATGTTATTCAAGCTAGCAATAGTAAGCAAAGTAGTTTCAAGTATGTATAATTGGAATTGGCTATTTATAATGCATTCAAGTAAGCACTTTTACCCTTTTGCGGGTCTCAAGTCAATCAATCAAGTAATATCATGAGAATGAGTGGAATGTCTAAAGTCTAGCATGCAAGTACTTCGGTGCAATGCCAAACACCGTGGTCAATAAACTCCCATGGGCACAAGTACCTTCGGGTGCTCCCCCCAGGACCAGACCGGGCCCTATATGCACAGCATTCATCATGTATGTTGACATCCACTCTCATTTATAGCCAATATGGAATTTCAAGGTTTGACCAGTATGATATATAAGGTGGAATTATGGAATGGAATCCAAGGGCGCATTGATGTGTAGGGATGAACTAGGAGTGGAAACCAGTAACGTTTGATACACGGAAAAACTAGATAAGAGAGGTGCCTTATAGGCCACCTGACAATTTTGGAAATGACACCCTCACTGTGGGATGCCCTTCCTGGGAATTATACAAGGTTCAGAGGACCCTATCAGGAGTTAAAATCACCTCTCCGGCTGCCATCTATCAGTGGAGATGGAAAAAGTGAAAGCCTAATGATCACGTTAACGTAATGAGCTAGTTGGGTCGACTCAATAGTCCATCGCGTCAACTCATTAGTTCATCGCGTCAACTCATCAGTTCATCGCGTCAACCCATCAGTTCACAGCGTCAACGCAGTGAACAGACAGGGTCGACCCTGTCAACAGGCAAGGTCACTGCGTCGACCCTGTCAACAGGCTGCGTCGACCCTGTCAACAGGCAGGGTCGACTCATCAGTTCATCGCGTCAACACGATGAACTGGCAGGGTCGACTCATCAGTTCATCGCGTCAACGCGATGAACTGGCAGGGTCGATACTTTCTTTTGTTTCCCAGTTTTCATGCCCTTTCAATCCTCTTTTCACTCTGAGTTCTTCACAAAAGTTCTTCTTCTCTTATAGATGTAGATTTTATTCTTCTACCATGACCTCCAATTCTTCTTAATTTTTAAGTTATAATTAATTTTCTAAGGTTCTATTTTTTTACTCAATAACTGTTCACATATGCCTATAGATCTCGGTTTTTCACATTTTTCACCTTCTTCCTCTCATTTTTTCTCTCTGCACTCTTCATAAAACTTCTTTCTAACATTCCAATCTACGATTTTCTCTTCTATCATGTACTCTCATTCTCTTTAGATTCTTCGTTATTCTCCTTCTTAGAACCCCCCCCCCCTATTTTCAATATAATTTCTTGGTCTTTTTCAACTTGGTCTCTTTTCAACTTGGCCTCCTTCAACTTGGTCTCTTTTCCACATTTTTCATCCTCTTGACTACAATTTCTTCTTTCACTATTTTAGGTTTTAGTTTCATAGAAATTGACATAATGACAGGCCCTTTACTAAAGCATGAACTATATCAAATATAGATACTAGCTACTACATGCTAATCATCTCAGATTTAAGCCAACATATGTTAATCATTCTAGATATGATACTAATACTTGCTAATTCTTCTGGGTATAAAGTTAATACATGCTAATTATCTTAGGTATGAAGTTAATATATGCTAATCATCCTAGATTTAAGCCAATACATGTTAATCATTCTAGATATGAGACTAATGCTTGCTAATACTTGCTAATTATTTTCGGTATAAGGCTAATACATGCTAATCATTTCAGATTTAAGCCAACACATGTTAATCATTCTAGATATGATACTAATACTTGCTTATTCTTCTGGGTATAAAGTTAATACATGCTAATTATCTTAGGTATGAAGTTAATATATGCTCATCATCCTAGATTTAAGCCAATACATGTTAATCATTCTAGATATGAGACTAATGCTTGTTAATACTTGCTAATTATTTCTGGTATAAGGCTAATACATGCTAATCATTTCAGATTTAAGCCAACACATGTTAATCATCCTAGATATGACACTAATACTTGCTAATACTTGTTAATTATTCTGGGTATAAAGTTAATACATGCTAATTATCTTAGGTATGAAGTTAATATATGCTAATCATCCTAGATTTAAGCCAACACATGCTTTATAAACACTAAACATCGCATGGAAATGAGCCTAATACTAAAGGCCTAGACTAATCATCCTAGATTAGCTACTAATTTAGTTAAAAGTTGAGAACACCTACCTGTTGGAGGTTCGTAGTGCAGAACCCTTCTTGTGGAATCCCTGTAGAGCTTTGCCCCAACCTTAGCTAAGCTAGAATGGGAATGGGGTAGCAAAAAGGGGATGTTATAAGGTCTAGTATGAACGGATAGGGGACAAGATCTGAAATAATGAGTCTTTACAGCTTGTACAGGCTGGAGAGATAAGAGATAGGCTGGAGAGATAAGAGACAATTGTTTGGACATATAACCCATGGCCCAATTCGTAAGTGCAAGATTAGCTTATAACATATAATTATTTGGCAAAAAGGGTAGATACATGGTGGATGCTAGGATTTGAACCCTGGTCATTGGGTTGGAAGGCAAGTCACTTAACCAACTACACTAGGAAGCCACTTATTAAATGAATAACCTTTATATATGATAACTTTATGTTCCTACTTCTTACATAAACTACCTAAATAGTTTATCTAATATTATTTTATTTTATTTTATTTTTATTTGAAAAATATTGATAATAAAAAAAATTATCATTTTTTTTATACGGGGTGCTACAATGAGTCTGAGTCAGCAGGGGAGAGGCCAGGATATTCGGGAAGCGACATTGGGCATTTGGAACCTGGTAGGTTGACCTGGGTCATAGCAGGTCGACCTACCCATGGGTCAGTCGACCGAAGACGCAATTCGGTCTACTGAGCCCGCGTGTGTGTCGACCCGGGGCTGGGGTAGGTCAACCTACCCATGGGTCAATCGACCGAAGACACAATTCGGTCGACTGAGCCCCTGGGTGTGTGGACCCGGGGCTGGAGTAGGTCGACCGAACCCCCTGGCTTCCCCCCCCCCTTTTTAATGTTATTCGTTTATATGTTCATGTATATATATATTCCAATTTTTTTCGTTTATTTTTTCTTTTCTTTTGTCTTTCATTATTACTATCTTATGATCATCATTTTTTATTCTTGTTATTTATATATTATTTATTTATTTATTTCCTTATTTCATTGTTTCATCTGTATAGTTTCTCTTTTTTCTTTTTCCTTTTCATTTTTTGTTATTATTTATTATTTATATTTTATTACATTTATTATTATTATTACTTTTGTTTTATCATACGTCTTTCGTCATCACCACATTTCACTCACCCCCCCCCCTTTTCACTATTGGTTTCTTTATTGCGCCATATTTCTGACGAAATTTCGACAGCACCTCCTCTAGACCCAAGGCATTTGGGGGGTGGATAGCAGGTGCACATCCCCAGAGAATCCGAGATGGTGCCGTAGATGTTCAGATATGCCCAACATAGCGGCATACCAAGTTACCGGTGGCACCGTATCCCCGAGGGCTAGCCTACTAAGGGATCGAAATCACCTGAATACCTCGAGAGGGGCGGAGAATCGTGGAATCACGACCAGAACATTGGAGCAAAGTTGGACGAGGGAGCCGAAGGGATGGCCGTCGCTGGATCAGCCCATTAGAAGGGTTGTCAGATTAATCGTCTGGGCCACACCGGTTCAAGCATGGATCGGCCATGGGAGAGCACGCTCCTATGCCCGATCACTGACGCAAAAGGGGCACCTAATCATCGCATCAGAGGACGTCAGATCAGTTGGACAGGGCCACGCATGATTGCGCCAGATCGTCCGCGTTGGGGTGCGCCAGATCAACCCATCTAAGGGTTGCTGGTTCACTTGGCTGAAAAAAGGGGAAAAAAGGGCGTGCGCCTGCACCGGATTGGTCTGCGTTGCGCCGGACCACAGCCAGGTCGTGCAGTTGAGAGGCATTGGACCTAACTTTCGGGCTGTGTAGGATCGTGCCGTTGGTGCACGCACGTCGGATCAGCTATGCAGAAAATAGAGCATCGTAAAATCGAATGGAGAGCGCCATGCGGAGGGCCAAAGGAGAAGGCGATCGCACTGGCGTGTAAGGCTGCATCTCTGATCAATTTTTCTCTCCTCTGATCGGCTACAGAGGGGAGAGAAGGAAATCAAATCAAAAGAAACTTATGGGGATTTATGTGGTAAGATTACGTTGGTTCACAGTGTTCAGTGGTGATAGGCAGATCTAGAGGGGAGGGGTGAATAGATCAGCCCCCTTTTACCTTTTTTGCGGAAATAAAAACTAAGACTAACACAGTAGATAAAGATGTAGATATTAGTTAATATCTGAGAGACTAGATGCACACAGGATGCCTGGAAACGGTCCTATCAAGCTTCTACCATTGGAACAAGAGAGAAGACCAACCACAAGACAAGATCTTTAAGGTGGTTCAGTCTCAATCTAGAGACCTACGTCCACCCCTCACACAACACAGTGAGGCTTCACTAGTGCCAACGTACAATGGCTGATTCACAGCTTCTAACTGAGAGATACACTCTCACACTCCGCTGTCACACAGCTTGTGGGATCACACCCCAAACCACACAGATAGGCGACCACACCTTCTGTCTTCCTACACGCAGGTAGGGATCTAATGATATGAAGTTTGTTTATAAGAAAAGTAAACTAAAGATGAAATGGACAGACAGAGTATCGTAATGAAAGCGCTATGACAAAGAAGTCTCCTGTCTGGGAATGAGCTTGAGAGAGCCTTGACTTTCTTCTTCTCGTTGAATCTTCATAGCAGCCATGGAATATTTCTTTTTGTCGTGAGGAAGAGACAATATCTTCTTCTAGGTTCACTCACACCGGCAGCATCAGGACCAAGAGTAGCTTGGACAGCAAGCTTTCTTCTTCTTCGTTTTCTCCTCAGCACTCTTCTCAGCTCACTTGCTGCTCTTTTCACCTACGAACTGGAGCTCATGCTCCTTATGTATATTGGTATCCTTGGGCGACACCAACGTTGTCCACTCTTTCAAGCAACACCCAGAATGTCATGTCCACATTATTTGAACTGCTTCTACTTGTACAGTTGACTCCATTCTTGTCAAGTCTACAGGAATGTGGGTAGGTAGGAGACCATAGCAGCAAAGGTACGATTTCCTTCAGAAAATATCTCTACTAAATCACAGTCTTCTGACACCGACGCAATCTGACGGCTTTTTCCAGAGCAAACGGATCCTCTAGATTAAGTTCAGGATCTTGAAATCAGCCTCCGTCGGATTCAGATCTGTTCTGGACGAAAACAGTGTGTCGACACTTTCCTGGTAGTGTGTCGAGACATTCCTTTGAATATCTTGGAGAATCGTTCTGGTTGATCGTGGATGTGTCGACACTTTACCCCCAGTGTGTCGAGACATCCCTTTGAAATCTTGAAGAACCACGGCTGATGAGTCGAGACAACACCAAACGATGTCGAGACCTGTGAGCCATGTGCAGAGTTGTTGTAAGAAGGTGTCGAGACATGAGCGCCATGTGCAGAGATTATCACACGAATGTGTCGACACTTTTCACTCAGTGTGTCGAGACATCGGTGAATCCAGATACTTAGCTAGAACGCTTCAGCTTGAATTCTTCTGGATGTGTCGAGACATGAGTTGGATGTGTCGAGACATTTTGGTATGCCGGAGCTCAAATGTTTGAAATTTCAACATAATCTCTTCTGGATGTGTCGAGACATGATTGGGCCGTGTCGAGACACCACTTAGTGAGATTCTTCTGCACTTGTTTAATCAGTTTATCAAACCAAATTAAGTTAGATATTTTTTAAACATCTACTAATGATTTGTGATTTGTTATCATCAAAACCAGAGGACACAACATTCTCCCCCTTTTGATGATGACAACCATGAATCATTATGTCCAAGCATTCATATAGCAAATCAATCAAATTGGTTTGAAGAGCCATCAACCAAGCAAAATTCATTCATTCATCCACAACCACTGAATGTTAGCATTTTTCAACAAAGAGCATTTTCAACAGCAACAAAGGGCTTGATTCATTAATCAACCATAGTTTTGTACAGATCAAACAAGGATGTGTGTTCAAGCACTTACACTGCAATTCTACATGCAAAAGGCTAAATGAAAAGGCTAACTATATGCCAGATGCTTGATGATGTTTGACTTCAGTACTTCTCCCCCTTTGTCATCAGTAAGGAGGGGGTGAAGGAGGAGGCTGCTGTGGTGGAGGCATGGTGCTGGTGCTGGCCAGGTGCAGGACCTGTGCCTCTTGGAACTCATGTTGCAGGTGGGAGATGGCTGACTCCAGAGAGTCAATCCTGTGATTTAACTGCTCATCCCTTTGACTGATAAAATGGTGTAAGTCTTGGACATTTTCTTTGATGTCCTTGAGCCAGGTATACATCATCACATAAATGTATTCTGTTTCAACCCTCTATTGGGAGCCTTGTGGTGGAAAACGAGAAGATGTGGCTTCTATTTGAGGAGGAGGACACCATTCATCACCTGCGTCCTGCATGGCTGGTTGGAGTTGAGCTTTATGCAGACGTATGAGCAGCAATATTTCACTACCAACCGTATCCAATTTCTTATATACGACGTCCATCTTTGCCTCAACTTTGGTGGTGTTATTGACTGCTCTAGCTGTGTCAGTATGAACAGTGTCGGCAAGCCTGGAGGAGGCATCAAGTAGCCTATTGGTGTCAGAATGTAGTTTCCCTTTCAACCTTTGGGAAGCATCCAGTAAGCGAGAAGTAGTGGCATTGATGGTTCTTTCGAGATTGGAGGTGGCATCAAGAGATCTGTTGATCTCTGTGGTCACATGTGCCCAGATGGATGTAGTTGCGCCAGCAGCTTATCCTCTGATTGAGGTTGTGGCTCCTGCCACTTGTTCAGCTAGCTGATTGGAGGACTCCATCAGTTTGGCATACTTAATGTTGAGATTACCTTGATCCTCTCGGATGTTATAGGCATGCATGACCATTTCAGCAGTTTTCTCCTGGGTTTCAGTGTGGATCTGTCATAGTCTTTTCATGATTCTGCCTGCTCGTTCACACACATTTATCAAGGAGTTCATGAAGCTTTTCATCCTTTCATCTGACTTATGTCCGTCGTGCACAAATTTTTCCCATCGGATGTTCTGAACTTGCTCATAATGGAGTTGGCTAGCTTCATGTCTATCCACTTGTAGACTGATCTGACGACAGGAGGAATTCAAACTCCCAAATTGGGTAGTGAGAAATTGAATGAGGGCAGGATGAATATCCATTAAATTGCCAGTGGCACCAAATGTAGGACCTTGTGAGGTGGAGGCCTCGGCATGAAATTCAGGAGGGGGCATCCTTTGCAGTGAACACTCAGGGCTCATTTTTTAGAGACAAAGGAAGTTGGATACCAAAAGCCATCATCATCCTAGGCTGGTCCATGGGATCTGCAAACTGCTGGTGCTGAGGGGCCTGCTCAAAGTGGATATCTGCATGAAACATTTCCGCATGCTGATCTAACTGTGCTTCTGAATCTGGTTGGTCTTGTGCTGGCTGACCTTGTGGAGGATGGTCTTGTGGAAGCTGTTCCTATGGAGCCGGCTGAACAGGAGGGTCAGGTACATGACCAGGTAGATTCCTCACCATTTTGTCACCTTCCTTTTTGAAGTGCATATAGTTTTGGATGAACCTCAGGGTGTAAACATTACTCTGGGGAATGGATATGGACTTCTCTTTTTCAAGAGGAATGCCAACCTTCTGAAAGATGGCAGTAAGATGTGCAACATAAGGCAGGCTACGCCTGTTGTAAGTGCAGCTATCCATAACCTGAAGTATAATCTCTGGAAGACAAACATGGTATTTGTTGAACAGACAGTAAAAAAGGAATCTCTGTGTCTTAATAAGTCTGCTTCTGCCACCCCCTTGTGGGGTAATCATCGTAGTGAAGATATGATGTAGTAGACGCTGCAGTGGGGGAAACCGATTGGTGTCAAATGATTTAACCAAAAGTTGGGTGTCATCCTGAGGATTTCTAGGCTTGCCAGTCAGGAGGGTATAAGCTGCAAACAAATCGATCTCAACCTCTGATTCTATCTCCCCATCCCGGGGTATATGTAAAGCTTTGTGAAGAAGCTTAGTTGTGAGCTTGATGGAAACCCCCTTGACTACTGTCCGAAGGACTTTCTTTTTCTCATCAAAGAATAAGTTCTTGTAGAACTGCTGAACTAAAAATGGGTAGTATACCCTGTGCTAAGACAAAAATAGTTTCCAACCTTGGAACTCGAACAACGACAGTAGCTCTAGAAAATACACAAGCATCTCTTGGTCACTAAAATCTACATACCTAGGGAAGAGAATCCTAGTGGAATCACTGTCTTCTTCCCTAAAAGAGGCAGCAGTGTTGGGCTTTTGAGGGATTGACTAAGCTTTGGCCTTCCCTTTTCTTTGGTTGACAGCCGTGGCCGCTTGGCCGGAGTTGGCGGCGGCGAACCCTTGTCAGTGTTGGACCCCTGGGCTTCGGCAGCCCTCTTCCTGGCTGGTTCTGCAGCTGGGCGGTCCTCAATAAGTTTGGATCGCCCTTCCGACGGAGCTTTTGAGGCTGCGACCTTCTTAGATGAAGCAGCCTCTTTCTTCTTGCCACGGGTGACCGGTGGAGCCATGGAGAGTGGACGGAAGGGAAGGAGAGTAGTGCGAAGGCTAGCTGGGGCTATCGGCACAAGAGAACGGAGAAGGGGGCGAGGGCGTCGACCTCCACTGTGAGAGTGTGCAGGATCGTCGGAGCGCGGGTGTAAGAGAGAGAAGTAGGGTTTGAAAATGAAGAGGGGGTGAGAAATTGATTTTCACCGTCGAGTTAAATGGGGAAAGTTGAGATTTTTACTTTTGAAAAAGACAACCCTGAAATTGAAATGGTGTATATGCTCATATGTTAAGTTACAACAGTTTAAAGCTTATAAGCTCATTTTTGAGTAGCAAACGTTTGAGAAAAATCATTTTTGCAACAGATAATATGATGTAAACATTTGAGAAATTAAGAGAATAGAACTAAGCCCATTTTACTTACTCATCACATTCATATGGCATGATTGGAAAAGAAGATAAGCAAGTATTGAAGATAAACAATAACCCTTTTTGTTTTGAAGCATGTTGTAGAGTCAACCCCAACCCATTTTTTTTATTTTTAATTAATTAACCAGTCCAATATAGCATTCACTTTTTGACTCAAGGAAACTCGTTGTTTAGACGCCAGAGTCCCTGGTTACTCAGTGTAGCTTATCTTTCTGAATTCATTTGAACAGAGTTGACTTCCCTCATCATGACTAGATTATCCTTCATTTCATTGATGGAGGATCTAGTTTCTCTGAAGAGAGGTCATTGCTCTGAATTTAGCAGCATGGTTGTTTAGAGGCGTATTCTCTAATAGACTTCGAGATGGGAACATGTTTAAAGACAATACATGCCAACCATTTTAAAAGCCAAGGAGCCAAGTTGCAGTGAAGTTTCAGACGCAGGGGCAAGGGTTATTTTCAAGAACTTAAGAAATGTTTCAATCTTATTATGAATGCAAGTTTGGTAAAACTCAAAGCAATGATTCACGAAAATGAGGATTATAAACAAGAAACTATTTCTTAAACAAGAGTAATACAACAAGACTCACCCAGGGTTGTATAGATGAATGAAAATTGTCTCAACTCCCCCTCACTTGATACTCGGTGAAAAGTGAAGGTTCAGAGGCAAGAGATTTGAGGTGGAAATGAAAGAAGCAGTGGAAAGAGGGAGTCAAGGAAACTCTCCATTTGTTCTTCAAAACCAAAGCGGCAGTGAGACATGTCTCGACACAAGACTTGAAGGTGTCGATCTGAACACCAGTTTCTAAGCAGTATGTCTCGACACATATCAGTACATCAAACTGTTCTCTGCTAGCTTCTGTGATTCATCATTTCTGACAGACACCTGCCATCTTTTACTGCCAATACCTCCGACTTTCTTCTTTCAGACTGCCATTCAAGAAGGGTTTTACCTTTTGCTGCCATTGAGGAATGCTAGATTGGATGCTAAAGCTTTAAACATGCTTATGCACTAAAGATCAACTATGCAGATAGTAATGTGCAATACTGACTCATGGTACTTGGCGGAGGCTTGTCCTCATGCATGAGGAGAGTTTCCTGACAGGCGTAACCTGTCATTTCACTTCTCAACATTTGATATACCATGCAGTCACAACATGATGTTCAATTAAAGACATTCATAAGTACAAGCAAGCTCCCCCTGAATGTGACCATCATTCAAGGCAAGGTTCATACATCAAATGTACCAGATCTAAATCAAATTAGATATGTATGTTCCAACTAAGGTGAAGACAAGTAAGCAGATCATTAAAGGAGTAATTGATAGCTTAAACCTGAGTGGACTGAGGTCTGCACAGACCAAGCTCTCTTCTTAAAGTTGTAAACCTGTCATTACTTAAGGGTTTTGTGAGTATGTCTGCAATCTGATTTTCTGAGTCTACAAAATAGAGCTCAAAGTGATTTTTGAGAACTCCATCCCTTATAAAATGATGCCTAATTTCAATGTGTTTAGTCCTAGAGTGCATGACTGGATTTTTTGCAAGATTGATAACATTTGTGTTATCACACAGAATGGGTACACACCCAAGATCTATTAGATAGTCTTGGAGTTGGTGTTTGATCCACAGTACTTGGGTGCCACAACTCCCTGCAGCAACATATTCTGCTTCTGCAGTTGAGAGTGCAACCGAGTGCTGTTTCTTGGAAGCCCAAGAAACCAAACACCCACTAAGAAATTGGCAATAGCCACTAGTGCTCTTGCGGTCCAGTTTGCATCCTGCATAATCTGCATCTGAATAAGAAATAAGTGAAAGATCACAAGATGCAGGATATCATAGTCCCAATTCTTGAGTGCCAGCAAGGTATCTAAAGATACGCTTGACAGCAGTCAAGTGAGATTGTCTAGGACTAGACTGAAATCTAGCACAAAGGCAAATACTAAACTGAATGTCTGGTCTAGATGCAGTTAGATAGAGCAATGATCCAATCATACATCTGTATCTCTTTGCATCTACAAGAATACATTGTTCATCTGCATCCAGTGAAGTGACAGTCCCCATTGGAGTTCCTAAAGGCTTACAGTTGTTCAGATCAAACTTTTTCAGCAACTCCTTCACATACTTGGCTTGATTGATAAAGCAGTCATCATTGCTTTGACTAATCTGCAAGCCAAGAAAGAATTGAAGCTCACCCATTAGACTCATTTCAAATTCATTGGTCATGAGTTTAGCAAACTCCTCACACATTTGAGGTTTAGTGGACCCGAACACTATGTCATCCACATAAATCTGAACTATCAAGATATCTTTACCTTGTTTCTTGGTGAATAGTGTCTGATCTACATTACCTCTTGAATACCCTTGTTCGGTGAGATATGAGCTTAGTCTGTCGTACCAAGCTCTAGGTGCCTGCTTCAAGCCATACAAAGCCATGTCCAACTTATAAACATGATCTTTGAAGTATGTGCATTCAAAATTAGGGGGTTGCTCTACATAAACTTCTTCTTTCATAAGACCATTTAGCAAAGCACTCTTAACATCCATTTGCTGCAGTTTGATTTTATGAGAACATGCAAAAGCTAGCAAAATTCTAATGGCTTCAAGTCTAGCAACAGGAGCAAAAGATTCTTCATAATCTATGCCAAATTCTTGATTATACCCGTGAGCCACCAATCTCGATTTGTTTCTTACTATCTTTCCATCTTCACTTAGCTTATTTCTGAACACCCATTTTGTTCCTATGACTGATTTTTCTTTAGGCCTTGGAACAAGATGTCATACTTTATTTCTTTCAAACTGGTGTAATTCATCATGCATGGAATTGATCCAATTTTCATCTTTTAGGGCCTCTACAACATTTTTGGGTTCAATTTGAGACACAAGAGCAAGTTGTTCAATTTCATCCATAATTTTGAAATGAGACCTAGTTTTGGTTCGGTCATGCAGATTACTTAAGATGTTTTCCAACGAATGATCTTTCAACACTCTTAGATCAGGTTGAGCATTACCTTCATCTGTCTCGGTGACCGGAGCATTATTTGGTTCTCCTTAGTCCTCATTTGCATGTGTCTCTTCTTGTGGAAGTTCCTCTTTTCCTCTTACGTTCAGGAATTCCCCATCATCATCCTCCCTGCAGGAGTTGTTATGATCAATCTCATCAAAAGTGATGTGAGGGGATGAAGGAGGAGGCTGCTGTGGTGGAGGCATGGTGCTGGTGCTGGCCAAGTACAAGACCTGTGCCTCTTGGAACTCATGTTGCAGGTGGGAGATGGTTGGCTCCAGAGAGTCAATCCTGTGATTTAACTGCTCATCCCTTTGACTAATAAAATGGTGTAAGTCTTGGACATTTTCTTTGATGTCCTTGAGCCAGGTATACATCATCTCACAAATGTATTCTATTTCAGCCCTCTGTTGGGAGCCCTGTGGTGGAAAATGAGAAGAGGTGGCTTCGGTTTGAGGAGGAGGACACCATTCATCACCTGCGTCCTGCATGGCTAGTTGGAGTCGAGCTTTATGCAGACGTATGAGCTCCAATATTTAACTACCAACCGTATCCAATTTCTTGTATACGACGTCCATCTTTGCCTCAGCTTTGGTGGTGCTATTGACTGCTCTAGCTGTGTCAGTATGAATAGTGTCGACAAGCCTGGAGGAGGCATCAAGTAGCCTATTGGTGTCAGAATGCAGTTTCCCTTTCAACCTTTGGGAAGCATCCAATAAGCGAGAAGTAGTGGCATTGATGGTTCTTTCGAGATTGGAGGTGGCATCAAGAGATCTGTTGATCTCTGCGGTCACATGTGCCCGGATAGATGTAGTTGTGCCAGCAGCTTATCCTCTGATTGAGGTTGTGGCTTCTGCCACTTGTTCAGCTAGCTGATTGGATGACTCCATCAGTTTGGCATACTTAATGTTGAGATTACCTTGATCCTCTCGGATGTCATAGGAATGCATGACCATTTCAGTAGTTTTCTCCTGGGTTTCAGTGTGGATCTGTCGTAGTCTTTTCATGATTCTGCCTACTCATTCACACACATTTATCAAGGAGTTCATGAAGCTTTCATCCTTTCATCTGACTTATGTCTGTCGTGCATAAATTTTTCCCATCGGCTGTTCTGAACTTGTTCATAATGGAGTTGGCTAGCTTCCAGTCTATCCACTTGTAGACTGATCTGACGACAGGAGGAATTCAAACTCCCAAATTAGGCAGTGAGAAATTGAATGAGGGCAGGATGAATATCCATTAAACTGCCAGTGGCACCAAATGCAGGACCTTGTGAGGTGGAGGCCTCGGCATGAAATTCAGGAGGGGCATCCTTTGCAGTGAACACTCGGGGCTCATTTTCTGGAGACAAAGGAGGTTGGATACCAAAGGCCATCATCATCCCAGGCTGGTCCATGGGATCTGCAAACTGCTGGTGCTGAGGGGCCTGCTCAAAGTGGATATCTGCATGAAATATTTCCTCATGCTGATCAAACTGTGCTTCTGAATCTGGTTGGTCCTGTGCTGGCTGACCTTGTGGAGGATGGTCTTGTGGAAGCTGTTCCTGTGGAGCCGGCTGAACAGGAGGGTCAGGTACATGACCAGGTAGATTCCTCACCATTTTGTCACCTTCCTCTTTGAAGTGCATATAGTTTTGGATGAACCTCAGGGTATAGACATTACTCTGGGGAATGGATATGGACTTCTCTTTTTCAAGAGGAATGCCAACCTTCTGAAAGATGGCAGTAAGATGTGCAACATAAGGCAGGCTACGCCTATTGTAAGTGCAGCTATCCATAACCTGAAGTATAATCACTGGAAGACAAACATGGTATTTGTTGAACAGATAGTAAAAAAGGAATCTCTGTGTCTCAGTAAGTCTGCTTCTGCCACCCCCTTGTGGGGTAATCATCGTAGTGAAGATATGATGCAGTAGACGCTGCAGTGGGGGAAACCGATTGGTGTCAAATGATTTAACCAAAAGTTGGGTGTCATCCTGAGGATTTCTAGGCTTGCCAGTCAGGAGGGTATAAGCTGTAGACAAATCGATCTCAACCTCTGATTCTATCTCCCCATCCCGGGGTATATGTAAAGCTTTGTGAAGAAGCTTAGTTGTGAGCTTGATGGAAACCCCCTTGACTACCGTCCGAAGGACTTTCTTTTTCTCATCAAAGAATAAGTTCTTGTAGAACTGCTAAACTAAAAATGGGTAGTATACCCTGTGCTCAAACAAAAACAATTTCCAACCTTGGAACTCGAACAGCAGCAGTAGCTCTGGAAAATACACAAGCATCTCTTGATCACTAAAATCTACATACCTAGGGAAGAGAATCCTGGTGGGATCACTGTCTTCTTCCCTAGGAGAGGCAGCAGTGCTGGGCTTCTGAGGGATTGACTAAGCTTTAGCCTTCCCTTTTTCTTTGGCTGACAGCCGTGGCCGCTTGGCCGGAGTTGGCGGCGGCGAACCCTTGTCAGTGTTGGACCCCTGGGCTTTGGCAGCCCTCTTCCTGGATGGTTCTGCAGCTGGGCGGTCCTCAATAAGCTTGGATCACCCTTCCGACGGAGCTTTTGAGGCAACGGCCTTCTTAGATGAAGCAGCCTCTTTCTTCTTGTCGCGGGTGACCGGTGGAGCCATGGAGAGTGGACGGAAGGGAAGGAGAGTAGTGCGAAGGCTAGCTGGGGCTATCGGCACAAGAGAATGGAGAAGGGGGCGAGGGCGTCGACCTCCACTGTGAGAGTGTGCAGGATCGCCGTAGCACGGGTGTAAGAGAGAGAAGTAGGGTTTGAAAATGAAGAGGGGGTGAGAAATTGATTTTCACCGTCGAGTTAAATGGGGAAAGTTGAGATTTTTACTTTTGAAAAAGACAACCCTGAAATTGAAATGGTGTATATGCCCCTATGTTAAGTTCCAACAGTTTAAAGCTTATAAGCTCATTTTTGAGTAGCAAACGTTTGAGAAAAATCATTTTTGCAACAGATAATATGATGTAAACATTTGAGAAATTAAGAGAATAGTTACAAGCCCATTTGACTTACTCATCACATTCATATGGCATGATTGGAAAAGAAGATAAGCAAGTATTGAAGATAAACAATAACCCTTTTTTGTTTTGAAGCATGTTGTAGAGTCAACCCCAACCCATTTTTTTTATTTTTAATTAATTAACCAGTCCGATATAGCATTCACTTTTTGACTCAAGGAAACACGTTGTTTAGACGCCCGAGTCCCTGGTTACTCAGTGTAGCTTATTTTTCTGAATTCATTTGAACAGAGTTGACTTCCCTCATCATGACTAGATTATCCTTCATTTCATTGATGGAGGATCTAGTTTCTCTGAAGAGAGGTCATTGCTCTGAATTTAGCAGCATGGTTGTTTAGAGGCGTATTCTCTAATAGACTTCAAGATGGGAACATGTTTAAAGACAATACATGCCAACCATTTTAAAAGCCAAGGAGCCAAGTTGCAGTGAAGTTTCAGACGCAGGGGCAAGGGTTATTTTCAAGGACTTAAGAAATGTTTCAATCCTATTATGAATGCAAGTTTGGTAAAACTCAAAGCAATGATTCACGAAAATGAGGATTATAAACAAGAAATCATTTCTTAAACAAGAGTAATACAACAAGACTCACCCAGGGTTGTATAGATGAATGAAAATTTTCTCAACTCCCCCTCACTTGATACTCGGTGAAAAGTGAAGGTTCAGAGGTAAGAGATTTGAGGTGGAAATGAAAGAAGTAGTGGAAAGAGGGAGTCAAGGAAACTCTCCATTTGTTCTTCAAAATCAAGGCGGCAGTGAGACATGTCTCGACACAAGACTTGAAGGTGTCGATCTGAACACCAGTTTCTAAGCAGTATGTCTCGACACATATCAGTACATCAAACTGTTCTCTGCTAGCTTCTGTGATTCATCATTTCTGACAGACACTTGCCATCTTTTACTGTCAATACCTCCGACTTTCTTCTTTCAGACTGCCATTCAAGAAGGATTTTACCTTTTGCTGCCATTGAGGAATGCTAGATTGGATGCTAAAGCTTTAAACATGCTTATGCACTAAAGATCAACTATGCAGATAGCAATGTGCAATACTGACTCATGGTACTTGGTGGAGGCCTGTCCTCACGCATGAGGAGAGTTTCCTGACAGGCATAACCTGTCATTTCACTTCTCAACAATTGATATACCATGCAGTCACAACATGATGTTCAATTAAAGACATTCATAAGTACAAGCAAGCTCCCCCTGAATGTGACCATCATTCAAGGCAAGGTTCATACATCAAATGTACCAGATCTAAATCAAATTAGATATGTATGTTCCAACCAAGGTGAAGACAAGTAAACAGATCATTAAAGGAGTAATTGATAGCTTAAACCTGAGTGGACTGAGGTCTGAACAGACCAAGCTCTCTTCTTAAAGTTGTAAACATGTCATTGCTTAAGGGTTTTGTGAATATGTCTGCAATCTGATTTTCTGAGTCTACAAAATGGAGCTCAAAGTGATTTTTGAGAACTTCTTCCCTTATAAAATGATGCCTAATTTCAATGTGTTTAGTCCTAGAGTGCATGGCTGGATTTTTTACAAGATTGATAGCACTTGTGTTATCACGCAGAATGGGTACACACCAAGATCTATTAGATAGTCTTGGAGTTGGTGTTTGATCTATAGTACTTGGGTGCCACAACTCCCTGCAGCAACATATTCTGCTTCTGCAGTTGAGAGTGCAACCGAGTGCTATTTCTTGGAAGCCCAAGAAACCAAACACCCACTAAGAAATTGGCAATAGTCACTAGTGCTCTTGCGGTCCAGTTTGCATCCTGCATAATCTGCATCTGAATAAGAAATAAGTGAAAGATCACAAGATGTAGGATATCAGTCCCAATTCTTGAGTGCCAGTAAGGTATCTAAAGATACGCTTGACAACAGTCAAGTGGGACTGTCTAGGACTAGACTGAAATCTAGCACAAAGGTAAATACTAAACTGAATGTCTGGTCTAGATGCAGTTAGATAGAGCAATGATCCAATCATATCTCTGTATCTCTTTGCATCTACAAGAATACCTTGTTCATCTGCATCCAGTGAAGTGACAGTCCCCATTGGAGTTCCTAAAGGCTTACAGTTGTTCAGATCAAGCTTTTTCAACAACTCCTTCACATACTTGGCTTGATTGATAAAGCAGCCTTCATTGCTTTGACTAATCTGTAAGCCAAGAAAAAATTGAAGCTCACCCATTAGACTCATTTCAAATTCATTGGTCATGAGTTTAGCAAACTCCTCACACATTTGAGGTTTAATAGACCCGAACACTATGTCATCCACATAAATCTGAACTATCAAGATATCTTTACCTTGTTTCTTGGTGAATAGTGTCTGATCTACATTACCTCTTGAATACCCTTGTTCGGTGAGATATGAGCTTAGTCTGTCGTACCAAGCTCTAGGTGCCTGCTTCAAGCCATACAAAGCTCTGTCCAACTTATAAACATGATCTTTGAAGTATGTGCATTCAAAACCAGGGGGTTGCTCTATATAAACTTCTTCTTTCATAAGACCATTTAGCAAAGCACTCTTAACATCCATTTGCTGCAGTTTGATTTTATGAGAACATGCAAAAGCTAGCAAAATTCTAATGGCCTCAAGTCTAGCAACAGGAGCAAAAGATTCTTCATAATCTATGCCAAATTCTTGATTATACCCTTGAGCCACCATTCTAGATTTATTTCTTACTATATTTCCATCTTCACTTAGCTTATTTCTGAACACCCATTTTGTTCTTATGACTGATTTTTCTTTAGGCCTTGGAACAAGATGCCATACTTTATTTCTTTCAAACTGGTTTAATTCATCATGCATGGAATTGATCCAGTTTTCATCTTTTAGGGCCTCTACAACATTTTTTGGTTCAATTTGAGACACAAGAGCAAGTTGTTCAATTTCATCCATAATTTTGAAATGATTTTCCAATGGATGATCTTTCAACAATCTTAGATCAGGTTGAGCATTACCTTCATCTGTCTCGGTGACCGGAGCATTATTTGGTTCTCCTTAGTCCTCATTTGCCTGTGTCTCTTCTTGTGGAAGTTCCTCTTTTCCTCTTACGTTCAAGAATTCTCCATCATCATCTTCCCTGCATGAGTTGTTATGATCAATCTCATCAAAAGTGATGTGAGGGGATTCTTCTACATAAAGGGTCTTAACATAATAGACTCTATAAGCTCTAGACTTGTCAGAGTACCCAAGGAATATCCCTTCTTCACTCTTGGGATCAAACTTGTCCAGAACTCTTTTGTCATTGTTATGAACAAAACACTTTGACCCGAACACCTTCTTGTGAAAGAGAGATGGCTTTTTACCTTTCAACAGTTCATATGGAATCATTTTGGTGTGGGGCCTTACCATTGAGCGGTTGATGATATAGCATGCAGTGTTTACCGCTTCAGCCCAAAATCTCCTTGGTAGATGCCTTTCAGCAAACATTGTGCGTGCCATTTCTATGAGAGTTATATTCTTCCTCTCAACTACCCTATTTTGCTCAGGAGTCCGTGGTGATGAAAACTTATGAATGATTCATTCAATCCTACACAAATTTTCAAAGTCAGTATTATTGAATTCACCACCATGATCTGAAATAATGTTAAAAATTTTAAACTTACCATCTTACTTCACTTGCATATACAGTGCCTGAAACTCATCAAAGGCATTATTTTTATGTGCAAGATAGAATACCCAAGTGAATCTAGTAAAATCATCCACCAAGACATAACCATATCTTTTACCACTTAAGCTAGCTGTTTTGGTTGGACCAAACAAGTCCATATGAATTAGTTCAAGTGGTTTAGATGATGAGTTTTCAGTTCTGCTTTTGAATGACTTTCTAGTTTGTTTTCCTTGAGCACATGCATCACAAATCTTATTGTTCAGTTTGAATTTAATTTCAGGCAGACCTTTGATAATTGAATGCTTCACCAATTTATGAAGAGTGTTGTAACTAACATGTCCTAGTCTGCGATGCCACAAATAGGCTAATTCAGATTTGGATGCAGCAAGATAAAGATTTATGTGAGTAGGGTCATCTAAGTCAATCATGTACATGTTATTGACTCTTTTATCAGAAAACTTAGTTTCTTTAGAATTAGGTTGCAAGATCCTACATTCATTTGAGTCAAAAACAACAGTATGACCTTTATCACATAGTTGGCTAATGCTCAACAAATTGTACTCCAGACCATCAACAAGTAATACATTATCAATTAAGTTGGAGGGGTTCTTACCAACTTTACCTGAACCAATAATTTTTCCTTTGTTATTTTCTCCAAATGTGACATGTCCAGCTTCCTTTTCAACCAAGAGACAGAATTTGGTTTTATCTCCAGTCATGTGTCTTGAGCAGCCACTATCAAGATACCAACGGTTGTGCACGGCTACAAGACACTCCTGCACAAGGAATTAAGTGACAATGTTTGGAACCCAAGGACAGTTAGGTCCCAATAGTTTCTTCATTTCTGCAAGGCAGGATAAGACAGACTTCGAAATCCAAACTTTCTTAGCATCTTTGCTTTGTTGGGAGTTCTATTTTTTCTTATCTTTAATCTTTTGGATTTTGTGAGTTTTGGAAGTGGTGGAGAAGGATTGTTGATTAGACCATCTGTTCCAGTTTGTTGATCTAGATGAGTAGGAGGTGTCATATTGCCTAGGTCGTTGGGGTTGGGTGAACCTATGACCATAGGGAGCATTATTGTTCCTTACCCATGGAGGTGTCGATCTGTAGAAGGTAAAGTCTGGACCTGTCCACTGTTCAGTCCGTCTATAACTATTTCTGGATAAAGGATGTGTCGACCTCCTGTATGGAAACTGTCGACCTGTTGGTGCAAACCTGGGGTTTTGTTGGACGTTTGACCTGGTGGGTGTTGACCTATTCCATGGAGTGTCCCGACCTGTTCTAACATTGTAGTTGTCTCTTCCTTTGTGATGTGCAGGCTGAGGCTTGGACGGTTGTCGACCTGTTTGGGATTGTTTGTGAACCTTTTTGGGTTGTTGGAAAGTTTTGTTGATTGGTTCTTCTATCTTTTCTTTTCCCTTGTTTTCAATGTTTTCTTGGTGTGTTGATTTGGAGGTTGATGCTTCAGAAGATGATACAAAAGTGGTGGTTTTTAGCCCAAATGATTTCTTTTTGGTAGGCTCATATCCTAGCCCTTATCTGTTGAAGTTTATTTTGGTTCCTAGCAGGGCATTCAAGTTTTCACTCCCATCAACAAATTTTTCAAGAGAGATTTGTTTATCTGCTAGGTCCTTTTGAAGTTTCTCATTTTCTTTCAATAGTTGAGAGTTGACATGTTTAAAGGCTTCAACCTTTTCATTGCACAGATTGTTGTCCTTTACATAGCTTTGCATTTTTAATTTCAATTCATCAATTTCATCTCTTAGCATTTCATTTTCATCTTCCAAATCTCTCATTTCTTTTCTTCCTTCCTCAAGATTCTCATTCATTTTTCTTAGATCTTCAATTTTAGTTTCTAAGAAGATTATCTTTTCATTGAGAGTTTTATCATGCCCACAGGATTCACCCTTCTTTTTTAAGGTTTTGTTTTCTTTTCTGTATACTTCGTATTTATCCATCAGTTCAAAGTAAGCTTCTTCACAATCATCAATGGAGAAATGTTCGAAGGGAGAGCTCACCTTGCTGTCATTTTCTCCTTTGGCCATTAGGCAGAGATCATCTTTTTCCTCTTCATAGGAGTTGTCTTTAGTTTCTTCTTCTTCATCATCACTCCAAGTGCACACCATGGCCTGCTTCTTCTTGCTCTTCCACCTGGGCATAGCTTGCTTAGCTCCTTCAGGACATTCAGACTTGATGTGTCCTGGTTTCCTGCAAGACTAACATACAAGCTTTTCAGACTTTTTAGCATTTTCAGGTCTTGGCCTGAAACCTCTTCTTACCTGGGGCTTCTTCTTAGTAAAGCATGTAGCTTCCTTTCTTAAAAACTTTCTGAACTTTCTTGTCAATAGGGAAACTTCATCTTCTTCAATGTTGCTGCTTGAAGGCTCTTCATCATCAGATAGGTCCTTGGTGCTTGGTCCAGCTTTAAGAGCCAGAGGCTTCTTTTTACTTACTTCAGCTTCTTTATTTTTCAGATTCATCTCATAGGTCATCAGGGACCCTATGAGTTCTTCTACTTTGATGGTGGTTAGGTCTTTTGACTCTTCAACCATAATGGCCTTTGTATGCCAGATAGGAGTTAGTGATCTGAGTATCTTTCTTAGTATCTCCTGCTCAGTGTATGTCTTACCTAGCTCAGTCAAGCCATTAGTGAGCGAGGTTAGCCTAGCATACATGTCCGAAATGGACTCATCAGATTTCATTCTAAACTTTTCATATTCAGATACCAACATATTAGCTTTGGTTGCACATACCTGCTGTGTCCCTTCATATATTACATCAAGGCGATCCCACATTTCTTTTATAGTTTTGCAAGTTGACACCCTTGAGTATTCAGTTGGATGAAGGGAGCACTGCATGATATGCTTGGCCCCCCAGTTCTGAGTTGATTGTCTGATTTGTTCTTTAGTCCATGTATCTTCTTCCGGAGGCAGCTCAAATGGTCCCTTGCTGATCACTCGCCAGACTTCATGATCTTGGGCTCTAATGAAGACCTGCATGCGGTTTTTCCAGTAAGGATAATTTATCCCAGTGAAAAAGGGAGGCCTATTTACATAATGTCCTTCAGCCATAGGACCTTTAGAAGCCATATCACCAGTTCTCTCAAGGTCGTTAGACCACATTCAGAGAGACTAGCTCTGATACCAGGTGTTCAGTGGTGATAAGCAGATCTAGAGGGGAGGGGTGAATAGATCAGCCCCTTTTTGCCATTTTTGCGGAAATAAAAACTAAGACTAACACAGTAGATAAAGATGCAGATATTAGTTAATATCTGAGAGACTAGATGCACACAGGATGCCTGGAAACGGTCCTATCAAGCTTCTACCATTGGAACAAGATAGAAGACCAACCACAAGACAAGATCTTTAAGGTGGTTCAATCTCAATCTAGAGACCTACGTCCACCCCTCACACAACACAGTGAGGCTTCACTAGTGCCAACGCACAACGGCTGATTCACAGCTTCTAACTGAGAGATACACTCTCACACTCCGCTGTCACACAGCTTGTGGGATCACACCCCAAACCACACAGATAGGCGACCACACCTTCTGTCTTCCTACACGCAGGTAGGGATCTAATGATATGGAGTTTGTTTAGAAGAAAAGCAAACTAAAGATGAAATGGCCAGACAGAGTATCGTAATGAAAGCGCTATGACAAAGAAGTCTCCTGTCTGGGAATGAGCTTGAGAGAGCCTTGGCTTTCTTCTTCTTGTTGAATCTTCATAGCAGCCACGGAAGATTTCTTTTTGTCGTGAGGAAGAGACAATATCTTTTTCTAGGCTCACTCACGCCGGCAGCATCAGGACCAAGAGTAGCTTTGACAGCAAGCTTTCTTCTTCTTTGTTTTCTCCTCAGCACTCTTCTCAGCTCACTTGCTGCTCTTTTCACCTTCGAACTGGAGCTCATGCTCCTTATGTATATTGGTATCCTTGGGCGACACCAACGTTGTCCACTCTTTCAAGCAACACCCAGAATGTCATGTCCACATTATTTGATCTGCTTTCACTTGTACAGTTGACTCCATTCTTGTCAAGTCTGCAGGAATGTGGGTAGGTAGGAGACCATTGCAGCAAAGGTACGATTTCCTTCAGAAAATATCTCTGCTAAATCACAATCTTCTGACACCGACGTAATCTGACGGCTTTTTCCAGAGCAAACGGATCCTCTGGATTAAGTTCCGGATCTTGAAATCAGCCTCCGTCGGATTCAGATCCGTTCTAGACGAAAATAGTGTGTCGACACTTTCCTGGTAGTGTGTCGAGACATTCCTTTGAATATCTTGGAGAATCGTTCTGGTTGATCATGGATGTGTCGACACTTTACCCCCAGTGTGTCGAGACATCCCTTTGAAATCTTGAAGAACCATGGCTGATGAGTAGAGACAACACCAACGGTGTCGAGACCTGTGAGCCATGTGCAAAGTTGTTGTAAGAAGGTGTCGAGACATGAGCGCCTTGTGCAGAGATTATCACACGAATATGTCGACACTTTTCACTCAGTGTGTCGAGACATCGGTGAATCTAGATTCTTAGTTAGAACGCTTCAGCTTGAATTCTTCTGGATGTGTTGAGACATGAGTTGGATGTGTCGAGACATTTTGGTATGTCGGAGCTCAAGTGTTTAGAATTTCAACATAATCTCTTTTGGATGTGTCGAGACATGATTGGGTCGTGTCCAGACATCACTTAGTGAGATTCTTCTGCACTTGTTTAATCAATTTATCAAACCAAATTAAGTTAGATATTTTTCAAACATCTACTAATGATTTGTGATTTGTTATCATCAAAACCAGGGGACACAACACACAGTAGAGGGAGCGAAATGATGATCCTATTGCGAATGGGGTGCCAATAGGGGAAATGCTGGCACGGGACATCGAGGTTAGCCCCTGGCCACCTCCTTCCTCCCTCTGATGAAGAGCAGAGGAGGAGATAGAGGCCTCCTACCCCTCCAAGGATGAAGCTCACCACGGAGAAATGATACAAGGGAAACTTGATACCCACTTCACGTTAGACGGAGATGGAAAAGGCTTTCAGGCATGTTAGGTCCCGGGGTCCTACTCATTTTCTTGCGCAAACTCCGGGAGCTATCACCTGGGGGGAGAGCACTATCGGGATCACGTAAATGAGTCAGAAATCATCAGTAGGGGAAAGGGAGAGACATTCAATCATGGCGAAGAAATAAACATAGCAGAGAAAACATAGGGCAAGTGAGATACAACAACATCCCAGAAGCGAGGCCAATCGACCAACTATTTCATTCATCAAGAGGAAAGTAGATACATGAGGTGTAGCCCTCCATTAGACATGAAAGAGGAAAAGGAAAGAAAGAGAAACAAAAAAAAGAATACACCGACCCACCTAGGCGAAGCCTCTTCTTTTCCCTCTCTTCTCCATTCCCTTTTTTTAATGCCTCTGCGTTCCTTTCCTCTTCTTCTCCTGCGCTCTTTTTTATCTCCCCATAGGCCTCTAGGTTCTCTTTCTCCTGATTTCTTCTCTCTGTCTCTGTCTTTTTTGTCAGTCGCTTCCACTTTTTATAAGGTGAGCAAGCTCACCCGGCACCACCAGGCGCCTTGCATCGGCGTGGGTGGGTGCGTGGCTCATCCGACGCCACCCATCCGGCTTCACCAGGCGCCTTGAATCGGCGTGGGTACGATGCCCACACCCCATACATGATCTATGCTTTGAATCGGTGCAGCCAACCTATTCGACGCTGAAATGATGTCGGATTGTCTCATTTATCGCGCTCAATGGCGCCGGCTCGAGTGTCTTTGATATTTCACCTTTCGTCATAGGGTAGAAACATGTAGTTCCTTCTCCCGAGACGTATCGTTGGGTGTGCAACGCGGGTTCAAAACCCAGGGGGTTCAAATCGTCCTTTCTGGACGCAGGCTTTGAGTTTTCCCAACTTGAGTAGTCTAACGCCGGTTTAGGTTGACTTTGATATTAGGAGCATCACCGTCGGGAAGAGCGTGTTGACTCTTTTCCTTAGGCGCATTATCGGGTGTGTCGAGCACACTCGCAAACGATTGGGTTTCATCGTCTCTCCTGGACGTGGGCTTAGATCGACCTGGCGTGATTCTTTAGACACCTTGTCAAAACTTTCATCGTCGTTCCGGGGCATTTTACTTGTATACGGCGTCGTATTTTAGGTGCCAACAGGGGACGGATCCCTAGACCGTGCATTTCATTTTTCGCGATTTGTAGGCCGAGGTGAGGTCGAGAGTGGGTTTATTCCATGCTGGGGTGAAATATCATGTTTTTGGGGTGAGCGACAGATTCGTTGATTCGATGGTGTTTTTATAGTTTGAATGAGGCCTCTCGGTGGTTTAAAGGTTGGGGAATGATTTCCCCATGTTTCCCCCCTCATTCAGAGTGCGTGGGGCGTAGATTAGGACCCCACGGAAGGGGTTTTGCATGAGCGTCACTGAAATCGGTTGACCAATTGGGCAACTTGGTCGACTGATTAGCTGTTTCCCATGGAAGGGCTTTCTGCCCTAGATCGATCGACCAACCTAGAGGGACCGGTCGACCGACCCAGAGCAGTGGTCGACCGACCCCCAGATCGGTCGACCGTTCCTTTTGAATTGGTCGACTGACCCAAGGGGTAGGTCGACAGATCTGAGGCTTTTTCACCCTTTTTGGCCACCGGTCGACCCAGTTGAGATCCATTGATCGACCCCGTTGTCCCGAGTTTGTGTTTTTGGGTGTTCGTAGGAGTTGTGTTACCTCAAATAGCTTGCCCGTGTGGTTTTGAGGGTCTGGGTGACCTTGTGTATTCCGAGCTCCTTTGTTGTGCTAGTTCGAGTTACCGTGCACCCGAGTATGTGCGGAGGGCTGCTCCTGCACAGTGTTAGTTTCCTCAGAAGGTGGTTTCCGTGTAGGCCATCAGTGTGGCCAGTGACTTGAGTTCATGACCCAGCCATGGGTGCTAGAGGTTTTCTTGTTTTCCCTAGAGAGGGGAGAGCTTCGGCGGTGGTAGACCGTCTTGTGAATCCTCTTCGTTCGTAGTTTTGATTTCTGGCTTAGGGTGATTTAACGGCATGGAGCCGTATTATATGGTAGCCTTGGTATGAGTCGGCTTGACTCGTTGGCTGATGGTTTAGCCGATCTAGTTAACTGCTCTGAGTTTCGGTGGCACTAAGCCACCTTGCGTTTTGAGATACTCACGAGGGGTGTGTGCGTAGACGACAGTACTCTGGTGGTTTCCTCTCTATTGAGAGTTCCTATGTCAAGTGACTTCCCCCACTATTCGTAGCTTCCCTGGGCACACGAGTGCTGACCCACCTAGGAGTGGTGGAGAGCTAGACTCGGGAGAGACATTTTAGGCTAGTTTCTGTAGGATCTCCCACTGTGGTGGCTTAAGTCTGAGCCTGGAGAAAAATAATTAGAGGGTCTGACGTAACGTAGGCAGTCAGTGTGTGCATACATGGTTGGGGACGGCGGACGCGTGCTGACAAACATGACTCCAACTAGACCCTTGTCTTTTGTCACTTGTGTACGGTGTCACAGATACCGTGTTGAGACGAGTGGGTGACACCCAAGGCCGCGGACTAAGTCGTCAGTGGACGCATCCGACCTTACTTCTAGTGGGCAGGTTCTCCCGTCGCGTGAGATGTAACTCTCTTGACTCGAGGTTTTAGTTTCCCGATAGCAGGGTCATGGTTCTCCAGGTGACTTCTATGTACTTTTCCCGGCGTTGAGGTCGAGGGTTCCCGACAGAGTCGTCGAGGTTTCACCCGTAGGCAGAGTAGTATTCACAATAGTGAGATCGTGACCTTATCCCTAGACCGCATGGTCTGGGTTGTAGCCTTCGTCGGCGAGGACAGGCCTACACGACAAAGATGTCGTGGTTCCTCTCCCAGTAGCGTAACTGTGGTTTCATTGTTGGTTCGGTGATTCCGACTGTGAGGTCAGGGTTTATTTTCCGTTGCTAGTAGGAGTAGTTTAGACAGCTATGGTTCCGCTACTGTTGTTGTTATTATTATTACTGTTATCGTTGTTGTTTACCGCCGTCGTTTCGTGGTAAAGATCCGCGGGATCCCTATTGACCTAATGAGACGAGACTCACCCCTTATTTTTCAAGTATAGGGGCTCCTTCTCGAGTTTGTAGTTGTTAGCCTGCCTGAGTTGGGGGCATACCCGACGATTGAACACGCTTTCTTTTCTGTAAATTATACTTTGTGGACTAGACTATGTAATTAATTTGTTAATTAAAAATATAATTTATTTTTTATTATTTAAATAATTAATTTTATAATTTATTTTTAAATTATTTTAAATTTTAATATACCTCCACACCACCCAAATTAACCCTTCCGACTTGTGGGTGACAAGTCAAGATTCGAATGATATTAAATATTTCCAGATATCCAGATTTTGAGTCGTTTCATGCATCATCCAGAGTAGGCTGCGGGGAGCGATGAGTAAGTTGTGCTCTAAGTGCTTCAAAACTTAGGTCAAAAGTGCATTAAAAGATGATAGAGCTATTGATGATCCTACATTGTGTGGTGCTAACAATGAGAAACCCAGCATGCATAGCATCCGGTTCGAACTAGATGTGGCGAAGCCAAGTAAAGAAATCCTGAATAGAGAGCTCACCTTAACGAAAACTAACCACCAGAGGAATTGATTGCACCTAAATTACTGATATTGTTTGATCAAAGGTAGGATCAAGAGAGCAAGCGTGACTCTATCATCCACTAGCTATTAGTTTAAAAAGTCCAAGGGATTATATACACATATCACATGTATAGATCACACAAATAAACAAAAAGACTGCTTAGTTGTTGAGTATCACCATTCCACGGACGGGGTAGCTCCCTGCTGCTGACTCAGGATACAGCAAAAGATCTATCCAGTGGAATGCTCACCTAAGTCCAAGTTTCCACATCATAATATCCGACATGCCTCCACATGCCCACATCAGTCCAAACATAAAATTTAAACCACATTGCCAGCAGGACAATCTTGAGCTAGAGCATATATTAGGGATATTAGGAAGTGACTAAGGATGGCTGCATCCAACGTTTTTTTATGTTGATCTAAATCCCTTTATAAGCTAATATCCAGTGTTGATTTTCCTGGAGGAGAGGCATTGGCACTGCTGCATAAGCGAGAACACCTTATCTTGGTTTATCCAGTGGTAAGTGTCCTCTTTCATATCCGTTGCCCAAACCGTCTCTTCCTTTGTTGAAATGAGGACAGTGCCTCAATGTACTCAGCCTCCCCAAAATCGGGCCACAGTGAATTGGAAAAGTAAAGCTCGGAGTATGCAGATTGCCACAACAGGAAGTTGCTCAACCTCAGCTCACCACTTGTCCGGATGAGTAGGTCAGGGTAATGAGAATTGATTGTACAATTTGTTTCTAGTTCTTCTTCAATCACAGCCTCAGTGATATCAGCTGGTTCAAGTGACCCATCCCTCACTCGCTGCGCAATCTTTTGGCATGCTTGCACTATGTCACTGCGCCCACTATAACTAACTGCCACAAGCACTTCAAGTACTGTGTTCTCCTTTGTGGCCTCAGCAGCTTCTTTTGCCAGTTCCTTTAGAGATTTTGGGAGCTTTGTGGAATCACCAATGATACACAATCGAATCCCTTGTCTGTTGTACAAAATGGTGGAAAAGGAAGTCAGGAACATAACTAAATTGCCTTAATGGAAATGTGGAAATGGAGGAACATAAAACCAAAGATTGTCTTAATGTCCCCAAAACAGTATGAAATGGCAATAGCCATCAACGCAAAGAAAAAGGAAAAGAAGAATGCATGAACTGAACACGAAGATAAACGAATGCCCTCATTTCCCGGTAATGTTATAAGATGAAGAAAAAGAGCTGAAGGACCAAATTGTAGACAGCTCTAAAATGGGACATACGGTACTCTATTGCAGATAAGGAAACCTTTTAAGGCAATTGTTACAAGAAATTTCTACCGCATTCTCACAAGCTAACTGAGAGATGGTCCCAACCATCCCCACCATTTACATTAAGCAGACATGCTGTCATAGTGGTCTCTAATCTAGATCCTGCATCAGTTGAAGTATGAGCACATTATGCATGCCTTTATAAAGCATGTGATATCACGAAATTTCTTTTGTTAAGCTAGAGTGTCTCTGTTAATATGTTGTAAAATCATAGCTGCATCAATTAACATACTACTTATCACAATGAACTAAAATGAGTTACCTAACAGAACATGCACTAAAGAAAAAAAATGAAGTAAAATCAGTTACTAATAGAACATGCATTAAAGAAAAATAAGTACCCTTGATCAAACTAGGGGAAAATTCAATATGATGCTAAATAACAATTGGCCGCTACATACAAAGAATGCTTTATACCAGAATCAGACAATCATCGTCCCCAACAGGGATTAGAATCTAGAAAGAAAAAGTAAGTGGGAGATTCTACAGGAAGTCCGTGCAAATGCATTCTCCCTGTCAAACTTTAGAGGAACATGATCATTGTTTGGTTTCTTGATGCAAATCCTATGATGAAAGGCTCATTTTGTTGCAATATAGTAAATAGTTTAGCTCAGCCTAATTGCAGAGCGCGCAAGGTAATGGTCCTTGAATTACTTAAACTTGATGAATTCAGAGTTATCTTAATAAGAGCAGTTGGAATACTTTCTTATGTATAGAATCCATGGAATTCTGACCAACTGTTGACAGTTGGCCCTCATCTTACATAATTTGCAATCAAGTCCGAGAAATGCTTCCCTTTTTAGCAAGCTGAAGACTAAATGAAGAGAAATGCCCAACACTAGGTTGAAGTTGTGAAGGAGACAAACAGAGAGAAATTATCTAGGATGGAAATGCTAAAGTAGTGACATAGATAAACTATGAGAAATTTGCTAAGATGGGATTGCTGAAGTTCTTTCTCCTACTCTTGTTAAGATTCAGGCGGAATTGGCTGGATCATTTTTCTATAGATTTTTTATTCAACCAAATACGTCAGTTAAGCTATTCAATACATTCAAGTACACTCTCTTGCTTTACGAAGCCACCAAAATTAATCTAATGAATCCACCTGAAAACATATGACCAAGAGTCTAACCCCAGGTTGTAACCTTGATACTACTGTTTGGGTTATCACCACTCGTTTGGTCTATGTAATGAGATATGGCTTTCGCAGAGAAGCCACTTTCAGATCTAGAGATGTTTTTTTTCTGAACGTGGATAGTACCACAAATGTATCAGATCTAGAGAAGTTAAAAGCAAGAAACTATGACCGACCTCAAGATTTCAAAAAGAAAAAAAGAAATATATCAAATGCTTTAGACTCCGTTGAGCTACATTTCCGGAAGCAACTCCAACCAACAGGACGTGAAGATGAACAGAAAGAACCACAAGAATATCGACAACCAGGACCTACCAGCTCCACATAAAATTTACCAGATCGAAAATTATGTGCTTTATGTCTCATCTAATTTAGAGGAAGCAACAACTTAGAAACTTGTAGTCAGGATTTAGATTGCAAGTGGGTGAAGAATAAGTCAAAAGAAAAACTGAATTCTCTGGCGGGTCAGTAAGTAACAAATGACCATGAAGTTTATGAAGTATAAAAGTAAAGTTGTTAAGGTGCCCTAGAAATATTTCGAAGAACAACGTGTGAACACGAAAGTGACGTAGGACAAAAGAAAACGTCCTCAAGCAGCTTTAATTAAGCATAGCATCGGGTTTGCATCAGAGAGTATTTCTAACCATTCCTATTTTTTCCCCAGTGGTTAGTGCTCTATCCATTTGTTCCAAATCATTTAGCTGGACCATGAAACTGTTAACCCATGCTCAGTTTCTTTCCCCTTTTTAACATGGAGAGATTTGTCACTTCTTTTAAGCCCATTGGAAAGAAGAAAGACATCTCCTACAACAGAACTTTTACATGCTCAACCAGCAAAGTGCTCCAGATGTGATTGGCCGTCATACCTCTTGAAATCCTCCAGGTTCTCTTTGATGACCCCTTCGAACAATCTCATCAGGAAATCCACTTCAGTCTGAAACATTCCAAATACCACATCAATACAGCTGCTACTGGTTGTGCCACAGGCAGTGCTCACAACTATATCGCCACCAGCAAGAACAGTTGACAACAAGAACCCATAATCTTGGCAAGACGCATAGGATAAGGCACACCGTGAGCAAAAATTTCCCACTTCTCTCACCTTTGGGCGGAACCAGTTCTCGGACGAGAAGGCGAAGACGGTGAGGACCTTGACACCCCAGCTGCCGGACAGCCGCACGATCTCCCTCAGCGCCCGGTACCCGGCCTCGTGCCCCGCCGACGTCGGCAGCCCCCGCTCCCTCGCCCACCTCGAGTTGCCGTCCATGATCACCGCTACGTGCCGCGGCATCAATTCCGGGTTCAGGCCGGGGGGGAACGGCGCGGCCAACTCCGACGGCGGGGGCGCCCCTTCCTCCAGCGCCACCGTGCCCCTATTGTACTCTTCTTCTCTGGTCCCCAAGGATGCCCCCGCAGACGAACCGCCGGCGGCGGCGGCGGCGGCAGTGACGGCATACCCAGATGGGCGGGGGAAGGCCGAGTGGGGAAAGGCATTGACTTGCTCACCTCTTCTTGTTCTCCCTCTAATCCTCTGCCGCCAGTGCTCTCCGGCCCCCGCCGCCGCAGCACTGCTGCCGGGTGCGCACCCTATTACAGGAGGAGGGCTGGGACGGGAGGTGGGCGCGGGGAGATGGAGTGCCAACATGGTGCGCCACTAACCTCCTCTTGTTAACAGCTGCGCCGGCACTTCTTCAGCAGCAGTAGTAGCAGGAGGCTTCTCGCTCTCTACTCTCTCTCCCCCCACTGTGCGTGCTACCAAACGTGTGGCGGATCCGTGGGTTACTAGGGCATCGAGGGTAATATATAGAGCAATGGCTATACAGAGACAAGAGGTCACTTGACGAGGGAGAGAGCGTACTAGAGAGAGAAGATGGAGAGAGAGAGAGAGAGAGAGAGAGAGCGCCCCGTACCATTTTTTGCTGCCCCAATAATGTTGTGGCCTTCTTCTTCGTCCACATGAGACATCACCAGCCCGCCCGAAGAAGCGTGAAAGGAACAGGAGAGGCGACGCAAAGATGAGATTGGGGGGGAACCCATGAAAATCTCCTTTCGTTGGGATCGAATCCTTCCACTGGTCTCCCCATCTTCGTCAGCCCCCTCCGGTCAGTTCTCGATGCTTCCATTCGAATATCCACGCCGCCCCCATCGCCTCTCTCTCTCTCTTTCTCTCTCTGGACTCTGGAAGGAGGGCTCCGTCTTCATCTCCGACGCGACGAACACCTCAAGTGGATTGTCCGGGCGCCCTATCCCCGGCGGTCTCATTCGCCATCGACCTACTCGGTCACGGCTCTACCACGACCATTCGTTTTTCCTTTGCTCCTCCCCTTCCCCAACGCCCCCGTTCTTCTTCCATTCAACACATCGGTGGGAAAAAGGAGCAGAAGAAAACAAGAGATGGATGGAGACTCGCTTGTACTGTGCTTGTTATCACAATCGAATGGAATAATAATCATCAAAATCATATGGAGATAGAATTATGTAGATATGGAGCTAGAATGGGCAGAGGGCATGATGACCTCAGGGGCCATGCATGACCACCCACGAGAGAATCAAACGGAGCGCCGGTTCCCGGAGGTGACCCCGACGAACGGGCGGCATCTTCCTCCCGCCGGAAGTCGCCCTCCACTTCCGTTTGGACCAGCCACCAGTTTTGGCATCTCACCTTTCTGTGGGCTGCCCATGGAACCGGACACTCTGCAGTGTACATGCAGCACTGTTAACCGGAGCTCGCCTTCTCTTCCGCTTCCGGCGTTGATTATAGAATACTGACAGTCTGGCACGCATAGGCACGTTAAAGAAGGCAAAGAGAGAGGTCGATGGGTGTGATAATGACATCGTCTCTGCTGAATTGCTTGCAAACACAGAGGAAATTCTGCTACTCACCATGGAATTCAGACATGATGACTCATGCAGGATATGGAACACGAGACCATAGGTGATAGGAGGAAGAGGATGCCTAGGTTCTTTGAGTGCACAAGTATGATCATTGACCTACGTGTTTCCTCATTTTGGTTTAAAACCACTCTCTAAAGTTGAATGGATGCTCCGCCCATGGCCTGGCCTCAACTATATATATATATATATATATATATATATATATATATAGAGAGAGAGAGAGAGAGAGAGAGAGAGAGAGAGAGAGAGAGAGAGAGAATTTCTCTCGACTACACTTATTCACATGTACATAATTTATGGTAAAATATTTTTGTATCGAAATCCCTAGAGTGAATTGTACAGGTCAAATATAGATTCATTTATATGTTAAACTTGATCTATAATGAATCTAGTGGGTACATTTTTTAAGTATTTTTTTCTCTTAATTCATACGATATTATTTATTCTATTTACATATAGGTTTAAGGTTAAATACCAACAAGATGTGTATCTTCTTCATATTTCATCGTGCCTATTTCTTTAAGGATTTGCTACTACACCTATTATTTTCTCATCCATATTTTTGTCGGTGTTTGTTTTATTTTTTTTCTTTTCAAGGATAATCAAGTAAGAAAACTTTATTCATCAGGCCAATTGGAAGAGAATATTAGAACCCTCATGTCTCCTTGCCCCGCATCTAAAAAAGGTATTTATTATGCGATCACTTTCTTTTAGTTATTCCTTTGAGACCCTCGTGTCTCTTGCGATCACGATCTCTTCATCTCCTTATTCTCACCTTCCTTAGTATCTCCTTATTCCTATTTCATTATTATTTATCTTTGTAAATCCACGAATTGATCTTATAGTTCAATTTGTCAGATTTACAAATTGATGATTATGGTGGGACCCCTTTAATTTTCTTTTTTATTATCATTTCCTATCGGCACCCACGTGTGCCCCTCTCTCTTGCACTCACGTGTATATCTTCCCTTGTGCTCCACGTAGCACTCTCCTTTTTATTTTTATTACTTTTTATCCCTCGTGCACCAAGTGCACATCCCCTCCCTAAGTGATCATCAATTTGTGTGATTTATTTTAAAAAACAAATAATAAATTTAGAATCATGTCTTATTGTTGTAGTTGACTGCCACGTCGTGGGTTGCAGATTGGTGTGAGTTTTAGCCTTTTATTCCATCGATTTCATCATTTATGGGAGTTTTCCTATTTTCACTTCGGGTTCAGGATGCGTTTGACCCAGAGGACGTGTTCTTGAACGCGTCCCCTCTGTTAGCATTTTCATTTGAATCACCGATTAAGAACATATTGGCTAACCATGTATGCAATAATGATGGAAGACTATGGAAAATAAATACTTCAGCTTTAACCAGATTTATATCTACTCTTTTTAACATGCTGAAAAAGAGATGGAGGTATCATGGAGATCAAAAGATGGCATGAAGATAACAAGAATCATGGAAAGAATATAAGCAAAATGGAATAGAAATTAATTATCTTCCATATACTTTACCTAATCATGTGATTATTTAAATGTCATACTTAAACAGAAACATGATTTTGGACCTTGAAATTAACAAATCTAACATGCTGGATGATCTAGTAGTTCAAGAGAACTTGAGGAGAATGAGGTCAGCACAGAGGCCGCGGTCCAGAACACGGTCTAGAAGGACACCGTGATCCGAAACCAAGCTCCCGATGCTTAAGGCATTCAACTGAAAAACCACGTCCAGTTGTCTGGACATCTTTATTACACGAGTAACTTCTATAAGACGCCTCAAAACTAAATATACAATATTTAAAAATAACTTGGATAAAATTTAGAACGCGGTCTTCATGGACACCGCAACTATAGAGAACGCGGCACACTTCACCATCGTGAATAGAATATAATTTTTGTTTGAAATAAATCAGATGAAATCATGAATGCGGTCGTCCTAGGTGCCGCGACTCTGAGAATGCGGCTTGCTTGGCTACTGTGATCTCAGGTCTTCAAATAATTAATAAAAACTTCGAGTCTTGGTTTTATTGATCTTATATGGTCGCAGTCTATCGGGGCACCGCGATCAGAACGCGGTCCCTGTGACCACCGCGATCAAAAACACGATTTCATTATGGTGAAAACAATGATATCTCTTCAATAAAACTCATCTAGCATACTTATTACTCAATAAAAATTAGAGAAAATGGTATGAAACAAATTATAAATCCATCTACACCTATTTTATTGATCATTTTTGGTTTAGCATGAGAGAATACCTACCTTAAATCGAATCCAAGACAAGGGACAAAGAACGCAAAGAACTCCCAAGAATCCTCCTCTCGTCCTCAGATTACGCCTCCAAACCTCCAGGAAAACCTCCCTCAGCACGCCAAAGGTAGAGAAGAAGCTAGGGATAGAGATTCTATTTATATATAGATCAAAATCTCCTTAAAAGTCCAGACTTCGAGGGTAGAAAGTCAAGGTTCAACTTCTCCCATTTTCTACATTCAAGCCCACAATTTCAAATGCCTACACCTAGTCTAGCCCTAATTAGGCTTAGGATTTGGCAAAAGAAGACCTTGCAAGGGGTCTATGACTTAGGATTTGAATAAGGCAAAGTTTCTAGAATTTGGGCCAATTGTCCCATTAAAATTTAGGGTTTAGGGTTTACTCCAAATTAAGTCCATTAATTTCTAGTTCACCCCAGTAAGGTTTGTCTTTTAGCCCAAATTTCGATCACAATTATTTCTAGGGAGTTTAATTGGGTCTCTTATATTTTTTCTAAAATTTAAAATGTTTAATTTTAATTTATTTCAAGGAAATTTAATTATTAAATTTATTTATATTATAAAAATATAATTTTATAATTAAATCAACATTTAAATTATTTTAAATTATGTAATCTAATTTTTGAATATTTTTATTTTATTTTTTTACTTGTATTTTTTGCATATATCGAGTTACTACATCCTCCCCCACTTAAAAAGAATTTGTTCCTCTAAATTCACATCACACACTTGCACTTATAGAATTCCAAATAGGGGGGCCAAAAATACTGACCTGAGAACAAAACCGTGTTGTGCCCCAGTGGTTTTGATGATTGGTTTTGATGTGAGTCAAACACTGTGAGTCACCATGCGATGTTCAGTCATTTTGTCAGATCATAAAGCATTCATATATATACATCTGTAAGGTCCATGCATTTTCCTGTCATACATCTAGTCATGGTTTAAGGTCTATGCATCATTTGCTTTAAGTGTTCATCTGTCATATGACCTCGGTGCATTAACAGTAGCTGCATGCCATAGCACGATTGCATTGAGCATATAGTCTGTGCACTCGTCTGTACATCGTTCATGCATATACAGTGTCTTGCACGCAAAGTCTTTACATGGTGCATTCATGCATATAAAGTCTATACACTCTATTGCATACAGACGTAAGGCAATGTCATGTACTCATAGTCCATTCATGCACACGCATAGTCTTAGCATTGTGCGTTCATGCTTAACTCCAGACTTAGCAAGTCTGTACAACGTCTGCATATTGCGCATTCAAAGTCTGTACAGCCAGTGCATCTCTTGATTTCAAGTCTATACATTGTTGCATCATGTGCCTTATGCATATAAAGTCTGTACATCATATGCATAGTTTGTACAACTCCATCGTCTCACTTAGCGTCTAAGGTCGTGTGAACATTGCATCAGCTAAGTCTATACATTGCTCCGTCTCACTCAGCGTCTCATGTGCATAAATCAAAGTCTATGCATTGCTTGTTAAAGTCAGTCTCACTTAGCGTCTCACTCAGCGTCTCATGTGCATACGCAAAGTCTGTACAGTCAGTGCATCCTACGTCTCACTCAGCGTCACATGTGCATATGCAAAGTCTGTACATCCACCAGCTGAACTGAGCAAGTCTATACATTGGTTGCTGCATGGTCATCGAGTCTGCACACTAATGGCATGTCAGTGATACACAAAGTCTGTACAGCCATGCACTGCTTCGCTTGCATAAATAGAGTCTGAGCAGGGTTCACTGCTGTTTGTGCATAGCTGCATCACAAAGTCCATGCAGGACTTGTACTAAGCATAACCAAGTCAGTGCATCCATTTCTAATGTGCATACTTTGCTTATTCAAACTAAAAATAATTTTAACCTGACATGACTTATACTCGAGGAGCTAAATGAGGGCACGTGATACAAGAAGCCAGGATTGTGACACGTGTAGTGCAGCAGGCTGAAATGCTGCCACGTGGTCAAGGCTCTCTGGGCGGGAATCTGGAAGCCACACGCCCTCCTACCTGCTGCTGCTATAAAAAGAATAGTGGTGTTCGAGAGCAGGAAGAAGGTGATAAAAAGGAGCAGAGAGTGAATTAGAGCCTACACGATCCAGAAGAAGAAAGAAGAGTGAGCCTGAGCAGAAGAATAATAGAGAGAGCAGCAGAGAGATCGAAAGAGAAAAGACAGAAGAAGAGAAAAGAAAGAAGAAGAAGAAGAGCAGAGAGAACAGTAGACAGTGAGAAGAAAAGAAAGGAGGGGCAGAGAGGCAGAGTGTGAAAGCAGAAGAAGAAAAAGAGAAAGAGAGAGAGAGTTCGTGGAGAAGAAGAAAGAAGACTTTATTGAAGATCTGTCTACTGGACCGTGGATCAAATCCAGGCCAGTCAGCTCCATGGGAGCCACATCTATGTTATTATCCTTTACAACTTTCAGTCGCTGTGTTTTTATCATTTCTTGTTTTTATTTTTATTTGATCACTATGTTTTCCGATTCTCTAGTTTGAGATCGGGGTTCCTCCTGTGGTCTCAGGAGAAGGGAGATATGTTCTCCGGTTGCAAGTGACAGTGTGCCACTTGTGGGTTCCCTCTGGTCTCAGAGGAAGGGAGTCTCTGACTCCGGGTTTGTAGGTAGTGGTTGCTACCTGTGGGTTCCCTCCTAGTCTGGAGGAAGAGAGACGTTAGTCTCTGGTTTCTAGTGATTGTGTGTCACTAGAGTTGCCCTCCGGGTTGGAGGAAGAGGGGAGGTTGTTCCCCTGGTCAAGCTGTTAGGCAGCACCTGTTTGCAGACTGAGTCTGCGGTTCTAGCTTTTGCTAGTGGAAGCCTCACTCCGATTTGGAGTAAGGGGTGGACGTAGGTCTGTGGACCGAACAACCTAAAAAATCATCTGTGCAGTGGGTTGATTGTTTTCCTTAGCTTCCGCTAGATGCATGGTTAGGATCACGATTTAATTGCTTTTCATTCACGGTTGATGAATGCTTGAGTTCAATTTAGTACCGAAGTGAGTTCAGTCTTCGAAAGAAATTCACATTGAGCTGTTTGATTGCACAGTTACTGTTTGGTTGAACACTTCACAATTTTTCAGTCTCGGTAGAACTGAACTTGTTATCAAGTCATATCTTTGAGTGTTCTAAGGTTTTTAATTTGGGCAATTTTGTAGAGGGATACATTCACCCCCCCTCTGTATCCATCGCACCGATCCTTTCATTTGGTATCAGAGGAGTCTCTGACTTCCAGATCCAACGATCTACAGAGGATCCTGCTGATTTGATTTCGTGCTTTACAGTTCCAGTGCGGTGCATTCTTCTGATATTGCTTTCTTGCTCATTGATCTGAGTCTATTCCATTGCTTTATAATGGCATCACCTGTAATTTTTGATGGTTCTAACTTCAAGAAATGGTCACGCAGTCTATGTGGTTTTATAAACTCTATAGATCCAAAACTGTGGAATCTCATTGAATATGGTCCACATGTTTTGCCTCGAGAGAAGAGTAAATGGTCCCAGAAAGATAAACAATTGAACAGTGAGAATATAAGAGTTCGGGACATTCTGAAGAATGCTGTAGACGTTAATGTCATTTCCTCTATTCTTACATGTAGGACTGCGAAGGAAATCTGGGATTCAGTGATCACATTTCATGAGAATCAGAAATGTCTTACGGCAAGAGGAAGTACCTCAAGCAATGAAGAAGAAGATCAGGTAAATTCTGAATCTGATTCTGACGAAATGACATTTGATAATTTAAAGGAAATGTATGCTGAATTGTATGAAAAGTATAGAAAAATAAAATCTGAAAATAAAAGATTAAAGAAAAAGATTGATCAAAATTATTCTGATTTATCATGTGAAAATTGCTCAAAATTGAAACAATCTCATGATGCTTATCTGATTGATATTCAGAACTATAAGAAGCAATTGGAAGAAGCTGAAAATACAGGCTCAGAAATGAATCAACTGAAGCTTGAAAATGAAAAGGCTAAAAGGCTTCAACAAGAAAATCAAGCTGAACTTGACAAGCATAAAGAACAAATTTATGTGCTGAAAAATAAAAATAATGAACTTACTGTTAAGATTTTTGAACTAGAGAATGAGCTGAATTCATTAGGAAATGATCAAATCCTAATTGATGAAATAGTTCAGAATGAACAAATGATTGAGGAGAATAAAGGTCTAAAAGAACAAAACAAGAAACTCATGGTCTTAAATGTTGTTATATCAGAGAGGCTTCTGGCTGTCGAGAAAGAAAAATCTGTTGATAAGGAAATTCAATTTGAGAATGAATTGAAACTGAAACAGGAACTAGAAATTGTTAAAAATTTGAACGATGCCATGCAGAGAAAAATTATCTCATGTGAGGAAGACTTGACTAATTCAGAACTCAAAATTTCTTCTCTGCAATCTGAGGTAACTGAATTGAACAATTCCATGTCTAAATCTGTGAAGGATAAAGGCAAAATGAAAATGCCTCTGGAAGATAATGTAAGTGGTCAAAGAAAGGGGACTGGCAACATCTCTGAAAATAAGCAGGTCAAGAGGAACCAACTGTACACCGATTTTATTCAAAACTCTAAAGTAGCTGGAACCTCAAGACAATCCCCAAAACAGTCTACTACAACTGAAAAACAAAAACCACTGAAAAATAAAAGGAACAATCTGCATGCCAAGAACTTAATTGATAAAAGCCATGCTTTAAAGAAATCCAATAATGATTCTTGTCATTACTGTGGCAAGCATGGTCACTTCATGGACAATTGTCTTGTGCTGAAAAAGGATGATCTGAATGTTGATAAAGTACATGCTAGAAATTCTCATGTTAAGAAACCCTCTTTTGTTCAAATGAAAAGAATTCATTGCTTCTATTGTCATGAGAGAGGTCATCTCATGCATGAGTGTAGACAAATGAAATTAGATGATCTAGCTGCTGTAGGAATGCATGACAAACAACTCCATGCTAAATATCATGCAACTCCTAAAAGAAAACTCCATTGCTTTTATTGTGGCAAATTGGGCCACATTGTTGCAAATTGTTGGCATGCTAAGAGGAGAACACTTAACTCCAAACCTGCTAAAATCCCTGCAAAAAGACATGTATTTTATGAGAATTTTAACAGAATGAGTTCTTCTCTATGTTTTGAATGTGGAAAGCCAGGTCACAGGGCTGCAACCTGTTGGCTGGCATGATACCAAAGCAAGACTGGTTTTAGTGAACAGAATTTTAATTCTATTAACAAAAATTTTCATGCATATGCACATAGAATTCATGCTAATAAGAATGTGCATAAATCAAATCTGAAATATGCTGCATCTTGCTATCATTATGGTAAATCTGGACATTTAATGGATGGTTATTCTCTGATAAAATTTGATGATCATCAAGCTAAAAATTTGCTTAGAACACCTACCAAATGTGTCACTGTTAATTCAGGACCCAAGACCTCTTGGGTACCTGTTGCATCAAGATGATGTGTCTGTTGCAGGTATGCCTTGGAAGTTGATAAATAAAAGGGGTAATAAACCAAGGCATTCAAGAATTAAAACCCCAGTTCTACATTTACCAGGTATGTCATGTTAAACTCCTGTCATTCAAAATTTTCTATCTTTGATTACTTCATAGCATGTTAAATCTATTTTTTGCACATTCATTCATCATCTCCATTGTCAAAATTTGAATTCTCCGAACTCTCCTCATCCGAAATTTATGTTTTGCACTCAACTCTGTTGATAAACATTGCCTGATTAAGAATTCTCTGAAAACACCTGAATTTCACATGATTTGCATTTGACATACAGTCATTGAAAATCTGATGCACTTAGAACTGTTGGTATTGCATTGACATACATAACCACTATGGTATATTAAATGGTAAGCTACTAAAAGACAGGTGAAATCTGTCTGGAGGTTCTTACTATGTGTGAGATGGTCCTATCATTTGGTATCATGGGTCATATTGCTTGTTAGGGCAGTCTGTATGAGCATGAGTCACATAGTCATATGTTCAGCCCTCATTGCAAACATTGCATGTTTTCAGGGGAGTTTGTTGAGTCTTTGCATGTCTTTGCATACATGTAGTTAATGCATTGCATACAGGTTGTCAATTGCATACTCTTATGTCAGAATTCATTGCATATTAACCTTGAAGATTCTGAAGCATGCCTGACCTCCTGATATCTTGCTTGGGGTGCATATCATTTTTATTGATTCTATTGATAAACCTTGATCATATCTGAAAACACTAGGCTTCAAAATCACTTATTCTTACTGGATCTCTTCTATCAGCCATTCATGAAGATTTCAATGGGGCATGTCTCGATCATAAATCTGAAAACACTTGAACTAGGAATCTTCTATTATACGATTTTATGAATGTCTGAAATAACTCAGCTGGTTTAAGTTTAATGTATCAATTGAGTTTGTCTTTAAATCTCTTAAAAATATCTGAATCATGTTTAATAAACTTTAACCAACTGTTTCATGCTGTGTCTTGTAAAAAACTTCTGAAATCTGCACTATTGAATACATGGCTTTATTTGGTTAAAGTACATGCAATTAGTATTGATGTGAAGCAAATGAGCTTTCTGAAATGTCTAAAGGGTAAATAGTTGTCAGAGCAATGACTTTGGTCACTGAGAAACCATGTCCAAAGGACTGTGTCATGAGGTGCCATAGTTAACTCTGCTTAAGAATGATTGATAATCTGGCAGAGCAATGGCATGCACACTGAGAAATACATCTCACTCATCAAAGAAATGAGTTGAGGTATGTCATGAGGTGTAAATGTTAACTCTGTTAATATAAAGCATGACTGTTAGTCACACTAAGTGCTTAGGGATATTGGCGTCTGATCAACGTATATCCTCTAGTTACAATGTGTGCACTGAACTAGAGTGCTCGTGAAATTTGTAGTATGAAAATTTGTTGAACAAATTACAATATTTGAATATTGATGCAAAAATCAAATTGCTATAACCCTAGACAAAATCATATGACTTCATTATTGCTTGATCTCAATACTAGTGAATGTAATTTCGAAAGAAGTCAATAAATTTGATTGTGTAAGAGAAAGGAGGTTAATCAAGATATAAATATGAGGGCTTGGTTCATTTTTATTAAACCGTGATTTTAGATATAAATATAGAATTTTATTGACTAACTTTGCATACATCATGTTTAAACCATGCTGATCAATAAAGTTCATTCATAAGCCCTTATAATGGAAGACTTTGAAAAATTATGTTTTGGATTTATGAGATTGGTATCTCCTTGAAAACCTTGTTGAATTCCTTGTGTTTGGAGCTTATTTGAAATTCTTTTCCTCACTGTCCTTGATTCATCATGACCAGAACTTATCCTTGATTGCCACTGTGGTCTCCTTCTCATCCATCTCATAAGACTCCATTTATTCAGGGGGAGCTTCCTTGTCATATGAATCATGCTTGCATTCATATATTTAGGGGGAGATCTTGCATTTCTTGTTGCATCTGCATCTCTGCATTCATACCTCCCAATTGGTTTGAGTCATACATATGTTGTACTATTTTTTTTTGGAGTCAAAGGGGGAGATTATTGCCAAAGGGGGAGATTTTCTTTCAATCATTGCATGCAAGTTTCTTTTGCTATCTCAAACTATTTTCTTTTTGATGAAGTCAAAGGGGGAGAATAGTTTGAGAGTCATTCTGATGACTCACAATGTTGCCACTCACAGTGTTGCCATCATAAAAAAGGGGGAGATTGTTGTGCCCCTATGGTTTTGATGATTGGTTTTGATGTGAGTCAAACACTGTGAGTCACCATACGATGTTCAGTCATTTTGTCATATCATAAAGCATTCATATATATACATCTGTAAGGTCCATGCATTTTCCTGTCATACATCTAGTCATGGTTTAAGGTCTATGCATCATTTGCTTTAAGTGTTCATCTATCATATGACCTCGGTGCATTAACAGTAGCTGCATGCCATAGCACGATTGCATTGAGCATATAGTCTGTGCACTCGTCTGTACATCGTTCATGCATATACAGTGTCTTGCACGCAAAGTCTTTACATGGTGCATTCATGCATATAAAGTCTATACACTCTGTTGCATACAGACGTAAGGCAATGTCATGTACTCATAGTCCATTCATGCACACGCATAGTCTGAGCATTGTGCGTTCATGCTTAACTCCAGACTTAGCAAGTCTGTACAACGTCTGCATATTGCGCATTCAAAGTCTGTACAGCCAGTGCATCTCTTGATTTCAAGTCTATACATTGTTGCATCATGTGCCTTATGCATATAAAGTCTGTACATCATATGCATAGTTTGTACAACTCCATCGTCTCACTTAGCGTCTAAGGTCGTGTGAACATTGCATCAGCTAAGTCTATACATTGCTCCGTCTCACTCAGCGTCTCATGTGCATAAATCAAAGTCTATGCATTGCTTGTTAAAGTCAGTCTCACTTAGCGTCTCACTCAGTGTCTCATGTGCATACGCAAAGTCTGTACAGTCAGTGCATCATACGTCTCACTCAGCGTCACATGTGCATATGCAAAGTTTGTACATCCACCAACTGAACTGAGCAAGTCTATACATTGGTTTCTGCATGGTCATCGAGTCTGCACACTAATGGCATGTCAGTGATACACAAAGTCTGTACAGCCATGCACTGCTTCGCTTGCATAAATAGAGTCTGAGCAGGGTTCACTGCTGTTTGTGCATAGCTGCATCACAAAGTCCGTGCAGGACTTGTACTAAGCATAACCAAGTCAGTGCATCCATTTCTAATGTACATACTTTGCTTATTCAAACTGAAAATAATTTTAACCTGACATGACTTATACTCGAGGAGCTAAATGAGGGCACGTGATACAAGAAGCCAGGATTGTGACACGTGTAGTGCAGCAGGCTGAAATGCTGCCACGTGGTCAAGGCTCTCTGGGCGGGAATCTGGAAGCCACACGCCCTCCTACCTGCTGCTGCTATAAAAAGAATAGTGGTGTTCGAGAGCAGGAAGAAGGTGATAAAAAGGAGCAGAGAGTGAATTAGAGCCTACACGATCCAGAAGAAGGAAAAGATCAGAAGAAGAAAGAAGAGTGAGCCTGAGCAGAAGAAGAATAGAGAGAGTAGCAGAGAGATCGAAAGAGAAAAGACAGAAGAAGAGAAAAGAAAGAAGAAGAAGAAGAGCAGAGAGAAGAGTAGACAATGAGAAGAAAAGAAAGGAGGGGCAGAGAGGCAGAGTGTGAAAGCAGAAGAAGAAAAAGAGAAAGAGAGAGAGAGTTCATGGAGAAGAAGAAAGAAGACTTTATTGAAGATCTGTCTACTGGACCGTAGATCAAATCCAGGCCAGTCAGCTCCATGGGAGCCACATCTATGTTATTATCTTTTACAGCTTTCAGTCGCTGTGTTTTTATCATTTCTTATTTTTATTTTTATTTGATCACTATGTTTTTCGATTCTCTGGTTTGAGATCGGGGTTCCTCCTGTGGTCTCAGGAGAAGGGAGATCTGTTCTCCGGTTGCAAGTGACGGTGTGCCACTTGTGGGTTCCCTCTGGTCTCAGAGGAAGGGAGTCTCTGACTCCGGGTTTGCAGGTAGTGGTTGCTACCTGTGGGTTCCCTCCTGGTCTGGAGGAAGAGAGACGTTAGTCTCTGGTTTCTAGTGATTGTGTGTCACTAGGGTTGCCCTCCGGGTTGGAGGAAGAGGGGAGGTTGTTCCTCTGGTCAAGCTGTTAGGCAGCACCTGTTTGCAGACTGAGTCTGTGGTTCTAGCTTTTGCTAGTGGAAGCCTCACTCCGGTTTGGAGTGAGGGGTGGACGTAGGTCTGTGGACCGAACCACCTAAAAAATCATCTGTGCAGTGGGTTGATTGCTTTCCTTAGCTTCCGCTAGATGCATGGTTAGGATCACGATTTAATTGCTTTTCATTCACGGTTGATGAATGCTTGAGTTCGATTTAGTACCGAAGTAAGTTCACTGATTGTGCAAGTTAAGTCTTCGAAAGAAATTCACATTGAGCTGTTTGATTGCACAGTTACTATTTGGTTGAACACTTCACAATTTTTCAGTCTCGGTAGAACTGAACTTCTTATCAAGTCACATCTCTGAGTGTTCTAAGGTTTTTAATTTGGGCAATTTTGTAGAGGGATACATTCACCCCCCTCTGTATCCATCGCACCGATCCTTTCAAATCGGATATTTCTTCTTGATTGCATCTTCTAACTCCCAAGTAGCTCCCTCGAGTCCACGTCTACTCCATTGGACCTTCACCATTGGTATTGCTTTATTTCTCTATTGATGTAATTTCTGATCCAATGTCTTGATCGATCTCTCTTCATAGGACAAATTCTTCTGTAGCTTCAAATCATCAAATTGAATCACATGCGAAGGATCATATACATATTTTCTCACCAATGATACATGGAACACATCATGAACACTAGCTAGTTGTAGAGGCAAAGCGAATTTGTATGACATCCCTGATTCTCTCCAGAGTCTCAAAGGGGCCATTGAATCTTGGACTCAATTTTTCTTTTACACCAAACCTCTTGATTCCTCGAGTGGGTGAGATCTTTAAAAAGATATGATCCCCAACTCAGAATTCCAGGTCTCTTCTTTGACTATCAGCATAGCTATTCTGACATGATTATGCAACCCTTAGTCTCTCTCTAATCAATTGAATATTCGGAGTTGTATATTGAACAATATCAAGGTCTAACAATCCTTTCTCTCTAACCTCACTCCAACATAGCGATGATCTGTAGCTTCTGCCATATAGTGCTTCAAAAGGAGCCATCTGAATATTGGACCGATAGTTGTTGTTATAAGCAAATTCAATCAAAGACTAGTGCTCATGCCAACTTCCACTAAAATCTATCATGCAGGCTCTCAACATATCTTCAATGATCTGGTTGGTCCTCTTAGTTTGACCATCTATCTGGAGATGAAAAGTTGTATTAAAGTTCAACCCAGTCTCCAAGGATGATTGCAACCCTTTCTAGAAGTGAGAGATGAATATCGGATCTCTATCAGAGACTATAGAAGTTGGAATATCATGCAGTCTCACAATCTCCTTGATGTAGAGTGCAACCAGAACATCCATTGTATATCTGCTCTTAATGGGTAAGAAATGAGTGAACTTGGTTAATCGATCTACAATTACCCAAATGGCATCAAAACTACCTCGAGTCTTTGGCAAACCAATAATGAAGTGCATGCCAAGACTATCCTATTTCCGTTCCGATATCTCCAGGGTTTCAACTTCCTAACAGGTTTGAGATGTTCAACTTTGACTTGTTGGCAAACCAAACATGCTCACAAACTTGACCACCTCTCTCTTCATATTCGGCCACCAGAATGTCCTCTGAGATCTTGATACATCTTTGTAACACCAGGGTGAATGGTATACCTAGATCGATGCGCCTCCTCTAAGATCTTGCTCTTGATTATAATGCAGTCAGGCATACAAGTTCTTCCTCTAAATAGTTGCCTACCATCATCGGCCAAAAGAAAATCTGGTCGTTGATCTAACTTCTCCTTAATTTCAACAATTAAGGGATCATCCCGAGAGCAACTTAGATTGGAGTCGAACATTAGCAATCAAGACTCGCTCTCCCTTCTTCTCCATATTGAGATTTAAACTTGTTAGTTGCTCCAACAAGCGCCATTCTTTAAGCATTAGACTTGACAATACTATCATCGACTTCCTGCTAAGAGCATCTGCTACAATATTAGCCTTTCCTAGATGGTATTGTATAGAGAACTCAAAGTCCTTCAAATATTCTAGCCACCTTCTTTGCCTTATATTGAGTTCCTTTTGAGAGAATAGATACTTTAAGCTCTTGTGGTCAGAATACACAATGAATGTTTCACCATAGAGATAATGTCGCCAAATCTTCAAAGCAAAGACTACATCGGCCAGTTCCAAGTCATGTATAGGATAATTCTTCTCGTGCTTCTTCAACTATCTTAAAGAATAAGCAATTACCTTGCCATGTTGCATCAACACACAACCGAGGCCAACTACGGATGCATCTATGTAGACTTCAAATCTTCCTTCATCAGAAGGTAAAGTAAGCACAGGGGCAATAATTAGACAGTCTTTCAAAGCCTGAAAGCTCTTCTCACATTCCTCGGTCCATACATAAGGAGTCTCCTTTCTTGTCAATCTAGTCAAAGGTACAATAATCTTAGAGAAATCCTTGATGAACCTTCTATAATATCCTGCCACTCTCAAGAAGCTTCGAATCTCAATCACGCCAATGGATCTCTCCTAGTTCCTTATAGTCTCAACCTTTGAAGGATCGACTGAAATACCTTCCTTAGATATTATATGACCCAGAAAAGAAACTTCTTATAGTCAGAATTCACACTTACTGAGTTTGGCATAAAGTTTGTTATCTCTCAGTAATTGTAACACCTTCTTCAAATGATCTTCATGCTCTTCTTGAGACTTGGAATAGAACAAAATATCATCAATAAAAATCACCATGAATTGATCGAGATATGGCCTGAACATATTGTGCATCACTTGCGTAAATACAGTAGGAGCATTCGTTAGTCCAAAAGTCATAACAATAAACTCATAATGCCCATTCCTACTCCTGAATGTCGTCTTGTGAATATCCTCTTCCTTGATCTTCAATTGATGATAACCAGATCTGAGATCAATTTTTGAAAAAATATCGAGTCCAGAATTCTGATCAAATAGCTCATCAATCCTTGGCAACAGATATTTGTTCTTAATAGTCAACTGGTTCAGTTGTCGGTAGTCAATACACAGCCTTATAGATCCATCCTTTTTCTTAACAAAGAGAATCGGGCCTCCCCAAGGTGAAATACTTGGTTAGATATATCCTTTCTCCAATAATTCTATCAATTGTTCTTTCAACTCCTTCATTTCAGTAGGGGACATCCGATAAGGGGCCTTAATTAGAAACAGGTGCAGCTCCTGTAATCAAATCAATAAAGAACACCACTTCCCTCTCTGGAGGAACACTAGGTAACTCATTTGTAAATACATCAGAATAATCCCGAACAATAGGAATATCCTCTAGATTAGGTCTCTTGCACTCAGCTACGGTAACAAAAGTTAAGAAGGCCATACAACCCTTCTTCATTAGTCTATTAGCTCAGAAAGTAGAGATAAGAGATGAGTGTCTAGAATGCCTAACACTAGAAAAAGAGAGTTTGGGGTACCCACTAAAGGTCATCATACCCAACTTGCAGCTAACACTAACACCATATCTAGACAACCAGTCAACTCCCAAAATAACATCATAGCCTTCCATCTTCATACATACTAAGTTAAGAGATAGGTTGTAACTACTAACAAGAACTTCACTAGCAGGGTAGAAATACTTAATCTCTGATCTGACTCCAATAGGAGTAGTGATCAATTACAGCTTTTACACGGCACGTAGGCCGACAAAATTTAAATTACATGCCAATTAAATTCCAAAACCCTTCAGGGTGAGTACAACTTGTGGAGGGAGATAGAAGTATATAGGAATTACACCATAGAGAGAAGGGAGACTCGCAGGCCTCAAATAATAATATTAGTTATGTCCATGATCACTTGCCAACCCACACATGCAAATCAATCAAGGGTCATTTTTGAAAATAATCCTTATATTTGGATTGAAAAGTGGGATGTACAAACAAAAACAGGCTGACTTTATTTAATTTTAAAATTTTAAGTTAGATTAACTAAAATTAAAACACATAAGTAAGCCAATTCAAGGTAACATTAAGCAAAGCATACATAGAACCAACATTTATAGCAGGGGCATGCATATTTGAATCTAATTCAAATAATTCAGATAATTGAGATAATTATTAAATTTTAAATTTAAATTTAATTATCTAATAATCAAATTTGAAAATAAATTTAAATAACCTAATTATTTAAATTTAAATTTAAATTAATTATCCAATAATTTCATTTGAAAGTAAATTTAAATAATGTAATTACTCTCAATTATCATTTTTATAAAATTAAAAATTTTGAATTTAATAATTATCTAATAATTAAAATTTTAAAATTTTGAATTTTCTATAATTATATTTAATAGAATTTAAATTTTGAATTTACTAATTATCTAATAATTAAACATTCAAAATATTAAATTTCTCATGATCATCTTCAATTATTACACTTTTATCTCAAATTAAGTAATAATTATCCCAATTCATTAAATTCAAAAGTTAAATAAAATTCAAGATTTGAATTTTTTATTGAGAAAAGATAATTGACATTTGAGATACAAATTAGATTAATTTAATGTGCCCATATCTATATTCATATATCGTATGACACAATAAATTCAATAGAAGCAAAATTTTTCTTAAAAAATAAAAAAAATTGCGGTCAACCAGCGTGGGCGTGGGCGTGGCTGCCCGCGTGCGGGCACCCGCTCGTGCACGCAGGTGGTGCCTGCCACGCGGAGTCGCCCACGCACGTCGCGTGCGCGCCCAGGCGCACGCGGGCGGTGCTCGCCGGCTTGGCGGTAGGGCTGTCAATGGGCCGGGCTTAGGTCGGCCCGGCCTGGGCCCGACTTATCAAGATTAAGGCCCGAGCCCGGCCCGGGCTCGACCTATGTCGGACCGAACCCGACATTATTTAAAAAATACAAAGCCCGAGTAAGGCCCGGCCCGGCCCGACAACTTAAATAAAAAAATAATATTATTATTATTTAATATATTTAATAATATAAAACTTATAATCTCGCTAAATTAATTAAAATTTTGATATTGATTACATAATTTGTGTGAAAAAAGAGTTTTAAAATTTCTAATTAAGTAAAATAATATAATTTTAACTAAATAGTTTTTAAAATTTGAAGTGAGAATAAAAAAAAGAACGGACCAGGCCAGCCCGTGGGCCGAACTCAAAGCCCGAGCCCGGCCTGCGGGTCTAGTCGGGCCGGGCTTTTTGGCCCGATTAAAAGCCCGCGGGCAGAAAAAGACCTTGCGGCCCGGCCCGAAATCGGGCCTGGCCCGCGGGCCTGTCGGGCTGGGCTTTTTGGCCCATTGATAGCCCTACCTGGACGGCGCCGACTGCGGCGCCCGCCCGCGTGCAGGCCTGCGACCCGCCACGCTGCGTCGGGTGGCGGCGCGCGCCCGCCTGCGCGCGATGGCCCGGGGGCGCACAGGGGGCCCTGTGCGCCGCCCTGCGGGCCCGCGGCATTTTTTTCGGGAACCATGAATGTCCAGCATCCTGTTCCCTTCCACTTTCACAAACAACGATGCCCAGCATGTTGAAATACGATTTTAATAATTGAAGATCATGAAAATTACCCCTAAACATGATTCTATGCAGAGAAATTGCATCGATCAGAGCGCAACCTGGCTCTGATACCACTGTAAGGATTCGGTCAGCCTGGTTCGGGCAACGCAACGGATAATGAAAATTTTCTACTCGAACCCAGGCCCTTTTGGAATCCTAGAACCGTGCTCTAATCGATGCAATAAAACTCCCAACCCCAAAACAGGTTGTAGATCTTTACCTTGCGCGGAACGACGCTATCCGCAGTGCCCGATGTAGATTTTCACGATCACAGACCCGCACAGGTGTACGGCCTGTAGAGCTGATCCACACGGATCCTCGTACAGTGACAGTATCCTCCCGTCCTTCCCCCACGCACACAAGCCGCGGATCCTCCAAAATCTCTTCTTCTTCCCTAAGTTTTTCCCCTTTGAGAGAGAGGAAGAGCAACTAGGGAGAGAGAGAGAGAGCAAGAGGGAGGAGAGGGGAGGAGAGAAGAGGAGCTTTATTTCTTTCTTTGAATGCTTGGCTAAAAAAAAGAAGCAAGCCTTCCTAAGTAGGATGCATATATATAAGGGTTGGGTTCTTTCTAAAAGAGCTCCTAAGAACCAATATTATATATATATATCATTTCATATTATTGTACATATATATTAAGCCCTTCTTATATTTCTTTCCAAAAAGAATTTAAGACTTTTAACGTATACATTTGTACAATAATACCCCGTCACCCGAGAACCCATTGTGTCTGATCCTCTAGGCCCATAGTCACTCTAGTTTAAGGCCCATTAACTTCTAATTCTTAATTAGAAGTAAATTAAACTTAGTATTCGCTTCTACTAGAGCCGAATAATAGTTTAATTTATTCCAAACCTTTGATCACGTTGGGTCAAGCAAATCTCCGTGATCCCAGAGGACGTCGGGTTCAAACCACCATGTCTAGTACATGTATGTCTATAGTTGTCGCATCGTTATAATCCCTCCCTCCTTCTATGAGTCTGCTTTGATCGAAGGTATGGTAACTGTCAAACCACATAATCGTGCCATTCGACCATGACCTCCTTAAAGTGTATGACGTCCGTTCTAAACACTCACACGACCCTGGCCAGGGATTTAATGGAGCGTCAGTGTCATGACCCATTAACTGTCTGATATATACCCAACAGTGAGCAATCCCCTCTTGACCATTGATGATCTTCACATGTATCCTGAAATGGTTAATGACTTGGTAATTCATGACTTATGGTTAAAGTCACTTAGTCAACTCATTAAACCATTCCAGTCCTCGTGTAAGATCCGATCAATATCTCAGGTCAAGGGACCAGCAATGCTACTGAGATAATTGGATCTTCAGTTGACATTAGGTATAATCAACCATCTGAAAATCCAATAGTAGATCAGTTCAATGTACATCCTCCCAGGACGTACACCTACACATATGTGTTGGTGCCCCGCACCAGTGACCATGAGACTGCTCACACACACATCATGTGTACTTGTTTAATAGGTAATCAAAGTCCCTGAGTGATTACCCTCCAAGCAGGAATAATTTTAAGGTATGTGTCCATTTAAAGTCAGTCTCATGATCGAGATCACATCTCGAGTTGACTTTACAACTACATATCCTAGGGACATCACAAATTAATATACAATTACAAATTTACGCTCAAATACCACTTTGCTAATAATGAACAAGATTGTACAACTATCGGGGCAACTCGACCCGAAATTGGCATGTAGCACACCCAATACTAACACATATCACTTAGCCAACTGAGGTAGGAGAGCATTTGTAATATTCCGAGCCCTTCGGATCCTTCTTTTCGGGTCCCGGATCTATTTTCTCGGAGAGTTCGACTCCGTTGAGTCCAAAATTATGTTTTGGACATCTTTTGTATTCGGATCCATGCGATTCGGATCAGTTTCGGAGGCCCAGAGTGTGTTCCGCGACTTTTTCCGTGTGTTTTTCGATTTCCGCATGCGTGTTTCGGCAAGATCTACGGAACCCCGTAGCGGGTGAACTGAGCCGTTCACCTAGGCACGGATAGTACCGTTGCGATCGGTGCGTTCCGAGGATCGCGGAAATATAATTTTCTATTTTTTTTGTATTTTTCAGAAAATCTAGATTTTCTATAAATCTCCCTAATTCTTTTTCTTTTTCTTTTCTTCTTCTCCTTCTTCCTTCTTCTTCCTCCTTCCACCGTGACACACCCGCCCACTCTCTTTCTCTCTCCTCTCCCGATGACGACGTGGCGCGCCCCTCCGGCTGCAGATGACGGTGGGCGACGGCGTGATGACGACGGTGGCGGCGAGGTGATCGTGTGGGCGTGCGGAGCTCGTGGGAAGCGTGCTGGAACGAGGGTTTCTAAGGCATTCTTTGCGGTTTGAGGACGATCCGGCGCGCCTTGAAGCAAGATCGAGGTAGGGTGACTTTCCCTATCTCCATGTCTTCCTTCCCCGTGATTTTTAGGCCGAGGCGAGGTCAAGAGAGGGTCGTTTCGTGTCGGGAAGGGCAAAGCATGATTTGGGGTTTGAGAGCCCGATCTAGTGTTTTGAGCCGCAATTCCACGATTTGAGGGTGTAGATGCATGCTAGGTTGCTTGGTGACGGATTCCCCTTCGTTCCCCCCTCAAACGGGGTTGTATGGGGCTGGAAATGGGATTTTTCCGGCGAGTTCATTGTTCTCGATTTCGCGGACGCTATGTGGTTTAACAGTAACCGTTTTACCCGTAGGCGGCCTAAGACGGACCGTTTTTGGCAATGGGCGGCCCCAGGTGGACCGTTTCAAGCCTTGGAGTGTCGACAATGTAAGCGGTCACTCGATAGACAGCCTACCATTGCGCGGCCCTATGTCGGACCGTTTACTCCTGGAGACCAGCGTGGTCTTCGAGGTTCTCCGACTGTTGGTGTTTTGACCGTTGCACAGTGTTGGCGATTGCGCGGCCCAGGTCTGGCCGTGCAGTCACCGAATGGCCTGAGGCTAGCCATTCAGTATCCGTGCCGTTGGGGTTTGAGCGGTCATGTTGGGTCCGTTCATCTCCCTACACGGCTAAAGGTTAGCCGTGCAGTCATTGAACGGCCAGAGTTGGCCCGTTCCGTTTTATAGCCTTTGGGAGACTGGGCGGTCCAACATGGACCGTTCATATCATGAAGCGGCCTATCGTGGACCGTGTGAGTCCTGAACAGCCTGAAGTGGACCGCGCATATCTTCGTTCAGCCCAGAGGTTGAGCGGTCCTATGGGAGACCGTTCATTAGCTGGAGCGGTCCAGAGGGGACCGTTCATGGCTTTTGTGAACCGGGTATTCTTTTCTTATCGATTCGAGTCCCGGGTGAGTGGACCTCGATCCGCGTGTTGAACCGTGGCCTGACTGATGCTGGCCATCATGTGGGGGCCACACATGAGGGTGTCGTGGGATCTCGGGAGCTGGTGTTCTCAGCTTGCGTCACTGTGAGTTGGTGTCGCCGTTGACTAGAGAGTCTACTCCTTCAGTGACCCTCCACTAGTCGTAGCCTTCCGACACGAGAGTGGTCACACCAGGGAGTGGTGGCGAGGCTACCCTGAGAGACGGTTTCGGACTGGTTTCCGTCGGGCCCCTCGTCTATCAGCCAGAGTCTGGCTGAGGGGAAAATCAGTCAGAGGGCCAGACCAGGGACACACGGTCTGTGTGTGCACACGTGGTTGGGGGCGGTTGGACCTGCGCTGACGAGCGTGACCCCAGCTAGTCACTTGTTCTGTGGTTACTTGTACGGTGTCCCTGTTCCACCAGGGGTCGAGGGGGGACACCCGAGACGCGGTTTGAGCCGTCAGTGGACGCATCCGGCCTTACTTCTAGTGGGTTGGTACTCCTGTCTTCGTGTAGTAGCGACTCTTGGGTTTTTCTCAGTTTCTGACGAGTTGTCTCAGTTTTTGTGCCGTGTGTTCGGTACTAGCCGTAGTCGTAGCTCGCAGTTACTTTTCGCGTAGTTTCTCGGTTTGCGAGGTGGGGACCGGATGATCCCTACTGAGCCTTGTGTTTTGAGGCTCATTCCCTGCGTGTTTTTCGTGTTTCAGGTGAGACGCGGCTTCAGGGGAGCGCTTCAGAGGCTCCACGTGGTTCAGGTGCCCAGGGTTAGTTGCCAGTTGCCAGTTCCGGGGTATGCCCCGTGTAGTTATACTTTTCCCTTTTGACTGTACTAGTTGTGGACTACTGTTATATTTTAGGCTACTGTTATTATTGTGGACCATGTAATTTAATTAATGCAATTTATTTATTTCCTGCTTATTCATATTAACTATGTAATTCTGTAATTATTTTAGATTCTTGTGTATCTCCACACCATCCTTTTAACCCTTCCGAGTCTTCGGGCTCGTGGGTGGCGGTTCGGGATTTGGATTATCGGGTCTTCCCGGTATTCGGATCTAGGGTCGTTACAACATTTGAGTTACATTATATTATAACAAATATATATAATATATTTTTGTGTCTCGATACGCAACGGTACCAACCCGTACCGTCTCATCTCAGGCCGTGATCAAGACGACCGGTCCGGCCGGGACGGCAAACTCTGGTTAAACGTCATTAAGAAATTATTTTACTTTAGTGTCCTACATTTTTATAAAATTTTAAATTTCATATTTTCTTATTTTCATTTCAGAATTTTAACCATTTGTTCCTTAGATCTCAAATATCTTAGATCTCAAATATGTAAAATATGACGCGGCGGCGACGTGGAAAATAGATCGACGGCACTCCGACGGCAGGGACGGGACGGATAACACTGCCTCGCACAGCTCAGCCTCACACCGGACAGTCTCTCACCGGGTGACACTCTAATCTCACAAAGAGAAGGAGGGAAGGGAAGCACAAAGGGCAAGAATGCACCTACGTGATTTCAAATCTTTATTCATTCATATGTAACAACACAACACCCTAGCCCCCTTTATATAGGGAAGGCTATAACAACCATACCTTTAACTTTCTCCTAATAACATTTATGTCCTTAGCCTAATAAAACAAAACTCAACAACCTTCTTTTGATTTTGACATAATAAAATAAAATACTTTGACTTTGGTGGTTTAATAATACAAATACTACTATAAAAATAAAATACACACGAATAACATACAAATACACGTACTCAGGACGTCAAGTCATCAAACGAGTCTCCGAGTCACAAGTTCGGGACGGTCGGGGTGGTGCAGCGTCGACTCCGAGTAGTGGATTCGTTGTCCCCATCATCTTGGATCTCAAATATGTAAAATATTTTCTCAAAATGGAACATGGGCTATGAGGAGAATCTTACCTTTCTTCTCTCCCAAGATTTTTCTCCACACAAGCTTGGGATCTCTTTTTCTTTTAGAAGTGATTGCATGTTATGAAGCTTTATATTTCCAAGTATTTCTTTCGTAAGACTCTAAATATTTCTTTTAACAAAATACTCAATCACATCATTCTTCCAAGAGAAAGAGAGTTGCCTTCCATCCAGAGAAATTAGTGTAAGTATCCAATCTCAAAATATGACATTGTTCCCATTTTTGGGGGTTCTTTTACACATATTCCGCTATTGAAAGTGAAATTATAAGAAAATCTATCACGTATTTTTATTTATACCTATACCCCTCCATACATAACTTTAATATCACGTATACCTTTATGGTAACCTTACGTTAATAAACTATTAAAATCTTAAAATCTCCTAATGGGAGACGAAGAGGAAGATGAAATATTTTGACGGAAGTTTATTAAAAGCACTGTTTGACATATCCTACCGTAGTGGGTACGCGTCAGTCTACTTGTATCGTGTTAGATAGGATTTGATTCGTAATATTCCCCAACTCTAAGTATGATGCAACTCAATCTATTAAATAATTTAAAATAATTTAAAATTAAAAGTTTATTATTAATTGATAAAATTAATATATATATTTGATGTGTTCTAATTAAGATTTGTCGGCTCGATCGTCTCGGTCGTCTTGATTTTATGTCGAAACAGGACGGTACCGTCCCGCTCCGTCCCGTAAGATGTCAATATGAAAAAAGACTCTTTATATATATAATATATATATAATAATATAATAAAATTTTTAACTCAGTTCATTAAGCGATTTGACGAAGACATTTAATCATCTTATCTATCTCGATTGCGTCCCACAGATCGATCGTTCAGGTCCGTGACTAGGACGAGTTGGATCGTGAGAATCAAGTCATTCTGACTCGATTTGTCAAATCATGATTCTAACTACCAAAATTATTTGTCTAATGAGTGATCTTTAATATCATAAAACTTAAACATTATTTGAGATTATAAAATCTTTTTTTGTTAGAGTTTTACAAGTGTCGACGAAGTAGATTTCATTTAAGATTGTATGAAACGGTGAAATGGTAATTGTACAAGTAAAATAGATAAGTTAGAAAACTTTGAAGTAGGGTTTGCCGGCCCGGTCGACTCGGTCGACCCGGTCTCGACTTGGGTCGGGTCGGGTCGCTCCCGTCTCGATCCGACCCGGTCCGTCCCGTTCTAAAACACCACATTATATATATATATATATTATAAAATAATAAAATAAAATAGAAAAACACACATTATATATAAAATATAATATAATATAATAATAAAATAATAGATCGATCTGTCCACGACTCACGGCCCGACCGACCCGGTCTCGGCCTGGGTCAGGTCGGGTCGTGCGAGTCGGTGCGAGACGCACCGGGTCGGCAAACCATGCTTTGAAGTTTTAAAAAATAATTTTATAAAAAATTTAATTGGGAGACTCAGCCCAAGTCAGACGTGCACGGTATGAGCCAGGCGGTGAGTTAAGTTAAGTAGAATCTTGATCATAGGGGTATACGTGATATTAAATCGGTGTAGAGGGTAAATAGAAAAATATAATTATAAAAGAGCAGGGTTTGCCGTCCCGCCCCGACCCGCACCGACTCGCACGACCCGACCCGACCCAGGCGGGCGCCGGGTCGCACGGGCCGTGGGTCGTGGACGGGACGCACCGAACCGCTTTGTCCCGTGCGTCTCGCCACGTACCGGTGCGGTGCGAGGCGGGACCCGGCTCGGTACGAGCGGGTCGGGGCGGGTCGGCCATTTAACGGGCCGGCAGGAGGGGGAGGGGGGGCGCCGGAGGTGGGAGAGGGGGGTGGTGGGGAGCCGCAGGAGGTGGGAGAGGGAGGGGGCGGTGGGGGCCAGGGGGGCGATCTCGGTGGTGGGGCCGCCGGAGGTTGGGGGGTAGTGGGGGAGGGGGGAGAGGTGGGGGGGCGGTGGTGGCCGCCGGAGTTGGGAGAGGGGGGCTGTGGGGGGCCGCAGCAGGAGGGGGAGGGGGAGGTGGGAGAGGGGGGCGGTGGGGGGCCGCAGCAGGAGGGGGTGGCGCCGGAGGTGGGAGAGGCGCCGGAGGGCCGCAGCAGGAGGGGGTGGGGGGGCGCCGGAGGTGGGAGAGGCGCCGGAGAGGGGGCGGGGGGGCGCCGGAGGTGGGAGAGGGGGTGGGGGGCCGCAGCAGGAGGGGGAGGGGGGGCGCCGGATGTGGGAGAGGCAATGGGGCGGATCGGGTCGCTGTGAGACCCGCCCGACCCGACCCGTCCCGCGCAGAGACCGGGTCGGCGGGTCGGACGGGTCGGCAAACCCTGTAAAAGAGTAGGATTTGACGACCCATTTCGAATCGTCTTGATCCGCACGATCAGATTTGACCCAAGCTGTGAGTGAGAGGCCCGAGTCGTGAGTCGTCATCGGATCGTTTCATTAATTTAATATTATATTATATTATATTATATATATTATTTTTTATTTTATTCTATTATTATATATATAACTTTTTTTATTTAAACATGGAATGAGATAGATCGAGACGGATCGAGTCGAGATCGACCCGACTCGTCTCAGTCTGTCACCGGGACGGACGGATAAGTCGAGACGACAAATTCTGTAAAATAATAATAGATTTGATATTTAGGAAGTTTTATCTTTAACATGGATGTGTGTGTGTGTATATATATATATATATATATATATATATATATATATATATATATATATATATATATATATATATATATATATATATGCACGTGTGTGTGCGCGCGCGCGCGTGAAATACCTTTTTTCTTTTCCATCAGTTGAAAATTACGAATTCCTTATTTTGCAGTCATTTTAAAACAAAATTTTAACCCAATTTCCAGAGTTTCCCTGGGTTTAGGGTTCATACAAGCTGCGCTTTCCGTCGGCGACGAGCGGCACAGAAGGAGAAGGCCACCGCAAAGATCGAGCTCCTTCTTCCCCTTCCCAACCATCTTCTCTCTTGCTCTTTCTCTCGCACCATCCTTCGTCGCTTGCCGCCGCCCTGCCCAATCGGCCTCTCATGGGGTTCGGGTTTTTGGTGCATCGCGGTGTGCTGGCGGCGTTGTCCAGGAAGAGAGCGGCTTCCATCGCGGTGTCCAGGGGTCTTCATCTCCCTCCTCACCTTCTGGGTTCTGCTCTGCTGCCGGGGGACCTCATTGGCGGCTTAAAGATTCTAACTTTGGCGAGGTACCTGGTCAGCGCCGCTGGGGCGGAGGCTACCGAGTGGGTTCACGCCCAGGCGGAGAATCGTCACGGCGTATGCGGCCCCGAGGTCTCCCAAAGTGAACTCTGGGGGCAGCCGCACGGGCGGAAACCTGAGGGGTTCCAAGGGGGCGGCCTTGGGAATTCATGGCAGAATGTCGGAGGTTTACACCGTGATGGTCCCCAAGAGTCTCAGTGGTTTAATCCGGAAGTATCCCCCCTCGGTAGCCGCAATGCTGTGCAGGGAAAACCTAATGGGTTTCGCAGGGGAAACCCGCCAAATCCAGGTTCTGATGGTCGGTGGTTGTCCGAGCAGAACCTTGGTGGTTCTGGGAGGAGAAATCCTGGAGGGGTCCCCGGTGACGCCTATTTAAGCGGCTTCTCCGGTCGGGAGGAGTGGAGTTCCGATGGTCTTCAGAGTAGCGCCACCCAAGATCACAGCTTCGGCGGCCCTCAGAATTACCAGCAGAATCCGGGTGGGTATGGCAGTCAAAATCCTGGCGAGGCGTATCCAGGCAATCCTAATGCGTCTTCCCTGGGGAAATACAATAGCACTGAGTGGAATCCGGACAGGTACGGGGACAAACAATTAGATCAGGGTGCTTTTGGTTTCCCTGCATCACTCCCGGGGGAGATTCAGGGCAATGCGAGTGGGAATTATGATGCCAGACCTGCTGATGAATCAGCGGAAGTAGCTGCAAGCAACTGCTTTAACGGTACTATAGATGAGCTAGATGGTTTCTTGCAGGACGGCAAAGCGAAGGAAGCTGTGGAGGTTTTGCGTCTACTAGAGAAACGGGGAATAGTTTTGGATCTTCTGAGGTACCTGAAGTTGATGGACGTGTGTGGAGATGCTAAAGCTGTCGAAGAAGCAAGGTTTGTTCATGACCACATCTTGAGAACAATGGGAAACCTTGAGGTAAAGGTTCACAACAGGATCTTGGACATGTATTGCAAGTGTGGGTCAATGGATGATGCATACCAATGGTTTGATAAAATGCCCGGGCGGAATTTCACATCATGGGATACCATGATTATGGGTCTTGCAGACAATGGACTTGGAGAGGATGCTATTGATTTCTTCAACAGGTTCCTTCAAAAAGGACTGATGCCTGATGGTGGCATGTTCATTTCAGTTTTTCATGCTTGCAGTGTTTTAGGGGCGGTAGATGAAGGTATGTTGCATTTTGAATCAATGAGCAAGGTATACGGCATTAACCCAACCATGGAACATTATGTGAGTATTGTTGATATGCTTGGACAAACAGGTTATTTAGACGAAGCTGTAGAGTTTATTGAGATGATGCCCACTGAACCTAGTGTGGATGTATGGGAAACTTTAATGAACCGCTGTAGGATTCAAGGGAATGTAGAACTGGGGGATCGATGTGCTGAGATAGTTGAAATCTTGGATCCCTCCAGGCTTACTAACCAATCCAAGGCTGGCCTTTTACCTGTTAAAGAGTCAGATCTAGCAAAGGAGAAGGCAAAGAAGAAAGAAAATATTCTTGAGGTAAAAAGCAGGGTGCATGAGTACAGGGCAGGAGATACATCCCACCCAGAGAAAGATAGGATCTATGGACTCATAAAAGGATTGGCTGCAACATTAAGGGAGTCTGGCTATGTTCCAGATACGAGATTTGTGCTTCATGACATTGATCAAGAATCAAAGGAGGAAGCTTTGCTTGCTCACAGCGAGAGACTAGCTACAGCTTATGGCCTTATTAGCAGCGCTGTTCGATCACCAATTCGAATAATAAAAAACCTACGTATTTGTGGAGATTGTCATAGTTACATGAAGATTGTGTCAAAACTTGTTGGTCGTGAACTCATTATAAGGGATGCTAAGAGGTTTCACCATTTCAAGGATGGTTTATGCTCCTGTAGGGATTACTGGTAAAGAGAAAGGGAGCAAAAGGTAATTGTGTAACTGTTCACAGTTGTTATAGAGGAGCTACAGTGCTCAATGTTCATTCTTGTACTTTATCACTGATCTCTCTGATGTTGTCATTTGTGCCTGGGATATTGACTGATGATCTAGTTTATAGATAAGGTTGCTGTGTTTTTGCCAGAGACCGCAGACAAAACTTCTCTAACATTAGCTTGTTACTGGAGCCTATGAATCTACGACCCCATAATTCTGTACTGCATAAGTGAACAGTAAATTATTGTTTTGCAATAAAATTACTAAAAAATGGGAAGGAATTTTTTACATTGGTATTTGATTGACACTCCTTTCAGAGAATGTACGAAATTTGACACAAGATATGCAGCCAGGCTTTTGGATTAATTGTGATAGTTGATCCCTGCTTTATGTTGCCTTATAGCTTTCTTTCGATATTACAGAAGTTTCTTATTTTCCCTGTGCTTTTGATTCATGTGAAAATAATTGTGCATAATTTCATGAATTGAATTTGGCTTATTGTTAATTTGTGCTTCCCTACCAGTCATGGCCCGCTCCCCAGGCAGGATCACGGACAGGAGGGGTCCCATCTTATTGATCCATGTGGCAGTTTATCTGCTTCTGCCTCAGTAGTCAGTATTTTGTGAACATTGTTTGCAAGAGAGCTATGCTGGTCACATTTTAGGAGGGAGATTGGCACTGTTTAGGAGGAAAGTTGGGTGCATTGCACCTGCATTTTTTTAGTTCTTGATTTCATGTATTTTGTCATAGTAGTGTATATGTTCTAACATAGATAGATGTGGAGAAATCCAGTGCCGTGGAGTTCCTGTTGCCCTATTCATTTGCATGTCCATGTTATAAATGTCTTGCTCTTTGTTTTTGGTTGTACCCCTTATCTTTTTCCGTAATTAGTGAGCCTTACGCCGTGAGAAATAGATTGTGCCACTGGAGAGAATTCTTTTTCATTTCATTTACTAAGGTGGATGATAACTGTAGTGAACCCTGTGTAGCTTCAAGCATCTCTTGAGAAGATTGGTGTGCAGCCACATGTTCAAACATCATGCACAATGATGCAAAAGACTGCAGAGTCATATGTTAGGCAAGTAGCTATCCATTATCTTCAGAAAGGAAGAGTTGTCACATTCGTGGTGCTAGTGCTGGAACAGGGTCCCCCTACTTCAGTCTTAGCACTGATGTGGCAGCTGCTCTGAGATCTTCAGTACGTTAGCCACTTATGCTGTTACATCATAGAAGCATCACATCCTTTCCAGCTGTCATTTTTTCTATTTTCACTTCTTCGATGAGCACAGGACTTCAATGTAAACTTAGTTTCTTTTAGCAGTTGGAGCTGATGCCATTCTTAAAGGGATCACCATTTACTGAATTTTTTTTTTACTGTCAGCCGAGAACCAACAATAGTGTCATGAGAGCTTTTTATTCAGGGATCAGGGGGATTGCTTTCAAGAAGTTTCATAACCAAGGATGCAACAGCCATCACATTCTGCAAAGGGAACAACTTTCCTAGTTAGTTATGTGGTCCTGCTGCCAACAATAATTACTGTATTTTAGCTACACTGGATGCCTTGAAATAAACTTCATCTTTGCAGATCTAGTTTTGTCTTGGAGAATCTGTGAACATTTATGGGGTACTTTGTGGAGACGAAGTTGGCACTCTTGTTGACCAGTCAGGAAGGATCGGTTGACCTGTTGTATGGTTCTTGGTTAATCCTTGAGCTTCCAGAGTTGTATATACATTGGAGAAGCTAATGTGATTTCAGTCCAGGGGCTGATACCGTTATATTGTCTTGTAGTCAGTGGAGTGAAAAGAGAACTTGGGAATTTGGTGACCAGTCAAATGAGAACTCCCTGAAGACCTTCGGTATTGCTGTTATCTCTAACCCTATAAGAAAGCAGAGCAGGTTATAGGGAAGCACATGAACTTTGATTTCCACTTCAACCCTATCTATATCCATGTAAGATAAACAAGGAGTCAGTGAAGGTCAAAAAGAGCATGACTTTGTCCTGCCCCGTACAGGCAGTGTAGTTTGCAGTTTTAAGAAGAAAAATTGTATTCTCCATGTCTTTCAGCTTGCTTTCTTCCTTTGCCTATTGTCTTTTCACAGTCGAGGTGCAATTAGTTAGTGTCTTTCGTGATTCACATCTCTTTTGTTTACATAATTCGCATCTCCTTTTGTATCCACCATTTTACGTCGGTTAAAGGTCTAGGACTTGGATGACCATGTCCCAAGGGGTCTGTACTATTTCAGCTTGCTTGTGATCTTTCATCAAATACTGAAATATTCAGGAAAGGAACATCACAATTTTTCAAGGACATTAGTTAATCGAGGCGAAGTTGAGCCTAGTGAAGCGTCTGCGTTGTATGTAGGCTGCAAATGGACTCTTAAGAGTGTCCAGCTTCCAATGGGTCTCCAGTGGATCAATATCCAGAAAATTCCATCCGGTGGATATCAATCACATGCCTGGCTAACATCTATTTATTAAAAAGTGGTTTTGGAAAAGGTATACCACTCCATTAAGATCCATCCATTTAATACTTAAACTACAATACGGAAAGGGAGAGAGACCCAATTGTCCTCTTCCCCCACTTCGACCCCTAATAGGGCAGCACCACAGGCCGAGAGAGAGAGAGAGAGAGAGAGCAAATCATTTATGTAACCATCTGAATTGTGCACTACTTGAAGATTAGGCTACTGGTTAAATACACCAGATACAGATCAAGCATGACCGGTAAGATAAAAATCCAGAGCTATGCCATAATGATTTCAGAAGAGTGTTCCTTGTAACAAAAACAATTCAGGTGCCCATAGAGACGTAAATGGATCAAGTTCGGTTCGATAGATTAATATAATATTCTATCTATGAAAATTTTATAAATATCATATTCGGACAGTACCTTATTATTTTTAAAGATATGGATACGGACATATCTATCCCAAATATGAATATATATGTGATATCCGTATCTATCTATAAAATATGAGTCCACGTCCAAGTGAAGATAAGATATATGAAAAGTGAAAAAAAAGAAATCCGGACAATTCATTCCTTTCCAAAATAATTTTTATGTTTATAAAAATGTTCTTATAATTTTAATAAGAAAGCTTAACTCACAAACTCAACGAGAAGAGTTGAGTTCATATCAAAATCAAGTGTCTAACGCACACAATGAGTTGTTAAGAACATGATTAGATTTAAGTATGAATTCAAGTGTATTAAATCTATACCCTATTCGGATATGAAATAGATATTTTAAACATATTTGAATCCGAATCTATATCTATTTATTTAGATATTATCTGACCCATCACAGGTAGAGTGATGCGGATAATCAGATTTGCGGATATCTTTTAACATCCTTAAGTGTCCACCAGTCATCAGACAACCAGATATCTCATGCCCCTTTGAAGTTTCTGTTTCATTCAGGCTGGTTATTGATCATTTCGTCATTTGCCAAAACTACAGTCGTAGTCCAGGCCATCTACTAATCTGCCTTCACCTAGGGAAAGATCATAAATCAACAAATAAAAATAAAAATATGTGCCTTTTTATCTTTCCTTGAACTGGTTTAAGCTATGGAAATGGCTAATGAAGTTTTCTTTACTCTCTTAGGATGTCGACTATCGTCGATTGTATCGATAGATGCTTTTTGTTTCAGCTCTTCAGAATTGTACTGTTGTCTTTTTCCTATAGTAAAATGTAAAAAGCTTCTAAAACTAGAAAGTTTGGTGGCACGAGAACTTCGTTAACATGAAAGAGAATCAAGAGAAAAACCTCTTGACGGAGAATATGTTTAAAAAAAAGGGACCATGGATGATGCAGATCATCAAGTCATTCTGTCAACACGGCTGAAAGGAAAACGATTAGAAGATGGTTCAGTCTTCAGTTCTAAATTTCAACTTGATACATGAAAACACCTCAACTCTTACCTTCGAAATGGCCATAGAAAAAAAAATCATTTAGCAGCATACATGTCATGTACTGTCCATTTAGAAATTGAAGAAACTAAGAGTGGAAATTTATTTGACTTTGCATCCAAATTTGAAAATATCGTAGTTTATTCAACAAATTGCACGCTTATCTGTCCAACTACAAAAGGAGATAAAATAAGCTTGCAAGTTCAACTTAGAGCGGCATGAAAAAACGTCTGTAAGATCTAAAACTAAATGAAAATATTAACAATTTTTTATGCAAAGATGAGCTCTCGAACAAAGGGAATTCAAGAATAATGAGAAAAGGATATGCATCATACACTTACAATGATACAACCTCGTCAAGGAAGAAGATAATGATACAGCCTCGTCAGAGGAGAAACTAAGGACAACCTTATCCATAGCCATCATGGCAACTGCCCTCTATTTTTGCCAAATAGGAAACGAAGTTGCCTGCAGACTACTAAGAAGACGTGGACCCTAGATTGTTCACATAAAGAAGAAATCAACACTGATTTCTATTCCATACCTCTCATCAACCCTTCTATTGGCAACCAACAATTATCATTTCCGCTGTTTCACAAGGAACTATGCGTCACCCTCAGCTTCTGCATCCTTCATTTCTGTTTCAGTATTCTGCTTCTCAGTTATCCCCCTCTTTGACGTGCGCTTCTTCACATTTTTAATACCAAACACCTTTTTTTGAGACATCTTTGACTGCTTTTTGTTCTTCTGTGATTTGATAAAATTTTGTAGTGTCTGTTGCTCCTTCTTTTGCTTTGCAGAAACAACTTCAGCGACAGCCTTCTGTAGTGCCTCCTTTGCAACTTTGTAAAATTCTGCTGATGTTGACCCCTCCCTAGCACACCTCATTGCATCACGGCAAAGATCATTGTACCTCGCAGTTGAAGGTTCATCACTGGTTCCCCGAAGTCCAACTCCATACTCATCCGATACTACATTGCTCTTGGCATTCCTGGTCCAACGTTTCAATACGTAATCCTTTGGAAGTGTTCTAATACCAACAATAATAAAGACCCTCAGGGCATGCCTACACAAAATTCCTGAAAACTCAAACATGCAGCAACTGCATGTTGCTTTATTATCAGATGCATTAAATGTGACAAAATAAGCCCCATGGGCATCCTCATTTTTGGTTACACAATACTTGCTAATTGCCCCATCTTCTATTTTATCTACATGGTAACCCAACGATTCAACAAATTCTTCCTGAAATCTGTCGAAAACTGTCCTTGTGTAGATACCTGCTGCCTGTTTTTCCATTGGAGAAGCAGTCTTCAGAAATGGCTTATTGAACAGTGTATCATAATCAGCTTGAGCTTCCTTCTCCTGTCGACATGCTAGTGCTTGTCCAAGTTGTCTAACAGCCACCCTTAGTTGTGTCTTTGCAGTAAAATATTTATCAACAACTTTGCTGATGCTATCTTGACTCTCAGCTCCTACAATTTCTGCAAAGAATGTACCCTTAAGGTAGACTGGCACCCAGTGATGACGGATGTTGTACAAGGACTGAAGATATGTGCTGTCTCTAAGATCATATTTGTCAAGAAGTGACTGCCAGCATGATTCAAAAGCTTCAATGGTTTCTGTCTCATCGATACATCTCCTCAAATCTGTTTCAAATGTAGTTGGGTCTCAAAAACATCAGACAACCCTTCTTGTATCTTAGCTAAAATGTGCCTCTTGCAAAAACGATGCCTAGTGTTTGGAAAAACCTTTGCCACGGCTGCTGCCATGCAAGAATCCAGGTCAGTTGTTAAAGAGACTGGATGGCGTCCTGACATCGCTGTTAGCCAGTTTTCAAATAACCAAACAAAGGAAGCCTCAGAGTCATCAACAAGTAAAGCACATCCAAACACAACGGGTTGCAAATGATGGTTCACACCAGTGAATGCAACCAGTGGGATCATGCTCTTATCATTAACAAACGATGTATCAAATGTAACAGCATCACCAAAGTAGTGATAAGCCATTCTAGCTTTTGCATCTGCCCAGAGGATATTGATCATATAATTGTGCTCAATCTGCAAAGAGAAATGGAATGCAGGGTTCTCAGCTTGAGTCTTCTTAAAATATTCCAATAGATTCTGTGCATCTTCTGGGCCAAGGTCATTATATCGAACCTCTCTAGGAAAGTGGGACTCTTGTCTATTTAACAGAAGATTGCGTGTATCAGCAAAGTTTTTTGCAATAACAAGTATCTCTCCTTGTGAACGGACGCACCTCACTTTGCTTGGAGGTGTTGGTGTCAATGGATGACTATGTTCTACCACAAGTTTAGACACCACCCATTTATCACCATCTTTTCGAATTATTTCAAACAGTGCATCACAGCCATCCTTTGACAGATCCTGGCTTTGTACACCTTTTCCATCTTCGTGGTTTTCCCTTCCAGAATGATATCGATGCTTTGAACAAACTAGCTTCAGCATTTTTAGAGATTCATCATGTAATGAGCGACGAGACTGACGAACACGAGCTTCAAAACCCACACGGCTGGCATATGCATAATAAAATGTCCTTGCCATCTCAAGGGAGTCAAACTCCATTCCCAGATAAGGTTCCATTGGACCTTCTTCAGTTGCAATGTAATGCACTCTACTTGGCATCCCTACTTCATGATTATGCTCCTTCACAAGTTTGGTAACTACCCATCTGCCATCACCTTTACGAATTACCTCAAGCATTGCCCTGCATCCTTCCCTAATAGAAGCCGCCCGCTTTCTTGTCTTTTTCCCCTCAATAATGCGTTTCTCTCTACTCCAACCTTCTCGTGAACACACAAAGCGAAGCATAATAACAGTTTCATTACATTTAGAACGGCGGGATCGAGCAATACGGACACAGAACCCCACACGACCAGCATATGCAATGTAGAAAGTCTTTGCAGCCTCACCAGATTCAAACTCCATGCCAACATATGGCTCCAGTCTATGGTCACTTTCTGTTTCAAACAAGTCCCTTCTAACATTAGTCTCAACAAGATCAAGGGAGTGATCCACGTTATCCTGGTGTGGCATTTGGGTCTCATGTTCAGCAACAGCAACATGAACATGAGGACTGACATCCAATGTTGCCCAAAAATTGATGCTGTCATCCTCAAGGTCCACATGCTCTTCAATCAGCCCCTCATCCCCACTTGCATTGGTCTCCATCAATGCTGATGATCATAGATTGCATAAAGGTGAACCTTTCTTCAGTTTAAACTAATTCATTTTTACATACATCAAAACTTGCATTCTACAGAATGGTTCTTATAACATCAAAGGATGCGAAGATAAGAAATTGCATAACTACTCGCTGCTTTGGCTGTTGATCACAGACTGAATAAAGGTGAACTTTTTTTGTCAGTTTAAGCTAATTCATTTCTGCGTACATCAAATTCGCTGCATTCTACAGACTGGTTTTTATAAGACCAAAAGATGCAACGATGAGAAATTGTATAACTTCTGGCTGCAGTAATTAGCCAAAGCAGGGAGTCCAGTTGGTCCAGTTGCACATCATGATGTGGGACAAATGTCCTGGGAGCAAGCAACACAAACAGAAAGCATGCAGTGGGCAATGGGAAACGTGACCTCAGGTCCTCACGTAATGTATGAAAATGCAATTCTGTTTTGATAAGCAAAACCAACCTCATTCAAACATCCAACCGCCCAACAGCCCATTTTTTCAGCTACCAAAAAGAAAGAGCACGATCAAAGTTAATTCCCTCCCATTATTGTTTACCCAGATGCTTACATCCATTATCTCTCAAGATATTCCATGGCACACAGTGCTTATGAAAAGGAAAAAGAACAGATGCTAGAAACCATTTCTTGATGTCTTTCTAGGATAACAAAAGACATTTAAAGTTGAAAAAAATGAGTTTACGAGAACACTGGGAGTGTGTCATTGATAATCCTTGACAACAACTGAAGTGCCCTATGGATTAAGAAAAGTAGACAAATCTATGACCACCATTCCACATGCGCACATGCAGCATTTGAGAGAGAGGGGGGGGATTATAAGTTGAAACAAAACTGAGTTTATGGGAACATTGGGAGTGCATCATTGATAATCCTAGACAACAACTGAAGTACCCTATGGATAAAAAAAAGTAGACAAATCTATGACCACCATTCCACGTGCACATGCAGCATTCAGAGAGAGAGAGAGAGAGATGGGTAAGCTCCTATAGACATTAAATGGCAGAGCTTGTTCTGTAATTGACTATGAAGAAAAAAGGTTCTCATTAAGAAGAAAAACCAAGAAGTTTCACAAATGCAACTCAAAAAATCTTCTTAACAATTCATTTGGGGTCCTTTTTCACAGGAGCTGATTATGGGGTTAAAAGTTCATCAACAAGTGGTAGATATCCTTATGTTATAACATTGGAAAGCCTAGTACATATACAAAAATAAAAAGAATGTGACATTTTAATCCAAGGGAGTACAAGGTGCATGCTGATATGGTATCTTGAACCATGGGAATGGACAATATATGACAAAGAAAAAACAATAATGCTAAATGGAAACAAACTACTAACATTCATAAAGTATTATGACTATTCCAAGGTGTTCTCAATGATTTTTTTTAAAGTGGATGGTACCACTAAATCTATTAAATGTTAAAAGGAGGGATATACAAGTACAAGCAATGTGTTCCCAACAGATCCCTATACAAAATGTACCTCACACCAAGCAGGTGTGGCATCATTTTGCCCCCCAACAAGTCAAAAAGGGAAGAATTCATTGATTCCACATTACATATAATCAAAGTTCAATCTCTCACTCTCTCACAAATAAAAGAGACAACTCTTTCCAAGGCTCTAGCTTTGTTTCTGAAGATTATTTCTTTCTCCCCATATAATCCATAGGGTGGCATGGAGAATCAACCACCATATGATTTTGCCCCCCTTAAGCGCCCAATTCTTGTTCCATTCTCCAAGCAGCTCTTGCACATTTTCATACGAAATGAGGGCACACCTAATTCTGCTCTTAACCTATGTCCAAATTTCCTGAGAGAATGAGCATCCTATGAAGAGGTGATCCAGGGTCTCCTCCCCTTCTCCACAACGACATCATATTGTATGCATATCCGGCACATATGGAGCCAATCTATCACAAGTCGGCAGGCGTCCATGTGAGATCCTCCAAATTAGAAGGTTCACTTTAATGGAACTCTTGAGGGTCTAGATCTGTGCAGTAAAGCGGTGCCGCACTCAACCATCAGAAATAAAGGTATACACTGATCTGACTAAGAACATTCCATCTTTATCCCATCTCCACCACCACTTATCCATGTTGTTAGCTTGAAGAACAAAAGCTAGAAGGAATGAAAATACTTTCTCTAGCTGGTTCATCTCTTCCACCCTAAGATTTCTTCTAAATGATGGAACCCAAGTTCCCCCTAAAAGATTTGAGTCAAAAAATTGAGCTACTGAGACCAATGGTGATGCAACAATTGCAAATAGCTATCGGAAGGAGGCCTCTAACATGTAGCACCAAACCACCTGTCTTTCCATAATAGGCAATTGTCCCTAAACGGATGCGGGCACTAGAATAAATGATGTCCCTACACTATAATATACCCCTCCAAATGGGAGAACTATTATGCTGAGAAGCAGGAATCAATTCCCAGACTCTGACGATGCCATAGTGCCTCTACCTAATGAACTGTGTCCATAGTACATTGTCCTCTAACCCAAGCTACAACTATTTGCTCAACAATCTCTGGTTGAAGTCTTTAATATTTTTGATGCCCAGCCCTCCCCTTACTTTTGCAAACTTTGCCCCCAGCAATATCATACCAACCTCTGTTTCTGCCTCCACTGCCACACCAAAAGAATCTCAGTTAGATAGACTCTAACTTCTTTGCAATCGTCCTTAGGACTCTGAAGATAAAAAAGTAGATAAGCAGGCTATCCAGCATAGACTTGTGTAGCACCATTCTCCCCCCATAAGAAACAAGTCTCTCCACCTTGCCAGTCTAGATTCATATCTATGTATCACACTCTGCCAATCACTGCAATGTAGGACCCCTGGAGTCAACGGGAGGCCCAGATAGGTGATCGGGAAAAGTCTTATTAGATCGCTTGGATAAACGCTGCCCTCCTAAGAGTCCTATCGTCCGTATCAACACCCACTATTAGACTTTTGCTGAAATTTACCTTGAGACCACTGACTTCCTCTAACAGTTCTAGCATCAGTCTGCTGACATACAGTTGTCTTTCATCCTCTGCTAAAAAGAATAGGGTGTCATCAGCATATTCTAGATGGGTAATGTGGACCCTGCCAACTCAAACCTAGAAGCCTCCGATCACCCCATAGTTTTGGCTCTTGACCACATTCTGCTAAGGATATGTGCAACCATAGCAATAAAAGGAGGGCTCTCCATCAACAAGAACTACAAATCTGGCTGATGAGACACAAGCTTTGATTGATTCGATCCATGTTTCACCAAATCCCATCTTTGCAAGCACATCAAATTGACATCGCCAGTTGACCCGGTCTTATGCTTTCTCTAAGTCCAACTTAAGCACCACCATCTCTTCCTCTAAGACTTCATGGCATGTAAACATTCATAAGCAACTAAGAATTTTTCTTGAATGTGACATCCCCTAATAAAAGCCCATTGGTAGTTCTTACCAATCAGTCAATGCCAGTGTCTAGTCTCATGGCCAAGAGCTTGGAAATGATTTTATTGGTCCAACGAGCTGAGGGGTCTGAAATCTAGAAAACTTTGAGCACCTTGTTTCTTGGGGATGAGGACTAAAAGGGTCTTGCTGATACCCCGCAAGTGTGATCTCCCCTCCTGAAACTCCCGCACTACCAAGATTAAGTCCGTCTTGATGATGTCCCAACATTTTTTAAAGAAAGCCAACGGGAAGCCGTCTGGTCTAGGTGCTTTGTCCCCTACAAGAGCGAAAGCCGCCCTTTGGACCTCCTTCGAGAAGGGACGAAGGAGGGCTACACTTTCCTCAAGAAAAAGTCGAGGAAGCAGATCGTTCGCTATCAACAGCCTACCCATGTCCTCCTCGATGAAGAGGTTGGAGAAGACGTCCTTAGCCTGCTTTCTAATATTTCATTTCTAGTGAATACTTGGTTGCCAACTCTGATGCAACTAATGGAATTGATCCTCCTCCTTCCGAAGGCAATCTGTTGAAAATAGGCAGTGTTCCTATTCCCTTTCTTGAGTACCTCTCCCTGGATCTCTGGTTCCAATAGATCTTTTTCTTCCCGAGAATCTAATCAAATTCTGCTCCAAGTCTATCCTTGAGTTGTCTATCAGGTGCATCCAGGCCTCCTCCAAGCAATCCAGTCCTTCCATCTATTCCAAGATCCTATCTTTAGCCACTTTCCCAAGTAGAAACTTGCCTACCCCCCATTCCTTGAGCATCTGTGCCACATGTTTCAATTTACACACAAGTTTTGCCATAGCAAATTGTTCCCGTCTCTGAGCATTCCATGTCTGTCTAACAATATTCATGAAATCCGCTTCCTTGAACCATTGTCTTTCTAGTCTGAAAATGGGTCTCCCCGCATGCCTGTAGGAAGTCCTAAGCTTTAAAAAGGCGCTGCCTCAAGGCGATGAGGTGCACACCTTGAGGTGAGGCACACCAAAAAAGCCCCAAGACTGGCACCTCTAAGAAAAAAAATGAGGCGTAGGTTTTCTTTTGGAAGAGGCAGTGAGAGGCGTCGAGACGTTGGGGCAGCTTTGAGGCACACGTTTCATGGTTAAGGAGGTTCAACGGTGAGGATTGCATCATAAATAATAAAATAGGGTTTCAACGGTGAGACAGTTGTTCTTCTTGTGACGAGGGTCAGGGACTCCAGCAACCATGCTTGCAAGATGGGGGACTCGGTTGCGAGCGGTACAGCGGCATAGCTACGGTGACTCCTCCAACAACATGGTATTGTTAAGAATTTTCCAATTTTTCCTCGTCTTCCCAAGCTCCTACAGAAGCTGCAGAACCTTGGCGAGATTGGCATCCTCTCCTTCTTCTCCTTCCTGCTACTGCTCTTCTTCCCACACTCCGGCGAACCTTGCCATGTGGCGTCCTCTCCTTCCTCTTCAGTTCAGACTGAATGCGGTCCAAACATCTTCTCTATTTGTTTACCTCGAAAGCACTTTTAGAATTCTATGTGAACTGTTATTAATATTTTATCAGTTCTCTTGTTTTTCAGTTTTTTATGTTCTCTACCTCTCAAAACATAGAGCGTCTTCTTCTAATCTTCTAGTTTTTTATCAGTTCTCCATTTACTTAGTTTAGATTGTTCAGTTCAGACTGAATACCGTCCAAATACGTAAATATCTGCTCTGTTTGTTTACCTTGCAAAACAGAGAGCATTTTCAGAATTCTAATATGAGTTGTGAACTGTTGTTTGATTGATATTTTATCACTTCTTTTTTATCAGTTGATTCAGTTCTTTACCTCGCAAAACAGAGAGCGTCTTCTTCTAATCTTCTGACTTTTTATAGTTCTCTATTTACCTTTGAATTGTTGAGGAGGTGATAATGTTTACTTGTGAATTTTTTTAATCAGCATTCAGCAAGCTGTCCAGTGAACTGTTTAGTTTTTTATCAGCATTCACAGTTTAATAATATCTTCGTTCCTATTACTTGAATATCACTAGATGTGCAGCCTGCCCTTACACATTCAGCATTTGGAACATTCAGCATCTTTGCCACGGCTACTTTGGAGACTACTTGTAAATATTTGATATTCATATTTCAAAAAGTTTCTATGTATCGATGTACTTCTAATCGAAAGGAGTACTCAAGGAAAAACTCATCTTTCTTTATTTGTCCTTCTGTCGAGAAGAAAATATTGAATTTCCAACTATGGCATCAAGATTGGAAACAAAAATATTCAAAGTGAGTACAATGTCTATATCATTCATGATTTGGTGATATCTTCGTTTCTATTACTTGAATATCACTGGATGCACAACCTGTTTTTTCACATTCAACCCTTGTTCCTACACATATCAAAACCCATAATAAGAATAAGGATTAAAGAAATAACATTATGGAGGGAATAACATTAAGTAAGGCAATATTTTAGATAAATATATTTTTATTTTACTTTTTATTCTTTTTTACATATTTATTGAGGCTTACGCCTTATTACGTTTTAAGGCTTACGTCTCGTGAGGCTTTGACAAAATGCCTCATGACCGACTCAAGTCTCTACAAACCTTGGTGGGTAGTGGTCTTCCCATTCAACTAAGACCAAAAATCTATTTAGTCAAGAGTAAGAAGGGTCTTCCCTCATGTTGGACCAGGTGTATTGATCATTTGTCGAACTGATATCGATCAGTGCAACATCACCAATGAATCTAAGAAAGTCTTCCATGTCCCCTGTTTGAATGTGAACCTCTATCTCACAAAATGTAGCAATAGCATTGAAATCTCCACCCACACACCACGCCCGTCCTAAACTGATATGATAGTGAAGCAATTCCTCCCATAGCAGTCTCTTTCCTTCTTTACTCTGCAGGCCATATACCCCGGAGAAATCCCATGAGATATCATCCCTAACATTTCAAAAATGGATGGAGATAGCCCCCCTCTACCAATTTGTCTGTCTTTCACCACCTCCTGTACCTCAAACTGAATCCACATAATCATGATATCTCCTAACCTCCCCACAGTCGAAGAGGCTACCCCTTTCGACAATCTCGCTCCCCCAATCTCCCTCTTAAGAAATGCCCCATCCCTCTCACACTTGGTCTCTTGCAAGCACAAGATGTCAATTTTACATCTTCTGACCAATTCCTTGACCACCCTCCTCTCCCCCCCCCCCAAATTCCCCTTACATTCCACGAGACAATCCTCATTGGGACGAGGAAAAGCTTCTACTTCCATCTCCCTCTTGCTCCCTCATCTTCACCCTCGCTATCCCTGACCGCCATCGTTTGGGACTTCCCCCTTTTTGCATCCCTCTCCATATTAATCAACCATCTCTTCTGCACCTTGTTAAACACCCTTTGAGGTCCCACTTCAACCCCACAAAAGATATCCCCACACTGTCAGCCAGTTCCCTCACCTATGCTTCAGTCAACCATTTCTGCTACCCCGACCATCTCCTTGAACTCCTCTCTTCCAAGCCTTCCCCTTTCTGAGAATTCCTCTCCTTCGGACTGCCCCTCCTCCGCTCCTCTAGCCTCCCAGGTGGTCCCGGAAGGTTAAGATCATTTCGTTGCTCCTCCACCACCGAGGCCCGGGTGACCCTGACACGAACCTCAGGCTTGATTCTCCCCCGACTCATCAGGGGCGCCCTGGTCTTGCAACGCTCAAAGAGAGTAGTAAGGGTCTTGGTAGCCCACTGTGTCCTCAGGTGACCGGCGGACCACATGCAAGGGAAGACACTATTCCACCAGCAACTGAGGAAATCCACCTGCCAGTTCCAGGCCCAAGCCTTAGCACTGGAAGGTAACTCCCTGCCACTACACAGTCTAGATGCATCGGGGATGACCTGCACGCAATTGCTGGAAAAGCTGACACCATTAGTGATGCTAGACGTCGGTCGCCGACAAGGTCCCCCTATTGCTCCCCGTTGCTTGCAGGAGTCGACTGCCTACCAAAGACACCCTCGCCCTGGGTCACCTTACAACAGATCACCGGAAAAGCTTGCACCAGCACAGTCGCCAGTGAGGACTCCCTGTTGTGCCATGTCGATCATCGAAGTGGTCAGCCTACTGGAAAGGCCCTCACCCTGCTATCGTCGAAAGGGGGAGACGAGATCCACTATAGCGATCAGGCGGGGAAGACGAGAAGATAGGCCTCGATGACTCGTTAACCCCTTTGCATATAGTAACCAATAAGTCCCAGGACAAGTCAAGCGGATCCGGGTTATGGGCCGAACCCTACTTATTAGGCCCCACTTCGCCTCGCTGGGCCAGCACGCTAGAGGTCGTCTGAGGCAGCCCACATCCCAGCCCGTTAAGGCCCACTCCACCCAGCCCAGCCCAGCCCGGGAAGGAGTTCCGCAATTCAAATTTGAATCGGGCCGTGGACTGCAGCCACACACACCCCTCTTCTGCTCCTTCCTCCTCCCACCTAGGGACACCCCGATGTTGCCCTAACTCGGAACTCCGCTGCCACCGAGATTCCAGGAAGACCGTAGCACAGGTGACTAACACCTCCCCGCCCATAGCCATGGAGATGACCAAAGGCATCTTCGCTAGGCTGCTACAGTGGCTTCTATGACCGTGAGACACCCCTCTGGTGCGAAGCACAAGCTTTTGCCTCCACAAGCCAATCTTCCGGACCAAAAAGGAGCCCCCCTCCTCGTCGCAGAGGACGAGGGGGATCCCCTCCAATCCGATTCGGACAGGTACCTATCTCAGAGTGGGGAATGTCCCTCTTTCCAACTCCACCACCAGGTACCCCATCTCTGCCGCCGCCACGTCCTCTTCCCGTCGCCCAATAGCAAGAAACCCAGTCAAGGAGACCTGGCATACCTCCCATTGACTGCTACCCCCACCCCACGCATCTAGCAAAGCCCGAACCTTCTTCACATCTACCTCCCCTTCCACCTGATGCACTGAGAGGCATCTTCAGAGCCAGAGGAGCCAGTCCTTGAGCACCTCCAAGGGAAGCAGCCCAGCTTCCAAGCATTGTCGGTTCCTGCCAACACTAGCCCCGACGAGGGGCTACTCCGGACTACGTCCATGTAGGAATGGCTTTGAGCAAACGTTCCTGACCCCTTACAACCTTCGGACCCACCGCCCTACAGAATCTCTGCAAATGGCCTCTTGTCCTGCAAGGTGTTCTCAATGATACAAGTCGCAGATGAAAATGTAATCTGCCAAAAAGATTTTTTTTTTTTTGAAAGTGAATCAGCCAAAAAAATAATAAAGATCATCAACTGTGATGGATGTCTCCCATGCCATCAGTCAATGATAAATCACAAATGAAAATGTGATCTGCCAAAAAAAATAGAAGATCATCGACCATGATGGACATCTCCCACACAATTAGTGCAATCACCCCCCAACAACACAATAATTCATGCCCTTTCTTACCAAAGACCAAGCATTGAGCTACTTATAGTCTGTGTGAAGTCACTACAACTAGGTAATCACCCAACTGATCTGCCAAAAAAGAGGCAAACAATGAACGGCCATGATGGGATGTCTTGCACATATCCAGTGCTACAACCCTGCCAACAGCATAACAATTCCTTGACTTCCTTGTGAGGACTGCTTTTAGTCCCACTAAATTATCACCCAACTTTTACCTCTCACTGTTACACCTTTATGGAACCTCCTTTTTTTTCAAAGAAGGTAGACTGCACAACCAATTTTAGTAAACAAAGAGAGGTAGTACAATCATTATATGAAGCTGAGGTGAGATGCCTCAGCCCCTACATAGAAGACAAAACAGTCAAACTCAAAAGAAATTTCTCAAGCCGGGGAATGAGAATTTTGCAGATGCTTTGACCAAATAGCTGCATAAATATGCACATTTATAGAACCTCATCATAACGATTATGTTGCATCCTATTCAATGATGATGGAGAATTACACAAATAGTTCGCCCACTTCTCTTCTATGACAGATCAAGAAATCCAAAATAAAACAACACATTTCGCATGGAAAACTAACTTATTGTTTATTCCATGGTGGATAGTTTCAGATTTGCCAAAGTTAGAATTTCACGCTTGAAACTTATATAAAAACATCAGAGCATCAGAGAGACCCTCAGCACAGTTTGGACAAAGCCTACACTGTACAATTGTTAAATATGCATAACCCAATAGGCATATATATATATATATATATATATACACAACAATTCAGAGAATCAATGGCATTAAAATATATAAATATATACAAATATTTTGAAATATGCCCTGCCCCAGCCATGAGTGTTTGCAGACCAATGCCCACGCAACCTTGAACAATATAAAGAAATAGGCCATAGCCTCGATGCTTTTTTTTTAAGTGGTTGATAGTTTTCAACCATGTTGGGTAATGTATTGTCCCTATTCCAGAGTCTCTTGATGGAATTCATTCTCCGTCTCCCGGACACAATTTTCTAGAAATATGCAGTGTTCCTATCCCCCTCTTTCACCCACCTCTCTCTAGACCTTTGCTTCCAATATAAATCCTCCTTGAGGAGAATCTCGTATACTTCCTTCCTTGTTGCCTCTCTCATGGTTCTGTCTTGCTCATCTAACAGATTAGCCTCCTCTAATGCATCAAAGACCTGAAACTGCTCCACGAAACTGTCCTTGGCAGCTCTCCCTAGAGTAATTTTAGACCTTCCCCAAGAAGAGAGCTCCTGGGCCAGATCTTTCAGTTTGATGAGGATCCTAGCCATAGCTGATGTCTCCAATCTAGGTGCTGACCAGCTTCTATCAACCCAAAAGATCCTTGTAAAACAAGAAGTCCGCACAAAGCCAGTGTGACCTACTCTAATCCCCCAACAAAACAAAAACATAGGACTTATGTGAGTCCACTTTACATAGATGTTCAGCCCAATCTTTCAATCTCTCACAAATGAAAAGAACAACCCTATCTGTGGGTCTAGCAGCTTCTCTTCTGAAAGAGAAGCAACTAAACAAAAGTTGCTTACCACAAGATATTTTATTCATAATGAAAACAGAGGGCACTAATAAGCATGACCTGCAGAAACACCAATAAAAAGTAGATGCTACCAGTAAAGGAAACATCACTAATTGTTATTCTAATAACAATTACCAAAGGAGTGCCATTTTAACTTTCAAAAAAGAGGAATAAATTTCATGGATTGAACTATCTCAGTACAAGGGTACAAGAACGGGGTACATTCTATACCCATTGTCTATAGATAATTAGCCAACAAATTGAGATGTGCTAATGTCAAACTATCCGAGCAATCAGAGAAAACTCTCAACATTATTGGAGGTGGTTACTTTTAAGCTTGCATAAAAATTATGAAAAAAAATTAGCATTGACCATATACAATGTCATGCTAGAATGAATGGGCAAAGTCTTGATGAAGAACAAGGCAGGGTTGCCGGTTCGCCCAAAGGCATCTTATTAGTTTAAAAAATTAAGAAGAGAAAACGCAAGTTTCAGTATTGCACATAAACTCAAAACATCAGGTGAATACGAGAGCGAACATAATACCCAACATTCTTTACCTTTATTATGTACTGCAGCTGTACCAAGTGCACTCACATGCCCTGGAACAAGAATAAATATCATGAAAAACTCCAATCACATAATCAATTCTAGAAAAAGATAATGTGCCCTGAAAGCACAGGGGAACTAAGTTCAGACATGCAGAAGATAATGATTAGGTGATGAATATGGTCTAGCCAGTAGACAGGAAGTCAATGTCATATTTGAATATAAAAAAATTGCATACTAGATAACAAGAAAAAACAGTAACTTAAATAATCAGCCAAACACTGCAGGATGCTTTAACAAGAAAATGTTTTCAAATCAACCTTACAAATGGAATGAATCAGTAAAAATTTGGAAAGAATCTAGCAAAGTTTCCATATTAGTCAAATACCGATGGAGATAACTTGATCTGTGATTGTATAAACACAAATTGAACATAGCCTAAGTTACATTAACATACAGTTAATCAAATTCATTAAGAACTACAAAGACTTCTTTCAGTGCAATAGCTGAACAAAGAGGTCATCTAAAATCGTAGTCCATGACAGTAGTGTCCTTTAATCAAAATTGAAGTCTATATGCATTAATTCCAGTCTATTTCCAAAAAATTAACAGCCTATCAGTAGCATCCATAACAACTCAGAAATTTGTTAAAACACTTATTAGCTGGCAACTTGTCCCTCCAAAGTAACACATCTCTGCCATTCCCAAAATCAAACATCTTTTCTCACCTACTCATCGGCTTGAAGAATTGTCCAGACTAAAGAAACTATTTACATTTTCAGGTAAGTTGTCAAGTTCCTAGCTGATTTTGGGTCCGAGCATTTTCTCTCTCTAGCCCCGCTTCTAGAGTGAGAAGCACTGAGGAGGGGGATGCCACCGGGTGGACCCCCAGAGTTGAGATGGTAAGTTGTGTATCCCATGTACTCATGTACGCAATTTTCTTGTGTGGGAGTTACATACTGGAGGTCTAACTGGCCACTTCGGTCGAAATAAGACCATTGAGATGGTGGAGCATCGATTTTATTGGCCTAGTTTGAAGCGCGATGTTGCCTATATTGTGGCTCAGTGTCGTACATGTGCTACAGCTAAGTAAAGGAAGCAGAGTCCCGGTCTCTACAATCCACTTCCCGTGCCGGACCGTCCGTGGCAGGATATTAGCATGGATTTTTTCTTTGGGGTTGTCACGAACCATCCATAAACATGATTCCATCTTTGTGGTAGTGGATCGGTTTTCCAAAATTGCCCTTTTATCCCCTGTTCAAAGACCTCAGATGCGTCTAAGGTATCCCGTCTTTTCTTCACCCATGTTGCTTGCAAGTTTGGGCTGCCTCGGACCATTGTCTCGGATAGGGATGTTAGGTTCACAAGTTATTTTTGGAAGACCCTCTGGCACCGGTTGGGTACAACTTGAAAATTTCCACTGCCTACCACCCTCAGACTGATGGCCAAACAGAGGTGGTTAGCAGGAGCTTGGGAGACTTATTGAGGTGCCTGATTAGGTATCGTGCTCGAGACTGAGATCTAATGTTACCACATGTTGAGTTTGCATATAACAATTCGGTCAATAGGTCTACTGGCATAAGTCCATTTGAGATAGTCACTGGTCGTAGGCCTAGGGAGCCGATAGATTTTATCCCCTTACCCCCAGCATGCAAGTGTCGGAGTCAGCCCAGTCATTTGCTGAGCACATTAAGAGTCTGCATGAAAGTGTTTGTTGTCATATAGAAATCAGCAATGAGCACTACAAAGAGTTAGCAGATGCGCGCCTGAGGCCCGCGTGAGTTCCAGGAGGGTGATTACGTCATGGTCAGGGTCAGACCTGAACGGTTCCTCTCAAGAACCGTGAAGAAGTTTCATGCCCGTGGAATCGGTCCTTTCCAGATTTTGAGCGGGTTGGGTTCAATGCGTATGTTGTTGATCTGCCAGATGACTATGGTATCGGTTCCACATTTAATGTTTCAGATCTGGTAGCCTATCGAGACCCGGCCGTGATACCTAGTGAGCCTTTTGAGCCATCACCTTCCCTTGCGAGTGACCCTACACAGAAGTGCCCACCCTCAACCCCTATACATGTTCAGCGTGAGCAAATTGAGCATATATTGGATGAGCAGGTTGTCACCTCTAGGGATGGAGCGTACCAGCGCAAGTTAGTGCATTAGAGGGGATGCCCTTTAACCGAGGACACGTGGATCATGAATGAGGAGCTCAGCGGATCAACCCCGACTTGTTGGAGTGGTACCAGAGCGACAGAGACCCTTACTCCATAGGGTCAAGTTCCTCTCACCCGGGGAGGATTTGTGAGGACACAAGAGCATGGGCCCATTTTGACCCGACATTCGTGTACCGTCGACAGAGGACTCCACGTGCCACGCAAGCTACCCAGGAATCTATGTGGCTCGGAAATGGTTGAGAGTTGTAGGGCTTTGGACAACGAGTCTGTTCAGTCCAGTTTCAGCCCATTAAGGGCCACATTTGAGCTTTTTTTTTTCAATTTTTTGTATTTTTCAGTCCGATTTTCGTAGGATTTTAGGGTCCCGGGGGTATTTGAATCATTTAGCAAGTTAGGAGTCTTATTAGAGTTGGGATTAGCCCAAACCCCTATAAAACATAGGTAATTCTTGTTGTGGAATTAATAATGAAGGATTAGAGAATTTTTTAGAGTAGAGCCACCTTTGTGTCTTCTCCCGAGAAGGGAATCGAGCGCCCGAGAAGGGTGGGGCGAGAAGCCTCGACACTGCTACCGATAGCATCCCGTTCACCGCTCTCCCTCACTCTCTCACCGTTCTCTCTCTCTCTCACCGCTCTCTCACCCTCGCAGTTCCCTCTCGTGCTCTCCTGTTTTTCGCTATGTCTCTCGGTTTCTCTGCGTGTTGTCGCCGCTCTCGCCAGTCATGGCCACCCTCGCCTGCGCCACCTTATCCAGTCGCCACCGCCCTCGCCAGCATCGCCCTCACTGGTCGCCACTGCACATGTCGGCACCACCCGCGCTGCGGTCGCCAGTTGTAGTCGCCATCGGAGCGCCCGGTGTTCCTCCAACCCAGGCCGCCGCTACCACCGTCCAGAGTGACCTGGTGGGCTCTTCCCGGACCTGATGCGGTCCAGCCACCCAGCTGCGATTTCGACGTTGTGGCGGGATCTCGTCATCAACCACCGTCAACGAAGGCTGCCCGTCAACCCGCTCCATGTTCCTGTGATTTGTTGTAGCCTATTATCTCCCTGTGAGGAGTGGGAATTAATTCGATGTTGTAAATCTATATTTATTTTTTATCTAGTTGTACTCGAGACACGTGAGATGGTCAAGGTTCTTCCCCACACATTAGCGTGGAGGTACGTGCCCTTCCCTACTTGGCACTTTCTTATTTAGTATTTGCTTTAATTTGTCGCCGACGTTAGAGTAGGTTCCTAGCCCATGACATCAGTCACTGCCGGCGTGTGAGTGCGAGAACCTATTCCCGAAGGTTCCACCTGGACCTTGGGTGTGGATTGGACTTACCCTAGACGACGGTGGTTCTTCAACTATCACGGTCCCACATTTCTTTTTCGCGAGGGACAACTTGTGGGCTTTACTTCTTATTTGGACAGAGTTAGCTCCTTGGAAATTGCGTTAGCGTTGGTTCAGTTGCTTTCCTTTAGTGTTTATTCTTGATCATGTCATCATCTAGTTAGAGCACCATGTCCCACTCGCGTCGTCCCACATCAAGGGAGGCTAGGGGGTCGTGGCAGATCCACAGCCACTCTTTCAAATTTCAAAAGAGTGGGCCAAACATGCTCCAAAAGTGGGCCGACAGTTCATCCTGGGCCGGCTGTTGTTCTACAACAGCAGGCGAATGGGTCGGACCCTATACTAGCGTTAGCAGATGAGGGGAGTGGGCCAACTCAGGTCTGCGGGTCCAATGACTTACCCTAGTCTTGACCCGCAGCTCGTATCGATTCACCTAGAATTGTTTGCAGTCGTCTCTCCCGTCCGATAAAGCCTCCATCCGCCGATCAGGAGATGCTACGCAAGCAACGGGAGGAAGGTGGACCCGGTTCTGGTTCCGGCTCCGGCCAACAACTGGCAAGAGAGACTCTAATTCTGAAGCTGAAGCAGACAGAGTTGGCACCGGCGGTGACCGGCGAAGGATTTTGGCAGGAGGCCAAGGCGGTGGCCGTCCTGTAGCTCGGCTCAATGATCTCTAGGTTACTTCTGCCATCTCCAGTACGCACCATCCATGTAGCCTCCAGCAACTCGCGATAGTAGGGTGAGGACGAGTTGACCGTGTACCTAGTAGATGGAGTGTGGACGACTATCGGGTTGTGCTAGTGACTGCTAGTGAGCATCAGGAGGCTGACCCCCTGCGGATCATGCCGCCGCCGGGCCTTCTACCCCAGTTGCTATTGCTGGAGTCGGGTGGGGGTGAAGGCGTACATCCACAGGGCAATGGGAACACCAGGGAAGCGACACAGGTCGAAGAGACGGCATCTGCTATTTCGGCCAGTTCATTCCCACGGGGACTGTGGAGACAGGCCATGTTGGACCGGGCACCAGATGACAGCCCAGGAGGGGTCCGTCGATGAAGCTTGGGAAGAGGGGGATGAGTTTACTTCGAAAGATGAGGGGACCATTCCAGACATCGGGGGGAGGGGGTGCGGACTGGAGCAACCTGATGGGAAGGAGATTTCTAATAAGGGCATTTTGGGGAGGGACGAAGTGAAGGAGCTTATGGGGGGAGGTAGAGAGGATGACGACAGCGCAAAAGTGGGACTTAGCAGCCAAGGTGGGCATCTCTTTCACAGCGGTGGAGAAGGATTTGAAGATAATTTTTACCAGAATCCAAAAATGGTAGTTTTTCCATATGGCGAGGGAGGCTAAGGGGGTGAAATCCTAGATGAGGGGGTACATGGAGAATGAGAGAGGAAAGGAGGAGAGGGACATCCCATTGCCAAAATGAGGATTGTCTCGTGAAATGTAAGAGGGATATGTGACGGAGAGAAGAGGAGGGCAGTGAAGGAGCTAGTGAGGAGGTGTAAGATTAGCATTCTATGTCTGCAAGAAACAAAACGTGAAGGGGAGGAGAGTGTGATGAGGGAGATATGGGGAGCCAAATGCGCAAAGGGTGTAGCGTCCGCGGCTGAAGGGAGGTCAGGGGCATCATGATCCTCTAGAATCAGTTCGACGTAGAGGAGGTGGAGCAAGACAGGCCAAGGAAGGCAGTATCGGTTTCGGTACCGGTTTCGGCCGGTTCCGAAACCGATACGTACCGGTTTCGGTATCGGTTTCGGTTTCGGCCGAAACCGGATGAAACCAGTTAAAAAATTAAAAAAGGTAATAATCCTGTCTAGTTTCGGCCGAAACTGACCAGTTTCGGCCGAAACTGTCCAGTTTCGGTCGAAATTCTTAATGGTTTCGTCCGAAATCATTTAAATAATATTTTTTAATTGTTTCGGACCTGCTACAGTGTTTTGGTCCGGTTTCGGATCGGTACCGGCCGAAACCGATATGTTTCGGCCGAAACGTATCGGTTTCAGCCGAAACTGCCAACAATGAGACAGGCAAGTGAGCCGAGGGCCATCTCCCTACATTTTCGGAATGTAAGGGATGGTTTCTCTTGAGACTTCACAGTAGTGTATGGCCCCCAAAGTAGGGAGGAGAAGAAGTTACTATGGAATGATTTGGCATGATTTCATCTCAACTCAGGCAGGCCTTGGTGCGTAGGGGGTGACTTCAACGCCATCATTGCACCTTCGGAAAGGACGAGTACCTACTTCAACTCGGGAGAGATGGAGGACTTCACCGACTTCATAGAGGATTCAACAATCATTGATGTGGGCATGGCTAATGCCCAGTTCTGGTCTAACCTGAGGACAGACCCCACCTGGTCAAGGTTAGACATGTTTCTGGTGACGGTGGATTGGGAGGACCATTTCTGCATGTGTAGGTTTCTTCCCTAGCTAGATCAGTGTCGGATCACAATCCTCTTGTGTTGAAGACCAGCCGCTCTCAAGGGATGAGGAGGGACCTCAGGCTAGATAGATTTTGGTTCAAAGAGGCGGATTTTATGAAAACTGTTAGGCATGTATGGAATGTGCACAGGAATTGAAGGTCTGCAATGGCTCGACTAGTGGGTAAACTAAAGCAAGTGGCGAAAGCTCTCAAGATCTAGGGTGCAGATAAAACCTTACTTGGTAAAGCTGCTAAGGACAAGATACTTCAGCAGAGAGGGATTCACTGCTTGGAGGATGATTCAGACAGAAGGCTCAGAACACCCTTAGGGTTGACTTTCAGAAAATTCTCACAAGGGGAGAGATTTACTAGAAGCAAAGGTCAAGGGAGAGACGAATAAAGGGAGGGGACAGAAACACTTCATTCTAACACATAGCCTCAAGAAGGAGAAGAGTGAATTCCATTACATGTATCAAAGTGGGTGATCATCTCTTCTCTATAGATGTGGAGATCAGGGAGAAGGCGAGGGAGTTCTGTGCTACATTTTTCACAGAGGAGGATCGCAACAGACCAATTATCGACATAGACCTCCTTCCTTGTCTTTCTCCTATTGACAGGGAGCTCTCTCTCATAGCTTCTCAGAGGAGGAAGTTCACTAGGTAGTTTTCTCCCTTACAGGAGACAGGGCACTAGGCCCAGATGGTTTCCCAATGACATTTTTTCAGAAGTGTAAGAGCATCATTAAGGGGGACCTCCTGGCTACTTTTAGGGAGTTTCAGGAAGGGAGGGCACATCTTGGGGGCATTAACTATACCCTACTAGTCCTCATTCCCAAGAAGCAAGGTGCACAATGTTTCAGAGACTTCAAGCCCATTAGCTTCATCAATGGCACATACAAGATCATCACTAAGATGCTAGCAAGTAGACTTGACAGAGTGATTGGCGGGATGATAAATGGCTTTCAAGGGGGATTCATTAGAGGCAGACACATTCAAGAAAATTTCTTGGTAGCTCATGAATGTCCTTTTGCCATGAAGATTTGGAAGAGGAAAGGTGTGGTGCTGAAGTTATATTTTGAGAAAGCATATGATAGGGTAAATTGCACATGCTTATTTGATGTGCTGGAAAAAATGGGTTTTAATGACAGATGGATTGACTAGATTCGGGCATGCATCTCTTCAGCTACATTTGCAGTCCTGGTTAATGGGAAATTGGGTCCTTCCACAATGGTAGAGGCCTCTGTCAAGGAGACCCTATGTCTCCTCTGTTGTTTGTGTTGGTGGCACACATACTGAGCAAGATGTGGTTGAGAGCAGAGGCTTCGGGGTTGATCAGAGACTTTCAAGTTGGGAGAGGTGGCACCACCATATCCCATCTAGACTATGCGAATAACACTATTCTGTTTCTAGCAGAGGATGAGCCCTAGTTGTATGTGATTAGGCTAATGCTTGAACTACTGGAGGAGGTCAGCAGTCTCAAGGTAAATTTTGGAAAGAGCATTCGAGTAGGTGTGAACATGAAGGGTAGAGCTCTCGAGAGGGCAACATTCATTTTATAATGCCAAATGGGGGCTTTTCCCCTTTTGTACTTGGGGCCTCCGCTATCCCCAAGGGATCTACATTGTAGTGACTGGCAACCTGTGGTGCAGAGATATGAGACCAGACTAGCAAGGTGGAAGACGAGGCTCCTCTCCTATGGGGGGAGATTGATATTATGCAAGTCTGTGCTTGATAGCCTACCTATCTACTTCCTTTCCATTTTTCGGATCTCGGAGACGATGGCTCAGAAGATTGAGTCGATTCAGGCAAAGTTCTTTTGACATGGTAGTGGAGAGAGGACTAAAGGATGGCATGATATAGCTTAGGGCAAGGTCGCCGAAATCAAATGCATGGGAGGAGTGAGCATCAAAAACATCAGGGACTTCAATTCAGCCCTTTTGTGCAAATGGTTGTGGAAGTTAGGAGCAAGTGAGGATGGATTGTGAGCGCAAGTCATTAAGCGGAGACATTATGGCATAGTGAGGACATGGGACATTGCATCAGCTATACAGCACCATATCTCTCCTATCTGGTGGGGCGTTATGTTGTGCAGGGGCTTCATTCTAGCCAATGTCTGTGTCCATCTGGGAAGTGGTGAGAGTTGTCACTTCTAGAAGGGCAAAGGGTGCGGGCACTTCACTCTGGAGGCTTCATTTATGAGACTTTTTGCACTTGCTGTAGCACCTCTGGCATCAGTTGCTCAGTATTTTGATCGTCACTCATCAAAAGGTACATGGACTTTGGTATTCAAAAGGAACCTCAGGTCAGATGAGATAGATCAGCTATAGGACCTCCTCTTTTTCCTTCTTGACTTGCACCACAATAAGACAAAGAGGATAACTGGTGGTGGAGGTGGGAGGAGGAGGGTTCCTTCTTAGTGAGCTCAGCCTATACCCTCATCCCAGATGGAGGGATATGCCATTGGCTCATTCCTCACAAATGGTTTCCAAGAGTCCCCTGAAGTTGAAGATTCTAATCTGGAGGATTTCCCATGGACGCCTGCCGACGTATGATAGGATTGCCTCTTTCATGCAGAGCATTCTTACCACATGATGTTTGTGTGGACAGGAGGATGAGACCTTAGATCATCATTTTGCAGGTTGCTCTTACTCAGGAAGTTTGGGGAGAGTTAGCTAACAGTACACATAGTACTTTCTGCTTCCATAGTAGTGTTCAGCAGCTGGTTTGGCATTGGGGCAGGAGATGGGGCATCAAAGGAGATAGGTTTACTTGGTGGATTATCCTCCATGCTACTTTGTGGGCAATATCGGGAGAGAGAAACAACATAATCTTCAAAACGGAAGCTAAAGCCATGGAAGGACTTGTCTCCTTTATTTTTGAGAGAGAGAATGGGCAGTAAACAACTCCTCTATTTTGGCTTCGCTGGTGGGTTAGGGCGGGTCACACCACCTTGGTGTCGACAGGTTTTGTTGTATAGCGAGTTTTCTGAACACATTGACTACAGTTGTACATCTCTCTTTTACTTTTAATACAATTGTGGTACTACCCACTTTCAAAAAAGAAGTTGTCAACTTCTTGAGATAATTCAAATTTTTTTTGGAGGGTGAATGAGAGATCTCAAATTTTTGTTTTGAAAGTGATGAGAGAACTTAAATTATCACCACACTATCAGGATTTTTGCCGATAAGGTTCTGATCCTATATAAAGCTGCCACACCCACTTTCCCATTTGTTCAGATCATCTCAAAAGTCTTTCCGATATGGTTTTCCACAATTTATTCTGCATACATTTTCCTAGTCAACAAGGAATAAACGCTTGTGCCATCAGCATGATCCCTACACTGGGAGAAGAACAAGGAAATTTCTAATGCTACCAGTTCTCTACATAATCTTTTCAAATTAAGAAGAGTATAATAAAACCTGATAACTGGAATGCAATTCCACCACCTGAGCTCAAGTCCCTCCCATCCAAAATGGAACGTAATTCCACACTCAAGCTCAATTCTCTTTTAAAATTTCCGAAGTAGAGTTTCTCCTTTTTTAGTTGACTAGAGTGGAGACACTACAAGATACTTATTTATACAGAGGATATCCATGTTAAACATAAAATAGACATGCATGTGCCATTTTCACCGTGCTCGGTTTTTTCCATACTTAATCTGGAAAGCTGATCATGTTTTAAAACCCATCTAATTTGGACCGGAACCAGCTGGCTTGGCCCGGAACCGACCAGGACCGGTCCACTTATGGTGGCTGATTTTTGGCCAGAACCAGCCGGTTGGGCCAAAACAGGCCTAAAACCCAGGACTGGGATCAGATTCAACCTGGACCGGTCCAGTTCCTGAAACAGAGTTTTTAAACCTGGAACCTGATGTCATTTTTCAGCTTCTCCAAGAAAAGAGGAAACCCGATGCTTGGATAGTCCATCTACATTCAATGATGATGTTGGCGTTGATATGAAAGACGCAGATGAGAGATTTGTCTCCATGTGCTTCCTTGTGTAGTCTATTAGCCTCTAGTTAAAAAAGCAAGTATATTGAGAGGGTAATGCATCTCTTTGTCAAAGGCTTCTACGGCTCAGGGAAAAAGGGAGAGAACCCATTCCCATTTGTGATAAAGGAATTCACTGTAGTGAAACCATTCTAAATAAATTTAATACATCTATTGAGGAAATCATGAACTATGAACACCTTCCACAATGTACTTCAAAAGCCTCTATAGCATGTGACATGGCCAAAATGGATCCAGCCAAACAAAGGATGACACATGCAACAAAGACACGGTGAGAAGGGTTAAATTGCCCAAGCTTATCCAGATAATTAATCCTTCATTCATCATTATTCCAAAACCAAGGAAGAGAGCACATGAAGGCTATCTCTTTGTGAGCTGATAAGAATTACATCCAAGAGATTAAGTCTAGATCAAATGTTAATTACTTGCCAGTAATAAAGGCCCAGGTACACAACTGAGGATGACTAAACTCTCACTTAACGGTTTTGTAATTCTCCTCGGTCCACTAAATTCTCTCCTGACTTGAGCATCTCAAAAGTCCTCACCCAAATATACAACTGAGGAAAACTAAAGTCTCTCTTAAGAGTTTTATAATTCTCCTCAGTCAACAAAATCCCTTTCTGACTTAAGCATCTCACAGGCCCCACCCCCACTGCAAACAAAAGATGGCTGGGTCCTCTCTTTTCTTCTCTACTGTAAATTATCCCCTGTTAGACCGGGTTTTGACAACAATAATATGCTTTTGTAATTTCTGGAAACAAATGCAACGAATGTCTGATGCGAAACGAACCGGGCCGATCCATCGTGAGCCGATGTGAACCTCAAAGATGATCTGTTTGGGTTGAAGCGAGCCTTTTTTTTCTTTCTATTTTTTCTATTTTCCCTGTTCTCCTTTTTTCAGGGAATATTTTTTAATTTTTTTGTATTTTTTCTACTATAGAAACGCGAGAGAGAGAGAGATAGAGAGAGAGGAGAAGACGGGAGCAGCGACAAACGCCCCAGCGGCAGGGTGGAAGCGATGGCCGGCATCGGTGCAGACGGCGGCCAGGAGCTGCTACCGGAGGTGGTTCTGTGCGGGGGGAAGGGACGGGGAGAGGGGAAGAGAGAGAGCGAGGTAAGGAGCAGCAGCTGGCCGGCTGGGGTCAACGGCCAGCAGCGAGCATGGTCTTCTGGCAGGGCGTCCAGAGTGGAGCCGCGACTGCGGCGCCCGGGATGGACGGCGACGGAGGCGGAGGGAGTGGTGCTTGAATCTCGCACTACTACTGGGACCGCGGTTCCCAGCCACAGGAGGAGCAGCAACAAATGTCGGGCCGAGTCACCGGCGCAGCACAGGACGACAGGGCGGGCGAGCCGACGGGCAGGACCACGGGTCTTCCACCAAAGTCGACGGTGGCGACGTTCACGGCGGCGGTGGGAAGATGGGACGCGACCGGCGATCTTCCTCTAGCAGTGGCGATATGTGAGACAAGAAGGAGGGGGGCAGGTGACGATGGCGGCGAATGGAAGGGAGGAAGCCGGCGGCGATGGTGCTTGAATGTGACGGGAGGACGCCTACGGCTGTTGCCGCCAGCTGGGTGCAGCTGTGTGGTGGGTGCAGGGCCGCTGGTGGTTCCTATGGGCTCTGCGGCTGTGGGAAGAACAAGAAGGAAAGAAGAAAACAGAAAACAGAAGAAAGGGGAGAAGGAATAAATTTCGACGGTGGGAGGAAAAAAGGTGGAAGAAGACGGAGAAAACACGGGCTTCATACCCCGGGGCTTTGCACCCCACAAGACCTAGGGCATCGCACCCCACAGAGAGAAAAGAATTGGCGGCTCCCCTTTCAAAATTTCATTCATCTTCATTACTCTAAAATTGGAGATTACACATGTATTTATAGAAGCGGAACCCTAATGGTCCTCCTCTCAGACCCAAAGATCAAAATACCTTAAGACCTAAAATAGTGCAAAAATCACACCAAAAAGATAGAAAAATAAGAAGACACAATATTAGCTCCAAATGAGCTCAATAAACCTTGAAAATTTTAAATTTAATACTACCAACTTACTACTACTAAATTAGATTCAAATAAAATAAAATACATAATAAAAATGAAAATGACACCAATACGACTCTGATCGTCGTCTATGTAAATAGTGCTAACATGCGGTCACAAGTCTCACTCTGCGTTAATGTCCCTCTCCACTTCCTTTGTGGACTACAAATAGACACATGAAAGCACCAAGGAACCCCTCCTTCAACCTTTTGCGCTAAATTGTGCTCTTAAATAATCATTAACAACTTTCTAAGTGCAGAAACAAACAATAGATAGTAAAAAAAAAATGTCACCTTCCAAAAGACAGATAGTGATCAAGGGCAGCTATTGACCCTGATACACTCTTGTTGCTTTCCTATTCAAAGAAACATTATCTATATGTAGGCATTGAATTCCAATAATTGTTTGTGTCGAGGATTTAAGAATTAGATCAGATTGAGGTGGATCACCCAATCCAATCTGATTTATGGCCGTTCAACCTAACATGGATCCCCTATTTGCTGCCCTGGTTTACCTAGATAAGCCAGGCCTGGCCCTGTCCCCTTCACCAGCGATGTCGGCCTGTTGTGCTAATGGTTCCACACTCCACAAAGGGGAATCATTGGATTAACGATTAAGGCATTAACCTGTTAACACTGCAACCCCTCTCCCCCTTGTGCATGTGACTACTCTGGGCATGTAGCAGTTACTCCAGCATGCTGCTGCTGCTCGAGTCTGCAGCCCCCTCTTTGTCTATCCTGCTCTCTCTCCCTCCCCCTCTCTCTTTTTCTTCTGATTTCCCCACTCATTTTTTAGGATATTATCTATGGCCGACCCCGACTGGGGTCAGCTGAAAAATTGGCCCTGAATCAGGTTTGTGTTGGGATTAGCCACCCAGATCTGTCCAGGCCCAATCCTGCTCCTTCGAACTTTTGTTTGTCTTCACATGCAACATTTGAAACATTTTGTCACAACGGTACCCTGTACATATAAAGTTAGAAAAGATAATAGAAAATGTATGAGACACAAAAAAGCCAGATTAGCAACCTCTGATGTTTCAGCCCTATGAACCAGATGCCCCTCAATACAACCCCAGAATATGAGTACCACACAAACATCCAATCCCCAAGCTCTGTAACATGTGAAATTTTGCCGCACTCTTCCATAGTAAAGCACTATTATGATCTCAATAGTTTTTCCTCCCATTTCCAAAATGAGATGAATAATCAAATTCACTGCTTTATGGTCCTATATGAATATAGATTTCTTTTGATCTTGTTATTCAAAAGCATTTCAGTGAAGCTTGTATGCTTCATGATCTAATAATATCCTATGTTTCAGTTCATGCTCCTGAAATATTTAATATCTGGCATGGCACTAGATCATTCTGAAGAATAGCACACAGATCAAAAGGAAAAATCATCAGAGTCTGGCTTATAAAGATCCAAATATTGATCTGCAGTTTACAATATGAATAAAGAAGAAACTTCTGGATATAAATGTACCTTACAACTTAGGAGTGCTTTTCATCTCAGCGTATCCACCAAACTGACTACATTGTTCTTGATATCCCATGGACAGTGTGTGGAAATATACAAACTGCCCACTTTAGTCAGCGCTGGACCCGTGTTAAACAAATCCTGCAATATTAAACCACTTTTAAATAAACGAGGGAAATGGGAAGCCATGTAGTTTTTTCATCAGCTCTGATATATTTGTCAAGGAGACCGAATCTCCCTTATCAATCCTGGCCTCCCAGTTGGCCAAATTTCTAGCGAGATGTGGAACAAGGCAGTAGAAGAAAGGATGATTAAAGGAGTCACCCTAAAAAGAAATGACCTAAAGATGGCATGTCTCCAATATGTTGGTGAACCACTATTATCAACTGCATGGCATCATGACTAGATGTGAACACCAGAAATCTGCTAGTGCCCTTGGAAGAAGCTGTAAGGTTAAAGATCAACTAGATTAAATCAGAATCAGTTGGCGGAAATGTCAACTTTTCAAGGTAGGGAAGAAGCTGCATTTATGGGCATAGTCACCTAGAGTTTCCCATTAAACATTATAGATTACCTCTTTCAACTGGGCCCACCCAGGACACGAGTGGAATCAGATTATCCACAAGTCCGATATTTTTTGAAAGTGGGTGGTACCACTGTTGTATTAAATGAAAAAATGGAATATACAAGTGTAGGCAAGAAACCCCCAACCGACCCTAAACAAAATGTCACACTGAGGAAGTGTGGGGCATTCTAACACCCCAACAAAACAAAAAGAGACGAGTTGAGGGAATTCACATTACAAAGAAGGTCAACTCATTCCCTCACTCTATCCCAAACAAAAGAGACAACTGACTCCACAGGTCTCGACTCTCTTGAAGATCCGGTTGTTGTGTTCCCCCCATAATGTCCATAGAGTGGCATGGAGGATGAGCCACCACACGATCCTGTCGCCTGTAAGGGCCCAGCTCCTGCACCAATGCTCCATCAAGTGGTGCACCTGGTTGTGCCGACGTAAACGACTGTGAGTCTTCCTAGCAAGCTGATCACACACGCCCTGTGAGTAGGTATAACCTACAAACAGGTGGTCCAGAGTCTCGACGTCCACCCTGCAAAAGCAGCAAGTCAGCTGGACACTCGGGATGAAGCGGCTCAATCTGTCCTGGGTACGTAGCCTCCCGTGAGAGATCCTCCAAGTGAGAAGTTTCACCTTCAGCGGGCTCTTCGATCTCCAAACATAAGACAAGAGGCTATGGAGAAGACCACCATCATACAGCATGGCATAGGCTGAGCTGACCGAGAAAACACCCTCCTTTCCCCACCTCCAAGCCCATACATCCTCACACTGAGGCCGAGGTTGGAATGGGAGGAGGAGGGAGAGAAGGTCCTGGATATTGGAGAGATGGAAGCCAAACTCCTCCCAATATGTGGAAGAAGGATATTGTATTGGCTTTGTCAAATTCCCAAAAGAGCGATAAAAGAAATTGATGTGATTGAAATGACTTTTCTTGGGAAAGAAGTCAACCAGGAAAAGAAAGGATTGTACCTTCTGACATGAAGTATAAGCCTATAGAAGTAAAGAAGCTGGAGGAGTTGGACTGGTCGGCATTGCAAATTGGAATAGGCACTACGGGCAAAATGGATGTGGAGCCCTAGAATACAATAGAATGAACAATGGGTCAGATGGTCAAAAGAAACATTACAGAAATTGAAGCTCACAGAGCTTAAGGCCAAAAATTTTGGCAAACATGCCTCAAGGTTGTAGAAGAGTATGCAAGAACATGGATCATGTGTAAAATTATTATCTATAGGCCTGGCATTGATCAATTCATCAGATTTTGTGAGGACCGGTGGAGCTCAAATCAGCCTGCAAGTGAGAAATTTAGCTTACAAGGTGGAAAGGTAGAGATGCTGGATTTTCTTTTAGGAAAGTGTAAGGCTGGGGAATAGAGATATTCTTTGGAAGAGACCTTCTTGAGGTCCCTCAGCTTCAACTCCTAGGTAAAGTTCATTATTCAAGCACAAGAGTTCACGATGTTTCCTGTGCTACAGCAGAATCAAGAGATCACCTATTTGTAAAGTGTGATATTGTGGAAGGAAGTTAGAGGACTCCATTGAGGAGTGCTCAGGGAAAGTAAGGAGCCCAAAGGCATGAATGACTAGATGATAAAAGAAAGGTGGATCTATCCAGTCAATGAGTAAATGGAAGTAGCGGAATGTGGTACTTATCGCAGTGTTATGGGCAATTTGGGTAAAAGGAATAGTTGCAAACTCAGAGATAATTGGCATAGATTTCAATGACACGTAGAAGAGCACAACTAAACTCATGGAATAGTGGGCAGTCATCCAATGGAATGGGGTACCACACCACCGTGGCGTGGTCATTTTGTACAGGGATTTTTGAGAGCTTACGGATTACACTAGTATATCCCTTCTTTTACTTTTAATACAATTTGTGGTACCAACCACTTTCCAAAAAAAAGTCATCTAAAGGAATGAAGATCTAAGGAAAACTGTGCTGTTGGACACAATTAGAAATGGAGAGATCTAGTCTTCTAATAGATACAATGATGTCATTTTTGTTGTTATTAAGCTTTTTTTTGTATTTCTTATGCTTTTAGATAGTTATATCTCTCCTTGCAAAATTGATAGAATGAGAGAACATTCTTGTAACTTCTCATGTGCATCACATATTTATGAACCATAGCATCATAGATTTGCAATCTCTCTTAAAGTGGCACCAAAAAAAAATTAAAATTCTAGCTGGAAGTGAGGAAACATGGGGTATGTTACAGAGAAGTGGGGTGAGCATGTATGAAAGGGTGAGAGAGACATCTTCTCGTTCCCCATTGATGTGCACGGATGAGTCCCCAAAAACATTAGACTTGCTATTATTTAGGTTTTGTTTTGCTGCTTTTGCTATAAAACGATGAAATTTTCCAGTTTTAAAATCACTGATTTTGAAATCAGTGTATTTTTCTGATTTTTAAACCAGAGAGTATTTTGTTTGGATGACCATAAAACAAAACGGAGTATCTTTGTTGGTTGTTGTAATTTCACGTCATTTTATCTTCAATTTTGGTTTCTGGTAGGTATGGACTGTAAACCAAAAACCATAAATTTTAGTGCCACATGGGCCAACCAGAATCCCATTTACACTGTTTAATAGTCAAACAAAGAACCAGGAGATGCTGCAAAATGAAGCAATTATCAAATTTTTTATGGTGTTTTACAGTGAAACAAACAAGCTCTTGATCGACAAGCACAGCTGACATTCTTTAATTTGTGCAGGAATCGACGATCATGACCGGGTGACAGCCAAAACAAGATGATAATCTTACCAGGAAATACATTATCGAAAATCATAATCCTCGAATGAGATAGTTCAGGTCATTAGATACCGGGAAAGAGAAGACTTACCAACCCCAGCAACATAGCGTGGGCAGCATCCACTAAGCAAAGAGATGTGCAGCGCTGTGGAGGCGGCGCGAGGAGGCGTGCGTCGAGTTTGAGACGGCGGCGCGTTTATGCCGTGTCTCTGAGTCACAACTGCGTCAAAGGCTAACCCCTTGCAGCGGCGAAGTAGGCGAGGCGCACGACACCGAAGCAGAAGAGCATGCGGCAGGACCCAGGCAGCCTGCCACGGGTGCCGGCGAGGTGGTGCCGCCGTGCGGCGGGATCGGACCGGTGCGGCTAACGGTTTGGTGGAGGCAGCAGCAGAGGTTCCACTGGCGAGGTAGAACTGTGCAGTGGCAAGGTGGAGGCGGCGTACGGTTGCCGGCGAGCTGCGTAGTTGACGCAGCTCCGTGAACCCTAGACGGGGGGAGGTGTCCTCGCCGGTGTCGTGCCGGGGGATACCGGTGGGTTTGGCCGGTTGAGGAGTACTTTTGAGAGAAGCTCTTTTTTTTTTAATTTACTCGGGGAAGGGTGGGGGTTAAAAAAAAATTGTAAATACAATTTATTGGAAATTGGGAGACGAATTACACCATTAAACCGGTGCATTTATTTAAGAGGACATTCTTAAAGATAAATATCTAAAATACATATAACAATAATTTTACCATATCCTTGTTACAAATCTGATTCTGCATGCAAGGATTTACAATCTTTTTCCTAATTTTGATGAAACGGGAATTTGAAATTAAGGGATTTTTGGTAGAATAAATCGAGTTTCCGCAAAGCGAGTTAGATATCTAGATATTTTAAAGATATAGGCATATTTATAAAACTTTAATTTATTTAATAATATTTCGATTTTTTAGAAATATATTTAAAATAAAAAATTCTATCCTAAGATTTATAAACATAATCAAATAATAATAATTTATTAAATATTTAGTCATCTTTAAATTTATTCATAAAACTAATCACATCAACCTGCCATATCAACACGTCAACTGATCAAGAAAGACGTTTGAGTTAAAAAAAAAGAATGAATGTTATTATACCGTGCAGGCGGTATTGTATCATCTACCATGCAAACCTGATTGGCCCATGGGAATAGGTCCTCCATTCCATCTGATTTAAATATTTTGTGATATGTGTAATTAAAATATGACTTTCTCTCCCCATTTATAAATTAAATACAACAATAAGTGGTCACAATAATAGAGACAGATAGCACCAATTTGGTAAAGGGTTAACATGGGGCTAACCCAAAAAATTAACCGAATAGGGATAGGGATAGTCCGAATTAGGCCACATGGGCAGTTTGTCTCGAATAAAGTATCATTTTGCTTTGATAACACATGGGTGATCCTTCAGTGATAAAGTTGGTTAACTTGGTTTTATTTCATTTGATTTGATAAGCGGGCGAGATGTTTGACTAAATTATCTTAATCACCCCTTATATCCCAAGTTCAATCTTGGAACTCGGTTCACTTCTCACCTCCTTTCAAGGAAGAGTAATGCTCAGTGCACTCATGGTACTAATTACTCTCACCCTTGCACGGGTATAATTAGTATAACACTTAAAATCAGTCCCCGTGAATATTGAAAAATATTATTTTTCACTATTCATAGGGAAGTAATTTTTTTTGTTTGACCCCCACGACATGTCACCTTGTGACCTGGCGTGAGAACCAAATATGTTTAGAGTGGGGGTCACTCAAAAAAAATAAAAAAAATATTAAGTGTTACACTAATTATATCGATATGTGTCATTAATACAGTGGGTGCACTAAGTTCAAGATTTTATGTGGTCACGATCTTTTACAAGCTAGATAAGATATTTTCTCCCACATTCTTCGATTCGATTGAGCACCTAATTATCCATTTGCCATACGAAGCTATAGTCAGAGGGTCAGTACAATTTCGATGGATGTATCCATTTGAGGGGTATATGAGATTTTTTTTCTTTTCAATTGCTACATGTGTGCAATATGTATGCCATTGTCATCTGGACTGTTGGTGTAGGCGCATACATGAACTAAAAATGAAAGTTCGCAACAAGGTGAAGGTTGAGGGTTCGATTACTGAGACATATATTATTGAAGAAATTTTTAACTTCTATTCGATGTACTTTGAGCCCGAGATTCAAACTCGTCATACTCGACCTCCATTTAATGATGATGGAGGAGTTATTGATTCGTCCAATCGGCTCTCCATATTTAAGCATCCAGGACGTTAGACTCGCATGCTCGAAGATAGAGAGTTGTACGTTGCAGAGATATATATTCTTCTGAATTGTATTGAGATTGAACCCTATGTTGAGTAAGTTCTCAACTCACATTTCCTTGTGTACATAAGTTGTTTACCCTTCTTCTTATTATTTAAGATTGTGTTGTATTCATATTGCCGATAATTTGATTCAGAATTAGTCCAAAGATATCCAAATATGTAGGACATGGAGGTTGAAAAAGAACGCGAGATTGTTTTTGCCAGATGACTGAGATATCGAGTTAATGTCGATCGTTGAATATACGTTGTCATTTACTTCTCTTGAGTGAATGTTAATATTTTAACCACTATGATTTACGTATAGGTTGAACAATGTCTTATTACTGATGAAAGAGTCCAGGAGATAAGTTATGGCCCCTCCAAAGTTGCACGTGCCTATCCATGATATATTGTGAATGGATACAGATTTCACACGAGAGATTATGGATGAAATAAGTCTACGATGAACAACGACGTATGTGTTAAGGGAAATGCATGCAATGAAAATAAACTGAACTACTATAGTATTCTTGAGGAAGTCATAGAATTGCAGTATTTGGGACAAGACAATCATGTATTCCTATTTAAGTGTCATTGGTTTGATTATAATTCTATTCGACATGACACAACATATGGGATTGTCGATGTCAAACATAGGTCTAAACTGAATACATATGAGCCGTTCATTTTGGCCGCACAAGCCCATCAAGTGTATTATTCAAGTTATTAATCATCTAAGAATAAAGATCGGTGAACAGTTGTTGAACCCGGTTTTATCTCAGAAAAATAACCCAGATTTAAGGTTGTGGGACCACTCCTGAACACCTTCTGAGCGCTAATTATTTAGCAACTTTACAGCACCCCGGACCCAATCGGAGATTCAAACCAACTTGCCGTGACCCACGGAGACTCCGACAACGAGTGAGAACCATCCCTGATCACCTGGCGTGCGGCTTTGCTCGCTTACAACTTAGCCACCGGGGCCAACCCGAGGGTGCCCCAGCAACACACCGTGCCAAGCGGCACCTAGCAATGAGGCTTGGGACCAGCCTACTATGCCTCTTCCTAGTCACTCAACGCTTATAATCTCCGAACGAGAGGTGAACTCGAGCCCCGTAGATCGTCATCCAACTCATATGGCTCATAATAAGGGGTAAGGGAATTATCCCGAACACCTCATAGGCGGCCTATTTTCCTGCCATTTTACGTCAACCCAAGGCCAACCAGAGGCTTTGGGCCACTCGTCGCGCTATGTGGTGACTCTACATAAAGCGGGGACCACCCCCAACCTCCCGATGAGCGACATTCGCCCACCAACAATTTAGCTACACAAGCCAACCTGGGAGCTCGCAGCAATACGCTGTGACATGCGGCACTAGCCACGGGGCTGAGGTTCCCCTCAAAATCCTCCTTTCAACCAGCTGACATTAGTGAATACGGTCATCCAGTCAAAATTGGGCCCCGAGGGTCACTAACCAGCCCATACAGCCCGTAGATGGTAGTCGGGTATTATCCCGAACACCTTGCGGGTGTTCATAGTCCCAGCCATTTCACCACGATTCGGGGCCAACTCACGACTCGGGAATACTTGCCACACCACGCGGTGACACTACAAAAGAGGGGGACCGCCCCCAACTCCCAGACATGCGACGTTGGGCCGCTTTCTTTATAGTCATCGGGCATACCCAATGCTACGTACCAGCTCGTCGACTAGCATGACATATGCATGTTAAGACCGGGCTTTCATGCCCACAACGCCTTGCTCTCGCTATCCTAGCTATGCTGGATGGGAATTCAAAGTCCTAGTGGGCCATCTGGGCCTCTACCCAGCTTATACAACACGTTGACGAGGCAAGGGGAATTACCCCGAAAACCTCGAAGGTGACCCCGCATCAACTCCATTTCGAAGCTCGTGCCAACACACAAGCCGTGAAACGTGTAGGCCAGCCCCCTCCCGGTCATCAAAAGAAAGAAAAAGGGCGAGGGAAGACCACCCCGGGGCCGCCCCCTAACCCCGCGGCCAGGGGCTGACCCCACGCCAAGGACGCCCCTGTCCCCTGGGCGCCCCTTCCTAGTCCCGTCCAACCACCACTCCGGTTCAATCTCAGTCCGTGGAGAGTCAACTTATAGCGTGGAGCGCGTCAAAAGCGTCTGGGGAGCATCCAAGACGAAGCACATGGTCCAAGGAGCGAGTTCGAGCATGCCAAGCACCCGATCTTCCACGAGTTCAAACCCATCCAAAAACCCAGTCCAAACGCATCAGAAACCAGTCAAATCCCAGTCAAGTGGAGTGTAGAGAAGGGGTAGGGCCCATTTAAATACTCCCTCTCTCCCTCTCTTTCTTTACCCAACGCCCAACCCCCCTAAATGGAGGGTTTATGCGGGACAGGCGGGCTGGGCGGCCTGCCCGTGTAAACCCCTTTGGGGACGGGCTTTAGGCGGGCCACACCCAACCTGAAGAGGCGAAATATCGCGCTGGTTCCTGAGCGGGCTGGTAATCACCAAATTTGTGAACTGCAAGACAGGGAAACGGGTCAGAGGGCCCAGGGGGATTCCCTGGGGCGAAACCCTCCGACGCTCAAGTCAGTAGAGCAATGGTGAGAGCATCGATAGGGAGGAGAAGGTGAAGGCGCGAGATCCCTCTCCACCAATGGGGTGAAGTGATCCGTGCCCAGGAATTGGGGGTAGATCAATGCCCTTTTTCCTTACCTTTCGCCGGAGGGTATCCCAGGTTTAAATAGTGCGCCGCCTTCTGGAGTCCTGCGAGCTGAGGGGTCTCCGGTGGAGGTTACGTCCTCGTCGTGGGCTTTTATGGCCTCATTGTGGGGGCGTTATCCTCGCGGGGAAGCTGGAGCTCCTGGACTTCTTGGCGCCCGGCCCGCTGTGGACTCTAACGGCTGCAATGATAAACATTTTATCGGTCGTACCGAGCTTAGGGGGCCGGCCTTATCGGGCAATAGGCCTAGCTCGGTGAGAAGATGGGTCGGACAGACCGGCTAGCGCTTCCCCCCTTCGTGCGGAGGGATAAAGCGTGCGCGGGTCTTCCTGTGACCTGACCGAAGCTCAGGCTCTCCGAGCCTTGGGGCCGCCTAGGAGAGTTGTTTCCTCGAGCATTGTTTTATTGGGCTTTTCCAAGTGGGCCCTGTGGGCTGTCACTTGGACAAGCTTGCCTCGTCGGGCCCTATTGGGCCTAGTTGGGTCTGCTCTTTGAGTGGGCTGCGGGAATCCCCCTCTCCACTTGTCTCCCTCCTACTCCCGAGCCAAGGAGGCTCGGTTGAGTAGTTTTTCGAGGCTTTGGACTGACGTGGCTCGGGTGGGTGGAATCTTGTCGGCGTTATGAAGCCACGTGTAGTGGTCGACTGGGCCTGTAGTAATAATGATCCTGACGGATTTGAAATGAAGGGGCCCCCTTTTTCTCGGAGGTTGAAACGGCGCGCCGCCTCCCGCGAGGGTTTATAGGGGTAGGGCGCTGCTCGTTCCTCCTAGTCTTTTTAGGGTTTTTGGCCTTTCCTCCATTTCTTTACTTCTGGGGCTCCTTGATGCGCCGTGAAGATACAACGGGGGAGCAAGCTCTTGCGGCGGCATTTGAGGAGCTGGCGCGTATAACCGCGGAGGCGATCCGGTAGCTTCCTTCTCCCCCGGAGTCTTCGGGCTCCTTCTAGCTCGATGGCGGATCTGTGCTCGGAAATCGAGCAGGTGAGGCGGGAGCCCGTCCCCAATCGCAGCGAGTTGGGGGAGGCTGATGTGAGAAACTGGAGCATCGGTTTCGCCTGCCTCTCCGATATAGCTTTATAGCCGCTGCCCCATACGAGACGAGCTTGGATAGCTGCACGAGCCATATTTGTACTTTTCTCCTGGCGTGGAAGAGCGGATTCTGCCTCCCATTCGAGCCTTTCGTCTTGAAGCTTCTCAATTTTTTCGTGTTGGTGCCTGTTCATCTGGTGGCCAACTCGTATCTCATGTTGTCTGCCTTTCGGATCCTCTGCCGCCTGCAGGGGGTTCCCCCGTCCCTGGATCTTTTCAATTATTTCTTCGAGCTGAAGGCACATCCGTCAGCGGGTAAAGGCTTCTATTTTATCCAGGCGCGCAGGAATCGGAGTTGTATTCCGCTGGCGGCGAAGGATTCTTCGCACAAAGGGTGGAAGAGGCAGTTTTTCTGGGTGAAGGCGGAAGCAGTGGATGAATCCTGGAGGTGCCAGGTTATGCCCAACTTCCATCCGAATCTTCCCCCGCGGCAGGAGGAGTTCCCCGCCGATGTGGAGGAATACGCCGCTCGCTTGTTGACAAATCGCATGTCGACTGAGGAGCTGGTGACATTGGAGAACGTAGAGCAGTATATGCTTACACAGCTCAAGCCATCAGGTATCATCCTTCGGATCTTTCGGTGGGGTCGGAGGGTCGCCTTTTCGCTTCTTAATCGAATCTTCCTCTTCATTGCAGACATCCGGCGGGAACCTTTGGAAGAGGTCACCGAGGTCATCGATCTTGGGGATGACTCGGCAGCTGATGAGTCTGTCGTTCCCGCGGGTCGTTCCCAAGCCTGAGATAAGGGCAAGGGGGTGGCCTCCGAGGGGTCTCCGTGGCCAAGCGGGGCGAAGCGCAAGGATCTCATGGAGGGAAAATTACGGGAAGCCGCGAAGGCCAAGAAACGGGCCAAGAAGGCTGGCCTTCCTACCGCTGCCGGGGGCGACTCTGGCTCGGCGGCGCTCCCCTCTCGGGGGCAAGATGGGGCCGACCCTTCCGGGCCAGCTCCCCCACCTACCAGGCGAGAGGGGGCCGAGGAGACCAGGGGCCCCTCAGAGGGCGGAGATGGGTCGGTTCTCCCCTCCCCGGGGATGGAGGGGACCGGTGCTGAAGCAGCCGACGTCGAGACCGGGAGGCCGGTCGAGGTCGGCGCTGTCTCGGGCGGCGAGGCACGGGCCGAGACAGATAGGGATGGGGGTTCGCCCGCGAGGACGTCGCAGCCCCAAGTGCTCGAAGTTCCCGGTGCGGTCGATCCCGTGGCGTCAGTCGAGGTTGGGGGTTCGCCCGGGGAGGCGTCGTAACCCCAATCGACCGCGGCGCGCGGGGCGGTCGGCCCCGTTGCTCGAGCCGAACCTTCTGGCGGGGCGTCCGGTGGGGAGTGGATCTCCATGCCGGAGGCCTTGGAAAGGCTCGGTGTTTCGGGCGACCTGTACCGGGTTTGCCGAGAGGTTGCCGCAAAGACGAGGGGGGGAGACAAGCGCCACTCCCCCTCCGGAGTCCTCGATGTCCTCATGGAGGGCGGCTTAGTCATGGCTCGGTCGGCGGCCTTGATGGCGGAGACGTACTCTCGGACGGAGGCGGAACGGTCGAATCTCGCCTGGGCCCTCGGAGGGTGCGAGAGGAAACTGGCCCGCCTCAGCGAGGAGCATGAGGGGCTTCGACGGGAGTTCTCCGTGATCAAGGATTCGGCACGGGTGAGCCGGCTAGAAACCGAGGCGCTGACCGAGCAGTTGGCTAAGGCCCGAGAGTCGCTTGAGAGGAAGGGCAAACTCTTGGAAGAGGAGCGTATGCGTCACCTCGAGCTGGACGGTCGCTGGGAGCTCGAACGTGCCGAGCTACTGGACCGGGCGGAGGTAGCGGAGCACCTTCGTTCCGTGGCCGAGGCGGACCGAGCCCGGGCGGAGAGGCGGTCGAGCGAAGCCGAGCGAGGGAGGGTCGAGGCAGAGGAAAGCCTGGCGGGGGCAGAGGAGCGTGCGGCCAAGGCGGAGCGAGCTTGGGTCGAGCTCATTGGGAGGACGGAGCAGATCAAGGCGGAGGCGATTGAGAGGTATAGGAGCTCGGACGTCTATTCAGCCGACCTGGAGAGAGCCGCTGTAATATCCCGGACCTTTTAGATCCTTCTTCGTGGGTCCCGGATCTGGTTTTCAGAGCGTCTGGCTTTGTTGTGTCCGAAATTTCGTTTCGGACATCTTTCGTGTTCGGATCGGCACGATCCGGAGTCGTTTCGGAGGCCCGGAGGCGTTCCGCGGCTTTTCAGCGCGTGTTTTCCGATTCCCGGCGCGGGATTCGGCTTTTTCTTCGGAAGCTCGCTGCGAGCGAACCAGGCCGTTCACCCGGGCACGAGTGGTACCGTTGCGATCGGTGCGTTCCGAGGATTCCGGAAATGTATTTTTCTATTTTTTGGTATTTTTCTGAAAATTCGGATTTTCTATATAGCCCTAATTCTTTTTCTTTTTCTTTTCCTCTTTCTCTTTCTTCTTCTTCTTTCTCCTTCCTTCCCCAACCGTGACCGCACTCCTCTCTCTCCCTCTCTCCCATTCGGGCGCGGCGGACCCCTCTCCGACTACGGACGGCGGCGGGGTGACGGCGCGGACGTGTGGGCGGCGGCGAGGCGAGCTCGTGGGCGTGCGGCAAGCGTGGGAAGCGTGGGGAGTTCGTGAAGCTTAAAGCGTTCTTCGCGATCCGTGGTTGATTCGGCGGAGCATTCGCTCCATCGAGGTAGGGTGACGTTCCTTAGCCTCTTGCCGTTCATTCCCGTGATTTGTAGGCCGCGGGGAGGCCGAGAGGGGCGTGTTTGAGCTTTTTGGGGTTTTTCCATGATTTGGGGAGAGCTCGCCCGATCTATGGATTTGATGCTTGGATTCGTGTTTTGGTGGCCTAGAATCATGCTAGGGGTCCCCAGGGGTCTTCCCCTTTGATTTCCCCCTCTTCGGTGGAGGCATGGGGGCGCGGTTGGAATTTTTGGGCGTTTCTACCGTTTTCGGGCGCGGACTGAGAACGCGCTATACTCCAGTAGCGCGTTCTTGAGTGTCGCGCTGCCCCGACGGGGCGCGTTCATCGGAGAAGATGAACAGTAGGGCGGTTCGTGTCGCGCTATGGGGTCCTAGCGCGATTAGCCTTGTCGCGCTAGGAGGACCTAGCGCGATGGTCCTTGTCGCGCTAGGGTTCCCTAGCGCGATCTTCCCTGTCGCGCTAGGGAGTCCTAGCGCGATCTTCCCTGTCGCGCTAGGGGACCCTAGCGCGTTCTTCCTTGTCGCGCTAGGTATCCCTAGCGCGATATTTTCCGTTGTCGGGTGTTCCCCTTGGGCCGTGTGTGTGTCCTGGGCACCCCGTGGAGTTCCGTGACCGTGTCTTCGGGCGTCCGGAGATTTCAGTTGCCTTGGTCATGTGTTTGGCCATGGGCAGTGTGTCTGTTCTTCTTCGACTGTGGTCACCGTGCGATGGCGATGGTACGTGGGACGGTCCTCGTACTTCGTCAGTTTCGGGCGTCGTTTTCTGTTAACTTGAGAGTCTACTCCTTCAGTGACTCTCCACTAGTCGTAGTCCACCAGTACGTGGTGCCGGTCTCACCTGGGAGTGGTGTACGGGCACCCACCTTTCGAGACGGTTTGTGGACCGGTTACCGTAGGCTCCTCGTCTTAGCCAGAGTCCGGCTGCGGGGGAAAACCGGTCAGAGGGCCAGACCTAGGACGCGTGGTCTGTGTGTGCACACGTGGTTGGGGGCTGTTGGACCCACGTCGACGGGCGTGACCCCAGCTAGTCACTTGTTGTGAGTTACTTGTACGGTGTTTGCGCCTCGGGTAGGGCCTACCACGTCAGGCGGCTCACCTGCGGCGCGGTGTTAGACGTCAGGGGACGCTACCGGCTGTGCTTCTAGTGGGTGGTACTCTTGTCGAGTACGGAGTGTCAGGCTGTCAGTAGTGTGTTTCCGACCTTCGGGTTTGTCGGTTTGGCCGTTGAGCTTTGGTCTTCTTACCGTGGCACGGGTGTCGGTTTACGTGCCATGGGACCTTTGTCTTGTAGAGTACAGGGCTTTCTTTTCCGAGGTACTCTCCGACCGCTAGTGTAGTGATTTCTCGTTTTACGAGGTAGGGTTCGAGTGATCCCTACTGAGTCTTGTTCCGAGACTCATTCCCTGCGTGTTTTCACCGTGTTTCAGGTGAGGCGCCACCTTCGGGGAGCGCGTCAGGAGCGCAGCGTGGTGCGGGTGCCCAGAGGTAGTGCCAGAGGTCAGAGCCGGGGGATGCCCCGTGTAGCTGTACTTTTCTTTCTTGTCCCTGTACTAGTCGTGGACTGCTGTTATTGTTATTGTGGGCCATGTAAAATGTTAATTTATTTCCTACTTAATATTATAACTGTTTAATTTCTGCAATTATTTGTGATACTTGTGTAGTCTCCACACCATCCTTTTAACCCTTCCGAGCCTTCGGGTTCGTGGGTGGCGATGCGAGTCTCGGGTTATCGGGCCTTCCCGGTAATCGGATTCTCGGGTCGTTACAGCTGGTATCAGAGCGCGGTTGTGGAATTACATGAGAGTCATAGGTAATTGTAGTGGTCCACTAGTCCACAGCGATGATGTACAGGTGACGCTGGCATTAGGCACCGCGTGTTTTTTTTCTGACCTTGCCGTTTTTGTGTTTTCTGTCTTTTGCTTCAGGAGCGAGTATGGCGCCTAGGAGGAGCTCTCGCTCTCAGCAGGGGCAGTCGGCTGGAGGTCAGGAGATCCAGCAGGGGGTCCAGAGGGACCAGGAGGAGCATAGCAGAGCGCCACCGGGGGCTACCGAGGCCGCGGATACTACGAGAGCTCCGGGGGCCGAGGATTTCTTCCGTGGCATGTATCAGCTTATGTCTCAGCAGTTCGGCGGAGAGGCTGGTGAGGGCTCGTCAGCCAGGGGTGGGCCAGGCTGAGCGGTGAGGGACTTCATGCAGTTCCATCCACCTTACTTTAGTGGCCAGGCAGACCCTGATGCGGCTCGTGATTGGCTCGATCAGATGGAGCGGGTGTTCAGTTCTGCGAAGAGTGCTGCCGAGGACAGAGTGGTGTTGGCCTACAACCAGTTGCAGGGTACGGCTCGGAGGTGGTGGTCTTCCGAGTGGAAGACGTCCTTTCAGCTTCGTCCACTTGAGCAGATCGAGTGGGATGACTTTATCAGTGCATTCGAGCGTACGTATTGTCCAGATATTGTTGCCACGCAGCGGATGCGGGAGTTTCTGGAGCTGGTGCAGGGTGACATGTCCGTGTTGCAGTACAGGGCCCGATTTGTCGAGCTGGGTCGGTATGCACCTCACATCATGGAGCATGAGAGGGTGAGGACTGCGCAGTTTGTGCAGGGCTTGAGACTGGAGTTGAGGCACCATTTGATCGCGAATGGGGCCACTGATCTGGAGATATCGTCTCGTGTTGCGATTTCTTTGGAGATGGATATGCAGAGGACTCGAGGACCGGTCAGCCATGGGCAGTCCTTGTCAGGTCGCAGCCAGCAGTCGGCTACCCAGCAGCAGGGTTTCTTCCAGCATGCGTCGGGTGGTTCAGGAGTACCGGCATCAGCAGCTTCGGTGACAGGATCTGCGTCCTTTGGTTCGAAGGTCAAGAAGTTCTTGAAGAAGAATTTCCGTAAGAAGCACAAGGATCAGGGGCAGGCTTCATCGGGCAGTGTACAGCAGCCGATTCCTTTGCAGCGTTAGGGATTAGCGGGTGGAGCGCGTGGACCTTGTCCACGGTGTGGTGGGACCCACCCAGGCAGGCAGTGCACGGCGTCGATCATCTGTTTTCGGTGTGACCAGCCAGGGCACATGGCGCGTGACTGTCCTCAGAGACCGCCGCAGTAGCAGGTTCCCCAGCAGCAGAGGCAGCAGCAGCAGCAGGGACAGTATCCGCCGCTACCCAGGTCAGCCAGCGTGGGAGGCAGGCAGAGGGCTCGGGGCCAGATCACGCACATGACCAGGGCAGAGGCAGTGGCGTCGCAGCTCGTGGAAGGTACCGTTCAGATTTTGGGTTGTGCGGCTCGGGTTTTGTTTGATTCTGGCGCGTCTCATTCGTTTATTTCGGAGGATTTTGCGTCGAGCGTCGAGGAGCCGGTGACCCAGTTGTCCTGTGATTTGGCAGTGGAGTTACCTTCGGGTGATTTTATGATCACTCCGTATTGCTTCGATCAGGTTCCGGTTTGGATCGATGGGCGGAGTATGCCAGGCAGGTTGTATGCGTTGCAGCTTCGGGATTATGATGTGATTCTAGGCATGGATTGGCTCGAGACCCATGGAGCGGTGGTGGATTGTGGAATGAAGAGGGTCTACTTCCAGCATCCGAGCAAGAGGACCTTCTATTTCCAAGGTATCCGTTCCGTCTCTTCTCGATTCCTTATCTCTGCTATTCGAGCCCGTCGATTGCTTGATTCCGGTTGTCAGGGTTTTCTCGCATCAGTGGTTGTGTCTGACCGGATGGAGCCGGATGTCGAGGATATTGCGGTGGTGTGCGAGTTTCCTGACGTTTTTCCCGAGGAGTTGCCTGGATTACCTCCCCAGCGGGAGATCGATTTCGTGATCGAAGTTGTGCCTGGTACGGGACCTTTGGCGAAGGCTCCCTACCGTATGGCCCCCGCTGAGTTGAGGGAGTTGAGGGCGCAGTTGCAGGAACTGTTGGCCAAGGGGTACATTCGTCCGAGTTTTTCCCCTTGGGGTGCGCCCGTGTTGTTTGTGAAGAAGAAGGACGGTAGTCTGCGGTTGTGCATTGACTATCGGCAGCTGAATGAAGTGACCATTAAGAACAAGTATCCGTTGCCGCGGATCGATGATTTGTTCGACCAGGTGCAATCTGCGCGAGTGTTCTCACGGATTGATTTACGATCCGGTTACTATCAGCTGAGAATTCGCGAGTCTGATGTGGAGAAGACTGCATTCAGTACGAGGTACGGGCATTATGAGTTTTTGGTGATGCCGTTCGGGCTCACCAATGCCCCAGCAGCCTTCATGGACTTGATGCAGAGGGTGTTTCATCTGTATTTAGACTAGTTCGTGGTCATTTTCGTAGATGACATCCTTGTTTATTCGCAGTCTGCCGAGGAGCACGCGTACCATTTGGGTGTGGTGCTGCAGACGTTGCGTGATCACCAGTTATATGCGAAGCTCAGCAAGTGCGAGTTTTGGCTCAGCGAGGTGCACTTTCTGGGGCACGTGATTTCTGGTGATGGCATTTCCGTGGACCCCGCCAAGGTCGAGGCAGTAATGCAGTGGCCGAGGCCGAGATCGGTGACGGAGATCCGGAGTTTCTTGGGGCTTGCGGGGTATTATCGCCGGTTTATCTAGAATTTTTCTCGCATTGCGACCCCGATGACGAGGCTCACGCGGAAGGATGTGCCTTTCGTTTGGTCCGAGGAGTGTGAGCAGAGCTTCAGCGAACTGAAGAGGTTGCTCACCTTGGCTCCGGTGTTGGTTTTGCCTTCTGGATCGGGAGGTTTCGTGGTGTGTACAGATGCTTCCGGCGTTGGATTGGGTGCTGTGTTGATGCAGCATGGTAGAGTGGTGGCTTATGCATCTCGGCAGCTAAAGTCCCATGAGGAGAACTACCCTACCCATGACCTTGAGTTGGCGGCAGTGATCTTCGCGCTGAAGATCTGGAGGCATTATCTGTACGGCGAGAAGTTCGAGGTGTTTACTGACCATCAGAGTTTGAGGTATGTGTTCTCGCAGAGAGATCTGAACCTCAGACAAAGGCGTTAGATGGAGTTCATGAAGGACTATGACTTCACCCTGTCTTATCAGCCGGGCAGGATGAATGTCGTCGTCGATGCCTTGAGTCGGAAGGTTGCGGTCAGTACCTTGATGTTGAGGAAGTGGAGGCTCTGGGAACAAGTGCCCGAGGTATCTTTCAGGCTAAAGATTCCCCAGGAGCCAGGGTTGGCAGTGCTTGCGAGTCTGACTGTCACTCCTGCTATCCGTCGTCAGGTGACAGAGGCTCAGCATGCGGACCCTGAGTTGTCCCGGATTCTGGCAATGGCTGATGTGGAGCTCGGCGAGGACGGTGCTGCGAGGTTTCGTGGCAGGCTGTACGTCCCAGCGGAGGAGCAGGTTCATCGTGCGGTGTTACGCGAGGCTCATGGGAGCAGGTACACTGTGCACCCGGGTGCGACGAAGATGTATCGGAACTTGCGGAGGCAGTTCTGGTGGCCTGGCATGAAAAGAGATGTTGCAGAGTTTGTGGCCAGGTGCCTGATCTGTCAGCAGGTGAAGGCGGAGCATCAGCGACCAGGAGGTACTCTCCAGCCCTTGGATGTTCCTGCTTGGAAGTGGGACCATGTGACCACGGATTTCGTGGTAGGATTGCTGAGGACCCAGAGTGGGCAGGACAATATTTGGTTGCTGGTGGATCGGCTGACGAAGGTGACGCAGTTGTTACCGGTCAAGGTCAGCTGGAGCGTGTCTAAGTTGGCTCGTCTCTATGTGGAGCGGATCGTGCCGTTGCATGGGATTCCCATTTCGATCGTGTCATATCGGGATCCGCGCTTCACTTCTGGATTCTGGAGGGGTTTCCAGCGAGCTCTTGGCACGGAGTTGGCATTTAGCTCGGCGTATCATCCACAGTCAGATGGTCAGCCTGAGAGGACCATTCAGACTTTGGAGGACATGTTGAGATCCTGCTGCCTGGAGTGGCAGGGGAGTTGGATTCATCACCTACCGTTGGTGGAGTTTGCCTATAACAACAGCCATCATTCGAGCATCGGTATGGCTCCTTATGAGGCATTATATGGGCGTCCTTGTCGGACTCCACTTGATTGGTTTGAGGTGGGTGAGCGTGTTTTGATGGGACCGGAATTGGTGCAGCAATGTGTGGATGTTGTGCACCTGGTTCGTCAGAACATGTTGGCGGCCCAGAGTCGGCAGAAGAGCTATGCTGACCGTAGGAGGCAGCCCCTCGAGTTCGCCGTGGGCGATCATGTGTTCTTGAGAGTCTCTCTGATGAAGGGGGTGATGCGTTTTGGACGGCGTGGGAAGCTGAGTCCCCGCTATATTGGTCCTTTCGCGATTGTGGAGCGCATCGGTGAGGTTGCTTACCGGTTGCAGTTGCCTCCTGAGTTGGTGTCGGTGCATGACGTGTTCCACGTCTCGATGTTGCGGAAGTATATGCCCGATGATTCTCATGTGCTCGAATTTTCCGTTTGGCCTGAGGTGACTCCAGATCTTTCTCTCCCAGAGTTTCCGATCCGCGTGGAGGATAGGCGAGAGCAGCGCCTGCGGAACAAGGTCATTCCCTTGGTAAAGGTCGTGTGGCAGCGACACTCTGGTGGTGAGGCTTCTTGGGAACGTGAGGACGAGATGCGTCAGCAGTTTCCGTACCTGTTTGAGTGAGTCTTCCTCTTATTTCTCCTTTGGTTGTTCTCAATTTCGAGGACGAAATTCCTTAAGGGGGGAGGGCTGTAATATCCCGGACCTTTCGGATCCTTCTTCATGGGTCTCAGATCTAGTTTTCAGAGCGTCCGGCTTTGTTGTGTCTGAAATTTCATTTCGGACATCTTTCGTGTTCGGATCGGCGCGATCCGGAGTCGTTTCGGAGGCCCGGAGGCGTTCCGCGACTTTTCCGCACGTGTTTTCCTTTTCCCGGCACGGGATTCGGCTTTTTCTTCGGAAGCTCGCTGCGGGCGAACCGGGCGGTTCACCCGGGCACGAGTGGTACCGTTGCGATCGGTGCGTTCCGAGGATTCCGAAAATATATTTTTCTATTTTTTGATATTTTTCTGAAAATTCGGATTTTCTATATAGCCCTAATTCTTTTTCTTTTTCTTTTCCTCTTTCTGTTTCTTCTTCTTCTTTCTCCTTCCTTCCCCAACCGTGACCGCACTCCTCTCTCTCCCTCTCTCCCATTCGAGCGCGGCGGACCCCTCTCCTGCTACGGACGGCGGCGGGGTGACGGCGCGGACGTGTGGGCGGCGGCGAGGCGAGCTCGTGGGCGTGCGGCAAGCGTGGGAAGCGTGGGGAGTTCGTGAAGCTTAAAGCGTTCTTCGCGATCCGTGGTTGATTCGGCGGAGCATTCGCTCCATCGAGGTAGGGTGACGTTCCTTAGCCTCTTGCCATTCATTCCCGTGATTTGTAGGCCGCGGGGAGGCCGAGAGGGGCGTGTTTGAGCTTTTTGGGGTTTTTCCATGATTTGGGGAGAGCTCACCCGATCTATGGATTTGATGCTTGGATTCATGTTTTGGTGGCCTAGAATCATGCTAGGGGTCCCCAGGGGTCTTCCCCTTTGATTTTCCCCTCTTCGGTGGAGGCATGGGGGCGCGGTTGGAATTTTTGGGCGTTTCTACCGTTTTCGGGCGCGGACTGAGAACGCGCTATACTCCAGTAGCGCGTTCTTGAGTGTCGCGCTGCCCCGACGGGACGCGTTCATCGGAGAAGATGAACAGTAGGGCGGTTCGTGTCGCACTATGGGGTCCTAGCGCGATTAGCCTTGTCGCGCTAGGAGGACCTAGCGCGATGGTCCTTGTCGCGCTAGGGTTCCCTAGCGCGATCTTCCCTGTCACGCTAGGGGACCCTAGCGCGTTCTTCCTTGTCGCGCTAGGTATCCCTAGCGCGATATTTTCCGTTGTCGGGTGTTCCCCTTGGGCCGTGTGTGTGTCCTGGACACCCCGTGGAGTTCCGTGACCATGTCTTCGGACGTCCGGAGATTTCAGTTGCCTTGGTCATGTGTTTGGCCATGGGCAGTGTGTCTGTTCTTCTTCGACTGTGGTCACCGTGCGATGGTGATGGTACGTGGGACGGTCCTCGTACTTCGTCAGTTTCGGGCGTCGTTTTCCGTTGACTTGAGAGTCTACTCCTTCAGTGACCCTCCACTAGTCGTAGCCCACCAGCGCGAGATGCTGGTCTCACCTGGGAGTGGTGTACGGGCACCCACCTTTCGAGACGGTTTGTGGACCGGTTACCGTAGGCTCCTCGTCTTAGCCAGAGTCCGGCTGCGGGGGAAAACCGGTCAGAGGGCCAGACCTAGGACGCATGGTCTGTGTGTGCACACGTGGTTGGGGGCTGTTGGACCCACGTCGACGGGCGTGACCCCAGCTAGTCACTTGTTGTGAGTTACTTGTACGGTGTTTGCGCCTCGGGTAGGACCTACCACGTCAGGCGGCTCACCTGCGGCGCGGTGTCAGACGTCAGGGGGCGCTACCGGCTGTGCTTCTAGTGGGTGGTACTCCTGTCGAGTACGGAGTGTCAGGCTGTCAGTCATGTGTTTCCGACCTTCGGGTTTGTCGGTTTGGCCGTTGAGCTTTGGTCTTCTTACCGTGGCACGGGTGTCGGTTTGCGTGCCATGGGACCTTTGTCTTGTAGAGTACAGGACTTTCTTTTTCGAGGTACTCTCCGACCACTAGTGTAGTGGTTTCTCGTTTTACGAGGTAGGGTTCGAGTGATCCCTACTGAGTCTTGTTCCGAGACTCATTCCCTGTGTATTTTCACCGTGTTTCAGGTGAGGCGCCACCTTCGGGGAGCGCGTCAGGAGCGCAGCGTGGTGCGGGTGCCCAGAGGTAGTGCCAGAGGTCAGAGCCGGGGGATGCCCCGTGTAGCTGTACTTTTCTTTCTTGTCCCTGTACTAGTCGTGGACTGCTGTTATTGTTATTGTGGGCCATGTAAAATGTTAATTTATTTCCTGCTTAATATTATAACTGTTTAATTTCTGTAATTATTTGTGATACTTGTGTAGTCTCCACACCATCCTTTTAACCCTTTCGAGCCTTCGGGTTCGTGGGTGGCGGTGGAGTCTCGGGTTATCGAGCCTTCTCGGTAATCGGATTCTCGGGTCGTTACAGCCGCCCTACCATATTACGAGGTAGCGCTTTGCCGGGGCGCCCGAAAGGGGTTTAAGCAGGGTTATCGTCGGGCGGTGGACTACGCCTACGATCAAGACTCCGGGATCGAGTTCCCTTTGGGCCAGAGCTATGACTCTGATGAGTCAGTTTCTAGCTCCTCTACGTTGAGCGGGGAAGATCCAGAGGGGTCTCCTCCGGTGGGGTCACCAACTCCGGACGTCTCGGGAGGGCTCGCGACCGAGACAGTTCTCGCACAGGCGAGGTCAGTGCCCAGGTCGGCCGTCACCGAGAGTGCTGGGGGTGACGCGCCTCCTTCCGTCGCTCCCGAGCTTCAAAGTGGGCCCGAGGCCTGATGTAGTTTACCTTATTTTACCCCTTTCTCTTGTTTGTCTCTCTTCCCTCCTTTAGAGAGTTTCCTCTTTATGAGATAATGAATGACTTACTTGTTTGATCGCCATCCTTGCCGTGATTTGGTTGGCGTATCTGAAGTAGTTGGAGAGTGCCGATATGTCCTGCGTGGTTTTCGCATGCTGATTTGGTAGGCTTCTGACGGGGCGTCCTTCCGTTCCCTCACGCTTTGAATGCCATGCCGCTTCGTGAATCCCGCTAGGGCGGGAAACGAGGAGTTGGAGGTGACTGTTCAGGGGAGAAATCCTTTGGCGTGTGTTCGAAGGGGGAGTCATTTAAGTTGTGTAGCCTCCTTTGGCCTATAAGAAGGACCGAAAGGCGCCCTTTCCTCTTTACCGCTTGGGATTTTCTCTAACAGTCTTTCCTCACTCCTTCTTCTTCACTCTGCGTTGAACCCACATTCAGAGCATGGAGGATCCTTCGGAGGGTGACGCCGCCGACGACGGGGAGCAGAGAGCTCTTGCCGTCCCGGCTTGTTGGACGGGTCCCACGGTCGCCGCGCGGGTTTGAGACGGGTCCGACGGTCGTCGCGCGGATCTGGAGAGGGCTTCGACGTGTGAGGGCACAGCTCTTGCCCTTTCTCAGTTCTGGCGTGGCTTCCGGGCGGGCGCCGAGGCGGAGGACGGATGGGGGTATCAGGGATGCCTGCCGCCACTCCCCCTCTGCATGGGGGGGGAGGCGCATCAAGTTCCCTCCTCACCGTAGCCTTCCTCCGTCTGCAACCTCTTTCTCCCTCTTCTGCTCTTCATTTCTTTTACTCTTCGGAGGCTGCTTGCTCTCTGTTCCCTTCCAGGGAATTGGTTGGTTGGGAAAGAGGAGGTCTTCACGGCGCTCCTTCTCCCTGGCCTCTATCAACTTGAAAGGTAGCCTCTCCAACCTTAGAAGGTGGTTACCTTCTCTGCAGTCCCTCTATCACCTTTATCAGGGGTCATCTGAGCCAACTGGATCGGCCCCCTCTTGTCCGAGCCAGTTTCTACGCGAGGCAGAGTCAGTGGCTGGACGCGAGGAGATCGAGATCGAGTCAACCGAGCGATGACCCCTTGCAGCGGTGTTAGACAGATTGTCTTGCTTTTTGTCATGCAATGTACTGGCCTTTGCCTTTCTGATGTATCAATAGTTTAGAATGAAAAGAAAAGGGATTTATTTCATCCTTCTTGTTGTACAATTTAAAAAATAAAATTTGTGTAGTACAGCTGCGTTCCATGTCCGAGGAATGGGATCCCCTTCCATTGTTGCTAACCTGTACGCACCTTTCCCGAGCGTCTCGACCACTCGGTAGGGGCCTTCCCAATTAGGGGACAGCTTGCCCGCCGCCTCTAGTGGTCGAGAGGCTTCGGCTTTTCTGAGGACGAAGTCTCCCGGTTGGAAGTGTCTGCTTCGGACTCTGGCGTTGTAGTATCGAGTGAGGCGTCGCTGGTATTCCGTCGCTTGGATGCTGGCAATATCCCGGAGTTCATCGGCTAGGTCGAGGTTCTCGAGTAACTTTTGGTTGTTTTCCTCGAGCGAGTAGCGGATGACTCGGAGAGACGGGTTGGCGATCTCTAATGGAATGACGGCCTCGGTGCCGTACACCAACTGAAAAGAACTTTCACCGGTTGCCGTCCTGGGAGTCGTTCGGTGCAACCACAGTACGCTAGGCAATTCCTGGAGCCAACTACCCCTGGCTTTGCCGAGTTTGGTCTTTATGCCTTTCAAGATAGTCTTATTGGCATTTTCGACCAGCCCGTTGGCCTGAGGGTGGGCGACCGAAGTGAAGTGGTTGCGGATGTTTAGGTCGGCGCATCTGTCTCGGAAATATCGAGAATCGAATTGTCGACCGTTATTGCTCACTATCACTCGGGGGATGCCGAGGCGACAAATGATCGATTTCCAGACGAAACTCCAGGCGACTGTCTCGATGATCCTTGCAGTGGCTTCGGCCTCGATCCATTTAGTGAAGTAGTCGATGGCGACGACAATGAACTTTTTCTGGGACTGAGCCGTGGGGAATGGCCCGAGAATGTCGATCCCCCACCGAGCGAAGGGATAAGGCTCGGCGAGGGTGACGAGTTCTGTAGTCGGCTGATGGACCAAGTGGTCGAACCGCTGGCATCGGTCGCACTGTTGAGCATAGGCCGAGCAGTCGCGCTGTAGGGTGGGCCACCAGTACCCCTGTCGTAACAGGATCCTGGCCAGTGACCTTGCCCCTGAGTGCGCTCCGCACAGGCCTTCATGAACCTCTTGGATGGCTCGGCTGGCTTCGTCGGGGCCGAGGCACTTCAGGAGAGGGCCGGCGAAAGACCTCCGGTAGAGTGTGTCGTCCAGGACGACGAAGCGCCGGGCTTGGTACTTCATTCGGCGTGCTTCCCGAGGGTCGGAGGGCTCTTGGGAGTCTCGGAGCCAAGACAAGTAGGGGGCGTGCCAGTCGCTCGGGATGGCCGAGTCAACAGTGAGGAGCTCCGAGTCAATGCTCGGGCGTTCTAGCTCTTCGAGGAGGACCGATCGGGTACCTTCTGGGTCTAGGGAGGAGGCCAACCGAGAGAGGGCGTCCGCTCGAGAGTTTTCTTCTCGGGCTATTCGGACTACCTCGAATCCCTCGAATTGTTGGGCCAGGCTCCTGACTAGCTGGAGGTATTTGATCATGGGTGCCTCTCTAGCTTCGTACTTGCCGTTGACCTGGCTTGCGACCAGCTGAGAGTCAGTGTGGATCCTGACTCGCTCAGCCCCCAACCGTCGGGCCATGCGTGCTCCCGATATAAGGGCCTCGTACTCGGAAGCGTTGTTGGACGCCTGAAAGTTGAATTTCAAGGCGTACTGCAGCTCCACTCCTTCGGGGGATCTTAGGAGGATCCCCGCGCCACTACCGACCGAGTTGGAAGATCCGTCGACGTGCAGTTCCCAGGTTGGCCCGGGCATGGTCGGTAGTCTTCCTTCGGTCGGGATGGTGCTTTCGGCGATGAAGTCGGCGAGCGCTTGACTTTTTATAGCTAAGCGCGGGCGATATGAGATGTCGTAGGCCCCAAGCATAATGGCCCATTTGATGAGTCGCCTCGAGGCCTCAGGGTGGGCCAAAATCTTCTTCAATGGCTCACCGGTTAGCACGGTGATGGGGTGCCCCTGGAAGTAGGGTCGGAGGCGTTTCGCGGAGGTAACCAGCGCTAACACGAGCTTCTCGGTTGCGGGGTACCTCCTCTCGGCCTCGTTAAGCACCTTGCTGGTGTAGTAGACTGGTCTTTCGATTCCCGAGTCATTTCTGACTAGGACCGAGCTGACCGTCGATGACGTCGCCGAGAGATAGAGCAACAAGACTTCGCCCGGCACGGGCTTGGAGAGCACCGGGGGTGAAGCCAGGAACTCCTTGAGCTCGGCGAATGGTTTCTGGCATTCCTCATCCCATGCGAATGTAGCAGATGCCAACTTGGGCCCCCTCAACAGTTTAAAAAATGGCAAGCATCGTTCGACCGCACGGGACAAGAAACGGCTGAGAGCGGCGACACTCCCCGTCAGACGCTGGACGTCCTTAATGCAGGCGGGCGAGCGCATGTCCAGGATGGCTTGGACCTTGTCGGGGTTGGCTTCGATCCCACGCTGAGTGACCAGGAAACCCAGGAACTTCCCGGATCTTACTCCGAAGGCACACTTGGCAGGATTGAGCTTCATGTTGTACTTCAGGAGGACGCCGAATGTTTCAGCGAGGTCGGTGAAGTGGTCCTAGGCCTTGGGGGTCTTGACGAGCATGTCGTCAATGTAGGCTTCGACGTTCCGACCTAGCTGCTCCTCGAACATGTGATTGACCAGTCTCTGATATGTGGCTCCGACGTTCTTCAACCCGAAAGGCATCCGGGTATAGCAGTACACGCCGTAGTCGGTGATGAAGGCGGTCTTCTCAACGTCTTCAGAATTCATTCTGATCTGATGGTAACCCGAATAGGCGTCCAGGAAGCTGAGCATCTCGTTGCCCGATGTCGAGTCGACCAGTTGGTCGATGCTGGGCAAGGGATAGCAGTCCTTAGGGGTCGCCTTATTCAAGTCGGTGAAGTCCACGCACATCCGCCACTTGCCGGAAGCCTTTGGTACCAGGACGACATTGGCTAGCCACGTCGGGTACAGGACCGGTCTAAAAAGACCAGTCTCTTGCTCCTTGGTGACCTGCGCCTTGATATTCGTCTGTTTCTCGGGTGCGTGCTTCCTTCGGCGCTGCTGCACGGGCTTCATGGTGGGGTTGAGGTTGAGTCTGTGCATCACAGTCTCCTCTGGTATCCCAGGGAGCTGATCGTCGGACCAAGCGAAGACTTGGATGTACTCAGAAAGAAATTTTTTATATTGCTACTGTTCCTCGGGTGGTAGGTCGGCTCCGATCCTTACTCCTAGGGTCGGGTCATCGTTTAGGAAAATTGTTAGCAACTCGCCCCCTGGCTCAGTGGTTGCAGATTTTTCCTCGACTTCCCGGGGGCCCTTATCATTCCCGCCCGGCCTCATGGCCTCCACCGAGATATTATAGCACCTTCGGGCCGTGGCCTGGTTACCTCGGATTTCCCCAACCCCATTTTTGGTGGGGAACTTCATTTTTTGGTGATAGGTAGATGGTACTACCTTGATCCGGTTGAGGATTCCCCGGCCGAATATGGCATTGTACGCTATCATCCCTTTGATTACCATGAAGTCTACCATGACCGTAACGGTTTTGGGTGGGGTGCCGAGGGTAACCGGCAGGCTTAGGGCTCCTTCGGGGAGAGTGGCCAGGCCGTTGAACCCACAGAGGGGCGTTCGGATCAGGCGGAGTTTGGATGGATCCTCTCCCATTTTGAGGAAACAGTCATAAGACAATACATCAGGGGCACTTCCATTGTCCACAAGAATCCGATCTACGTTACAATGGTTTATAGTGGCCGAGATTACGAGGGCGTCATCATGCGGGGTGCTCAGCCCCTCCAGGTCTTGATCGGAGAAGACTATGAACTGGGGCGGGGCCTTGGGTGGCTCTGGGGCTCGGCTCGCCCGCTCGGCATGACGCTTCCTTCCACGGCTGCTGTCGCCTCCTGACGCTATTCCTCCGGAGATGACGTTGATGTGGACCCCTCGGGGGGCGTTGTCGATCTCCTCTGCGGCGCCTTGATCTTCTCTGCGCTCGGCGGTGAATCGAGCCAGGTGCCCCAGGCGGATGAGGCGCTCGATTTCATCTTGGAGCTGGTGGCAGTCACCGGTGTGATGCCCGTGATCGCCGTGGAATAGACAATGTATGTCTCGCTTGCGATTTTTTGACATCATCGGCTCGGGCCTGCGGAGGAGTCCCGAGTCTTTGACGTCTTCATAGATTTCATAGATCGGTGCGGTTAACGGGGTGTACCGCTCGTACTTCCGCTTGCGCTCTCCATCTCGGTCTCGCTTCTTTCCCGAGCTAGGATTTGGCTCGGGGCCCCGCTTCTTGTCCCCCTCCCGACCCGAGCCGATTGCGTCTCGGCAAGCGCTGAGTACTTCTTCGCACTCGGCGTGGCACAGAGCCAGAGTCACTAGCTCGGCAAGGGTCGAGGGAGGGTGGAGGACAAGTTCACGGCGGAGGTTCTCGTCCCGGGTACCCCCGGTCAGTGCGGTTGTGGCCGAGGCCACGTCCAGGCTGGGGATTCGGAGGGCTTCCGATTTAAATCGGTGGACGTAAGCCCGGAGCCTTTCCCCTTGCGCCTGTTTGAGGGCCAAGAGCCCCGCTACCGACCTTAGGGGGGCACTTCCGGCGAAGCCCTCCTTGAAGACTCGCCCGAATTGCTTGAAGTCTCGGATGGATCCGGGGGTGAGGGCCCGGAACCACGCTTGAGCGCCCTGGACCAGAGTGGTCACGAAGGCTCGGCACTTGATGGGGTCCGACGCTCCGTGTAGAGTCATCAGGGCGTCGAAGCTATCATAATGGTCGGTCGGGTCGCCCTGGCCGTCGTAAAGGTTGAAGGTTGGTATGGGGGCTCTGGGAGATACCTCTGCCTTCAAGATATACTCGAAAAACGGGGATTTCTCATCGTCTTCCGGGGAAGAGGTCTTCTGTAGGGCGCGAAGGGCGCGCTCCTGCTCAGCGAAGCGCCTTTCGAAATCTCGCAGCCGGAGGGATAACTCCGGTTGCTGTCGTGCCGCGGGGCTGGGGGGAGCATCTTGGCGGTCTCCGGGAACGTCGGCTTCCGAATCTGGCCGTTGCGTCCCCCGCCTTCCTTTCCTCGGCGTGGAGGATGCCTCTTGCTCCGGAGGTGGAGCTTGCGAGGGTCCTCCGACCCTGTTACGGATGAGCTGCTGGCCGCGGAGGGTGAAGCGGCCCCCAGCTGTATGCTGGGACGTACTCCTACGGGGGGGGGGGGGCTCCCTGATGGGGCACGGGACCTTGCATCCCTGGCCGCCTGGGTCTTCATGAGTTCCACGAGGACATCCAGCTTGGCGTTGAGGGCCTGGAAGGCTTCGGCGCCACCGTAGGGGGGTAGCCCCACCGCCGCGGGGGGGGGGGGGGGGATCCGTCGGCGGGGATGCTGACGTTGGAGGGAGGGTTCTGTGAGGCCCTGGAAGGGCCATCCCCTGCTACTACCATGGCCTTACCCCTTTCGTCGGCGGACCTCCTCCCTGAGCTCCTTCTCACAATGTTGGCTCTTCGTGCGTTTCCCACAGACGGCGCCAGATGAAGAGGCGAAATCTCGCGCTGGTTCCTGAGCGGGCTGGTAATCACCAAATTTGTGAACTGCAAGACAGGGAAATGGGTTAGAGGGCCCAGGGGGATTCCCTGGGGCGAAACCCTCCGACGCTCAAGTCAGTAGAGCAATGGTGAGAGCAGCGATAGGGAGGAGAAGGTGAAGGCGCGCGATCCCTCTCCACCAATGGGGTGAAGTGATCCGTGCCCAGAAATTGGGGGTGGATCAATGCCATTTTTCCTTACCTTTCGTCGGAGGGTATCCCAGGTTTAAATAGTGCGCCGCCTTCTGGAGTCCTGCGAGCCGAGGGGTCTCCGGTGGAGGTTACGTCCTCGTCGTGGGCTTTTATGGCCTCATTGCGGGGGCATTATCCTCGCGGGGAAGCTGGAGCTCCTGGACTTCTTGGCCCCCGGCCCGCTATGGACTCTAACGGCTGCAATGATAAACATTTTATCGATCGTACCGAGCTTAGGGGGGCCGGCCTTATCGGGCAATAGGCCTAGCTCGGTGAGGAGATGGGTCGGACAGACCGGCTAGCGCTTCCCCCCTTCGTGCGGAGGGATAAAGCGTGCGCGGGTCTTCCTGTGACCTGACCGAAGCTCGGGCTCTCCGAGCCTTGGGGCCGCCTAGGAGAGTTGTTTCCTCGAGCATTGTTTTATTGGGCTTTTCCAAGTGGGCCCTATGGGCTGTCACTTGGACAAGCTTGCCTCGTCGGGCCCTATTGGGCCTAGTTGGGTCTGCTCTTTGAGTGGGCTGCGGGAATCCCCCTCTCCACAACCTAATAAAAAAAAAGAGGAGAAAGATAAAGAAAACTTCTCTGCATTAACTCCCTTTTTTCTCTCTACCTTCCCCACCTAAACCCCCCTTTAGGTGAGATGACACCAAGTGCGACTCACTCCCACTTCCCCACCTAAACCCTCCATCTCTCTCCTATATGCGCCCTCCTAAACCCCATTTAGGTGGGCTGCTTTAGGTGGGCTGGTAGCATGAGGGCCCCACATCTTCTCTCTCCTACATGCGCCCCCAAAACCCCCTTTAGGTGGGCTAGTGCACGTGGGACACAGCCCACATCTTCTCTCTCCAGACCGCCCCCCTAAACCCTCCCCTTTAAGCGAGCCAAGCTCCACACCCAACCCACATCCTCTCTCTAGGCCGCCCCCCCTAAACCCCCCCTTTAAGCGGGCCAAGACACCCCAACCCTCAAACACAAAACTCATTCTCTCTCCACCTTCCCCACCTAAACCTACCATTTAGGCGGGCCAGTCCCTCAACCCCCTTAACCTTTACGTGGGAGCTTCATCACCCAGCCATCCCCTACCTATAAATTCCCTTGGAAGGCCAAGGGTCACAAGGATCGAAAGGGCATAAAGGAACGATCAAGAAGGATCAAAGGAGGTCATCACAACTAAAGCAGTGTAACCTAGTCGTTTGTTCGTGTTCAATTTAGCAGACGCTGAGGGTATGTCAAATCAATATCCCTTGTATGTCGTTTAGCCAAAACACACGAACATTCTCCTCTGAGTATGGAGTGCTATGGTAACCGCGAGAACACCTGTCCATCGGGTTCGCTTACGTATGGTGCGCCATGGTAAAGACATCGACACCTTCATGCCGAGACCTCCGATATTGTGGGGCCGGTCTTCGACCGCTCGCTTCTAGCAATGACTCAAGTGATAGAAAAAAAAGAGTTTTTTACATGGAAATTATTGTTAAATATATATATATATATATTAAAATATTCTTTTAAATATATTAGCCTATATATCATTGTGTAAATCTAAATTGTGTAAAAATATTATATTTATTTACAGACATATCATGTATTTTTGTCAAAAAATTAAAAATCACGTTTAAATGGTAATTATGTACTATTTGAATTAATTCAGTGATATACTGACTAATATACCAGTCAAATGAACACGCTTCGCGCGTGAATTTATTTTATTTTATTTGGTTAAATTTATAATATCATTTTTCAGTTATTTTGATCGTCAACAAAAAAAGAAAGTGACAAAAAAATGAACTAAATGTTAGACATGATTATGAAAAATGAATGTTGCTGTAATGTTGATGTTACAATGAATGACAGAAAAGTAAGAGAAAATCAATGAACATCACAACTTTGGCTAAAGAATAAAATCAAATTCTTGTTTTCAAATAACATACCAACCCCATTTGAAACAAACAAGGTGGACATCAACAATCATTGCATCAAGTCATGGATACTTTTCGAAAGTCTCAAGAGCTATAAATGCAATCTACTTGGCATTAGCTTGTAAGATGGATGATAAACTGATAGCTGCATTATGTCAGGGCAGTAGCACCACCTTCTTCCCCTGTAGTAACATTGATAATCTTAGATCTCCAAGAACTCTTCTTATTAGTAGACAATTATCTCTCTTTGTTCTCCATCCTTTGTTCATCTTAGTAGATAGTTTCTAAATGACATTGTAGGCCATAAATTCTCATACATGGTTACAGATTTGAGTTCATAAGGATTGAAAGTTTCTGCTACTATTGTTCATAAAATATAATAATGAATGCATATATGATTTTTAAAAAATAAGAATCACACAAACTTCTAAACAAGGCTGGGCAGGCCTATAAAAATAATAATGGGCCAGGCCTTAACCGGGCCTCTCTCAGGCGCGAGACAATGCTGTGCTGGGCTGGGCTTTTTAGGACCAGGCCAGGCCGAGGCTGGTTGAGGCCCTGCCCATTGACACCCGTAGTTTCAGAGACCATATCAATTAACCAACATTTTCTCATATTGATGTAACAAAGAAATGTTCAGGCACATGCCCTGAAGATCAAAGTTACTAATCTCTGGCACAAGAAAAAGTACTCGTCAGGCACATGTAATGCAAGCATGCCAATACAAAGTAAGAAACTACAAAAACAATACCAAAAATAGGAAATATGCTACTTAGGAATTGCATTATTAACAATTTATGAGATCAGAAGCACGTGAAAAAGGACTAAGAAATGCCATCCCTCTCACCCATTTAATAATAAATGAAGAAACAACTGTGAATAATTACCTGAAGATGGAATCTCATGAAAAAGAAAAGAAAAGAAAAGAAAAGAAAGAGCCCAACCCTTGACAAATAACCGTAATCCTCCACCTACCTCACTCACATGTTCCTTTCACATATTCTGTCATGGATTAATGGTCCATTAACCGATCAAGTTCTTTCCTTCAAGCAGGAGTATTAGACTGCAGGCATGTAGCACAAGTATTTAGGAGTACTCAAGGGCAAACATGTATGGCTTGACAGTTGACACTGGAATTGTGACGACCCAAGATCCGGATATCGGGAAGAACCCGATACCATTCAAATCCTGGCCCGCCGCCCACGAGCCGGGAGGGCTCGGAAGGGCTAAAAGGAGTGTGGAGACACAAAGAAATATGAAATAAGGTATGACAATTCAACAATTAATAGAAATAAATAAATAACTACTACAACAGAGTCCAGTCCAACATAAAGTACAGTCTAAAGTAGTAGAACATACCAAAAGCCAAGTGAACACTCGGCTCGGCGAGCTGGCAATTAAGAACCTCTGCAACACTGCACCCTCGAACCTCGAGGAAGAACCGCCACACCTGAAAAGCAGAGATGAGTCTCCAAATAGAGACTCAGCAGGAGTCCCGCGGAACCCCAATCGGAAACAACGACGGTAGCAGAAATGAAAGCTACAACTATAGCAGGAACAGCGAACCGGTGGCCGGTCAAAACTCGGCACTACAGCTACTCCTACTGTACCAGGAAAACACACCCCGATCTCACGGTCGGGGGCTACCGAACCACACTAGTACCACTTACCGAAGTAAAAATCCACGGCACCCCGCCGTAGAGGCCTGTCTCCCAGGACACGGCCAACCTGGACACGCTGTCCAAGGTGCAACCCCGACCACCCGGTCGCGAACACTGCACCAACAAGACGTAACCTCGGTAAAGCTACTAGCACCCTGACCACTAACTCGGAAACACCAGCCGGTCCAGAAAACCACGTCTCGCAGACGGAAAACGGAACCCGGAAACAGGAGAGTCACGTCTCACGTGATAGGAGTACCTGCCCACCAGAAGCAAGGCCGGATGCGTCCACTGACGACTTAGACCGCGCCTCAGATGTCCCCCTCGACCCCTGGTAGAACGGGGACACCGTACTAGTAACCACAAAATAAGTGACTAGCCGGGGTCGCGCTCATCAGTGCGGGTCCAACCGCCCCCAACCACGTGTACACACACAGACCGCGCGTCCCTGGTCTGGCCCTCTGACTGGTTTTCCCCTCAGCCGGACTCTGGCTGCAAGATGTGGGGCCCAATGGAAATCAGTCTAAAAATCATCTCTCGGAGTAGCCTCGCCACCACTCCCTGGTGGGACCACTCGCGTGTCGGAAGGCTACTACTAGTGGGGAGTCATCGATGTGACCACTCTCCAAGGAGAAACTCCGAGAAACACGCACGCACCATGCGTGAAAGTCGAGAAGGACCAAGTGGCACTGAGCCACTAGACTCTGGACAATCCTCTAGAATCACTAAATCCAACGGTCCTTGAGTCACAAGACTCGGGGTCAAGACCGTCGTACGCAACGACGCAATGCCGTTAATCTAGTCTGATCCCTAGATCTAAAACCATAGTAGCACGAACACCGAGGTAGCTCACGAGCCGCCGAGACCATTCCCTCGGGAAGAGAACTGAGAAGCCTTCCAGCCCCAGGCTGGACAGCTGGACTCACAGTCCGAGGCCACACATATGGCCCACGCGGAAAACACAGAAGCGTGATTCCCAAGGCAGCTCACAGGCCGCCATACCGATTCCCAACCCAGGGGAAGCGGGAAGTCTCCAGCCCCAGACTGAATGACTGGACTCGCAGTCCAAGGCCAAACACATGGCCCACTCGGGAATCATCTTCCAGGGAAAACTCACGACATGCGGGGGAGACCCCACCGCACGCACACCGATACACGGTGACTCGATCGAGCGTAACACGAAAGCTCGGAACACATGGGGTCACTCGGAACCCACCACACCTACGGGCATGCTAATCGAGAGAAACAAAACCTCCGGACACCCAAAGACACGGTCACGGAACTCCACGGGGTGTCTGAGACACACACGGTCAAGGGAGGCACGATCATCTGTAGACTACCCGTCCTAGGCAGCCCGACTGGTCGCCCTTAAGAACGCGCTACCCTTATATAGCTCGTTCAGTGAGAACGTGCTATATCCCTGTAGCGCGACAAAGAAGAACGCGCTATAGACATATAGCGCGCCAGGCCAGAACGCGCTGGCAACCCGCAGCGCGACAAGCATGAACGCGCTATGCCCCTATAGCGCGATAAGACGGAACGCGCTACCCACCTACAGCGCGACAAGAACCGCCTTACTGTTCATCTTCTCCAATGAACGCGCCCTATCGGGGCGGCGCGACCTCCAAGAATGCGCCCACCTTGGCTAGCGCGTTCTCAGTCCGCGCTCGAAAATGGTGGAAAACGCGAAGAAATCCATTCCACGCCCCAATCACCCCCGGGTGATGGGGAAACAAAAGGGGAATCCTTCCCCAAGCCCCTAGGCATTCAACGATGCCCACAAACCACCGATTAACGCATTAAAACACTAGATCGGGCTCACACCCCAAAAACATGTATTTTACCAAAAATGTGAAAATAAACCCGCTCGGCTCGCCACGGCCTACAAAACTCACGGGAAAAGAAGTGCACGAGCTGGGGGTCCATCTCCCTACCCTCACCGAAGATTCGACGCGCCGCGGACTCCGATCCACGAAGAAATGTCGTTTAAACCCTCGCCGGTTCACGAACCCACGAACTGCCTCCGCCATCGCGATCCTCGTCCCGAGCCCGTCGCTCCACGCCCCACGAGCCACGCCGCCCCACCCTCGCTGCCTCCGTTGGCCGCCCGGAGTGAGAGGGGGAGAGGAGAGAATGTGAGAGAAGAGAGAGGGAAAAGGGAGAGAAATGAGAGATGGGGAGAAAGAGAAAAAAAGGGGGTTATATATATATAGGAAAATCCAGAAATTATCAAAAATACGAAAAATAGGGAAAACCACCTCCTTGATCCTCGGAAGACGCACAACGCAGTGGTAACATCCCAGCGTCGGAGAACGCAACAGTTCACCCTGTACGGGATTCCGAAGGTCCGACAGACGGAAAACACGCGTAAAACCCAAAACGCAACCCGGGACCCACAAAGGCGCTCCGAAAAAACCAGAAAAACACCTGCGTGCTCCTCACAACACCACGGACCCAAGAAAATTCACGGGCACACCACCAACGGGTCCGACAATCCGGTATAAAAATCTGAAACCCACTCGGACACAATCCGTAATCCGCAGAAAGACGATCCGAAACCCACGGATCCAGATCTGAAAAACCCGGGGCATTACAGGAATGGTATGTGGAAGTAGAAGTACTCTTGGATTATTCATAATCACAAGGCACAACATCTATAAAGAATTATATATGGTAGATGTAGCTGAATTATCCTCCATCATTACGTTAACCCTATCTTCTTAAGGTATTTTTGCACTATGTGATTCCCCATTAAACACCATCAGCCATAAAGAGATACCAGCTATCTCTATAAAAATGGAAGTTAGATGTCCTTACGAGCAACTTGACCAATCATGGATGTAAGATGAACAAATACTCATAGATTTGTTTACATAACATAAAAGAACATTTCATTTTCATTAGAACAAGCATAAAGAATGATTGAAGCTCCCCAGGGAATCTTATATGTTAAGAACTGAAAGATTGAGTTTGGTCTAACAATTCACAAGATGGCATGGATTAAAAAGTAAGATAGAGAATGTTCATAGAAACTTTCCAAACTAATTTCCTAGTCAATGATCGAGTTAATTTGCCCCTACTTGAATTTCCATACAAGTCCACACGCATAAACCAAATAATGACCAACACATAAGTTTATTATCTAGCATCTTCTTTTACACACATAAAATAAAAGAGAGAGAAGAACATCTAGCCTCATTGAATGAAATTGAAGTCATATTCCAATGACATTCATACAACATGCAATACTATTTGTTGGAAGTTCTTGTGGATTTAATAAAGTCACTTGTTCTCCTAGAGACTTCTCAATGAAGTTACTCTAGCTTACATTCTTAAATTCTAGTTATGATTTCATCTTCAATTTTAAGTTGGCTGTAGGATGCCAGACACAGAAAAAGGAATCCAGTTGGATATCCATCCACAAATCCTCATATATTGTTGACAGCATGACATCAGTTGAAGTTCCTATGCGCAGAGTGTAAAAATTGAAGAATGCCTAATTACAGTCCTTGAGGGCCAGGTTGACATACTGGAAACCTACAAGCAAGCGACACACCTGAAAATTTCCCTTGACTTGAAGAATGTAAGGCAGTTTACGATACGGGAAGAATGAAGATTCCTAAGCACTGTAGAGCCTTCAGAAAAAGGAGCATTATGAAATATCAGCAAGAGCAACGGTCACCATTAAGACACAATATGCTTGGACCCTTGGTTAGCATACAAAGGTAAGTAGGGCCGCACCATAGGTTCCTCACAGATGATCATGCCATTTAAATGTAGTGGTACCACTTCAGAATTCCCAACATGAGCATCTGGTGTTTAGTGCGGTACTCTAGACAACATGGCCAGTGCCAGATGGTCTAAATGTTGCTCTTCTTCTTCTTCTTCTCTACGTCGACCCAAAGCATTGAGTATTACAGGTGATGAATACTTCACTGGAGAAATGTGGACATAGCACACCACCCATCTATCCAATATCTGATTGTCTACCTTACGATCATGACCATATCTCCCCCTCTTCTTACTGCCATGGCAGTTGGTGGGTTTTGATGTTCCATCCCGTCGGAACTCTTTTATCACGTACTCATCCATGAGCCATTTCGTCTTACGCTCATTGCCATCGTGGTAAGTAAGGCTCGTCTTGTGCCCCAAGATGACGTCCCTCCCATCCTCATCGACCCCATGGATTGGCCGGCCGCCGTGAGTCGTGTGCCACTTTCCCATGCCGTTCGAGCGGTCCGGCCTACTTCCATACCTTCGTTTGGTGGAAGAGAAGACGTAGCAGCCTTGATCATCATCTATCGCATGTTGATTTGAAATAAATAAATAAATAAATACATAAATAAATAAATAATATATATATATATATATATATATATATATATATATATATATATATATATATATATATATATAGAGAGAGAGAGAGAGAGAGAGAGAGAGAGAGAGAGAGGACAATGCTAAATTCAGTCAACATATATCAGAATCTTTCTATTCCAAACACGGATGGAAAGCAAGCAAGCAAGCAAACAAAGTGATCAAAATGGTGGCAATTTAAGTCATCAAAGAATTAACCCTAGAGAAATTAACTTTGATGGTACTTAAGTTTGGTAGTCTTGAAAGATGAAAGCCAAGTCTTGATCTTGGCAGTCTTGAAAGATAAAAAAAAAGAATAGCAGAGCTAGAACGGTGACACGAACCATAACACAATGGAGAAGGGAAAATAAGTACAAATTAAGATTAATTGAATGATTGACACATATGTGCGCATGACTAATTACGTTGGCTGCTGTGGTTACAGTTCGAAGGCACACAGATATACAGCTAAAGAAGAAACCACAAGTTGGAGATCATCAAATTAACAATGGCTAAAAAAAGGGAAGTAGCAGCATCAGTATGCAGGATGAAATTATTTATCGAAAAGAATTAGAGGGATATGTAAACAACATAATAAAAATTAACAAAGGCAAATTAAAGGGTAGCAGGGTAGGCGGTGGATAACCCGCCGCAAATATCAATATGTAGAAGCCAGGGTTTGACAAACCGTTATGGGACGGCCCGAACCGGCCGTCCCATCCTATCCCAGCCACAGACCAGGACGACCGGTCTGTGGGACGCAACCGGGACGCTTTATATATTATTTTAAATTTTTTATAACAAATATGTTTTGTAGGTCGGTTGGTTGAGGATCTCACGTTTAAATGTGAGATCCCCGGTTTGAAACGAACGTTAAACGTGTTTTTTGATGATTTTTATAAAGTCATTTTAAATAAAAAACGTTTAAAACAACGATGGAGGTGGGATTCGAACCAGAGGCTCCCGTTTAAACAACCATGCACGTAACCAACTGCGATATAAATATTTTTAAATTATATTATTACATAACATATATATATATATATATATATATAGTTTTTTTTATCTCGGTACGCAACGGTACCCACCCGTCCCGTCCCGTTCCAGTGAAAAATCGGGACGAACGGTCCATCAAACCCTGGTAGAAGCACATCATAGTTGCACAGTAAATGCATCCAAGGGCCATGTCGGCAACCAGAAAACACAGTGACACTCGATAAAGACAAAAGCAAATACACAACAATATGTGGTATTCACTCTAGGAAGCTGGTCATTTCTTCGCACGAGAGATGGGTGATTTTGTCTTTGTTGGTAACAACTTTTGAATATCCTTTGCTAGAAGAAGAGCTTGTTCCCAGGAATTGGAATGGCCTCAAAGACTCACCCAGTCTGGAATGCCTTCCAATAAAAAATATGATACAATAGATCGTACTCCCTTATCCAAATTCAACAAAATGACAGTTCCACTCTATAAGACCTTTCCGGAGAATGTCTTACCCATTCCAATTTCAAGCATAAATCTTTTTGTTGACATGAATACCCACCTATTGGACCAAAGTACTTCACCTTACCTATGCATTTTTCATTTCAAGAAAGACTAATGATGCATGGATACAACAGCAAAAGATGCTGCATTTCTTTACGGTAGAAAATGCTTACATATGTGAAACATATGATGCTTAGAAGTCACGAATGAATTGGTTGAGGTCTGACAAGTTAAGCACGGTAGAAACCATAGAATGCAATGAACATGCCAAGCTCTGAATAGCAGACCAAACATTATGGCATTGTCAGCATGCAACCCTTTACACAAAACAAAATAAGCATATGAATCTGAACCAGGAAAGAAGCAAGAAAAGAGGACCTTCTTATTTTGTCAACATAAGCAGTTAATTTCAGGAGTTCATCTGGACAAATATCTGGGCAGTGAATAAAGTCAAAATATATGAAGGTCCATTTGCCAAGAAAGTCTTTCTCAGTCACAGACTTCCCATCATGATTCACAAGCTTGAATGGACCACCAATAGCAGCAGTTCCCACATATGGTCCTTGTTTTGGTGTAGCCAATGCAGCCTTTAATTCTGCAAGTAGAAAAGTGTATAGCATTTACGAATATGCAAAATACACCCAGATGTATAGCGTGCCTTGAACAGAAGCAAGAACCAATTTTATGCCAGCAATGAAGCAAAAGAATAATCATTTACCTGAGAAACTGCATGCTAAAATTTTTAAGGCAAGTGCCAAAACATATCCTTATAAAGTCAAAATCATAAATAGATTGCATTTCACGTGTCACTTTTTAACAATAAGTAAAGGATAACGTTTATGTGAAAATCCTTTCATTGAAATGGCAAGGCAACACCCATTTAACACAACATAAGCATGAATGATCCAAGATTTACTTAGAAACAACATCAACTTAGCCTTTAGAAATAAGAAAACTTTAACAAGTGCAAAAGGGTTAAAACTAAAGACACCAGACACCGGGTACGTGGTTCGTGAGAGAGAGAGAGAGCGGAAAAAAAATGATCTTTGAACAATTGCGACAAGACTTACGTCCAAACGTTGAGGGTATCGTTGTGGAGGGTGAAGATGCTGAGGAAGATCTGCTTATGGGGCCACTCGGAGCGGTAGTGAACCAGGATGAACTCGTTGTCCTTGAGGTAACCAGGTAGCGAGTGGTACTCGACCAGCTGGTACCTGATCATCTTCTTCCACAGCCGCCCCTTCCCGCCTCGTCTCCCCTTCTTCCCCACCTCGCCATCGCAAAAACTGTCGCTGCTGTTGCCCGTCATGACCACCACCTTGGTGTCCTTGTAGTCCATGGCATACCCCCCCCCCCCCCCCTCTGAGAAAAGAAGAGTATGTAAGCGTGGGGGATTGCGGGGAGGGAGAAGGGAGAAGAGGAAGGATCGCAAGCAGAGGCGAGAGGCGGAGGCTTCCTTGCACGGAGGGGGAGCAGAACCGTAGCGAACGAAGCCAGCAGAGTTCGGTTGAGAGATTCGAGAATCAAGCCGGGACCAAACTTAAAAGTGAACCATTGTCATCGAATCGGCGGAAAAAAATCTCTGTTTTCTCTTAAAGTGTACAGTATAGATTTCTAAGAATATTTTTTTACAAATTTACCTATAACAACGATTTTCACGTACAAAAATCTCTGAAAAATAAACATTACTGTGACAAATATTACTCTTCCCGTTCATATGTCTCGTCGCCTATGCGGTCAGCTCAGACAGCGTTACCGGCCCGGCCCACTCCGTGTCAGCCCACAACGGACAGATCCGTTCGGCCCACATTTCTCGGGTACGTAATGGCCCGATCGGGTTTTCACTCTTCCACCTTCCCTGTCTCCGGTTGCCCCCACCCCCCGGGCGAGCCCTAACCCTATACGCTGCCAACAATTCCAGCACGTCCAGCTCCGGTCTCTGGCGAACTCCGGCGGTGTTCTACCCCGTCTCCGGCCAACCCCCTGATTCCGGTACGCTCTCCCTGTCTCTCTGTGTGTGTGTTCTCTCTCACTCTCTCTGTAACTCTCGTCGAATCTCCCGACAAACTCTCTCTCTCTCTCTCCCCCCTTATCAGTCCATCACCATCTCTTCCCCTGCGCATGCGGGCGGTGCCTGGTGGGGACAGCTGGATGAGAAGAGGGGGAGGTGAAGCAGGGAGGTCGCTCTTGGTCTTCCACACCTACGTGCCCACGCCTCTGTTGCCTCAGACCTCTGACTGCGTAGCGTAAAATGCTGTCTTCCCGTGTGCAAACAATCTTAGGAGGGTTGCTGATAGGTGTATACACTTGACCTATCCTTTTTAAAGTTTGCGTTTTTTGTGAATATATGTTGGACTAACTTATGCGTTCTCTTAGGCTTGGTTATCCATGGGCACAGTATCAGATCCTTTACGGGATTCAGTATGTCAATCTTTCAGAATTACGGGGTGCTTCAGCCTGGAATGTGGGATCGCATCGTAACTGCTACTGGTTCGGATGTGAAGCAGGTATGGATGCTTCTTGCTACTTGAAAGTAGGAAAAGATGCCTTTTAGTTTAAAAGCAGCTCTCTCTTCATGTGGCTAATTGTGGGGAAAGAGAAGGAAATTCTTGACTGGAATAACCATCATAAATTTTGTGCCGTTTGTGATGGAATGCCAAACAAAATAGAAGAGAAAAAACGAATTACTTCATCTGAAACTTCTAATGTGTTACTTTTTTATTTGTTATCTGAGCATTTTAACGGAGTGCGTGGAGCTGCGAAATCATGTATTTCCTTTCTTTTCCTAGACAACGTTGTATTTGATGATGTCGATGAATGGAGTGCATATTGTTTTTTCCAGGAAGCATTATTAAATCTGAGAAACTTCAACTGAATGCTGATACTGTGGAGTCATCTTTCTCCTTCTTTTTTTCTGGATATTCTTGATAACTCAGATGAATGCGACTGTAAATTGTTTCTCAGGATCTTTGTTTCTGCATTCTCTGAAGAGACATCATGGATGCTCATGAAGATCTCGCATTGCCTAGTGTCCAGTGAGCACTTTGCTGCTTATCCTTTTTGTGCTTCTTCACTTTCTCTTGAATATCTATGTGTTCATTTTGAGACACTATCTTAACGACTAACTGATGAATGTAAGTGATGTTCCTTTTATTGGTGATTATAGAACATCAGGACTCATGGTGATCAATGAAAGTGACAATAATGTGCAAGATCAAGAGTCACATATGCGTTTACCAAAACAAAGAAAATTGAGATCTGCGGTGTGGAATGACATGACCAAACAACTAAAAGGCGATGGGAGTTATTTTGCTATTTGCAACCACTGTAAGAAGAAAATGCTGGGCAGTAGTGCAATGGGAACCACACATTTGAAAAATCACTTGAGGTTTTGTGCAGCATTTAGAATCGCTAAAAGTGGTCAGGGACATGTTGAGATGAATGAGGTTGTCAGCAATGCGCAAGATCAAGAGTCATATCTGACTTTGCCAAAGCGAAGGAAATTGCGGTCAGCAGTTTGGAATGAAATGACTAAAGAATATAAGGGAGACGGAAGTTATGTTGCTATTTGCAATCACTGTAAAAAGAGAATGGTAGGCAATAGTGCAAGTGGAACTACACACTTAAAAAATCACTTACGGATATGTGCAGCCTTCAAAATTTCAAAAAGCAGTCAAGTAAATGATGGACAACTCTTCTTGGAATCAAGCGAAAGAAAGAAAGTTGGGGCCAATAATCTTGATTGTGTCAATTTTGATGCAGAAAGAAGTAGACAAGATTTTGCTCATATAATTGAGAGTGATGGAAATATGCAAGATCAAGAGTCTTATCCACATTTGCCTAGACGAAGGAAGCTGAGGTCTGCAGTTTGGAATGAAATGACCAAGGAGCAAAGAGAAGATGGGGGTTATTTTGCTATTTGCAATCATTGTAAAAAGAAAATGGTGGGAAATAGTACAAGGGGAACTACACACTTGAAAAATCACTTGCGATTTTGTGCAGCTTTTAAACATTCTAAAAGTGGTCAAGCAGATGTTGGACAACTCTTAGAATCAAGTGAAAGAAAGAAAATGAGAAACAATGATCTTGATTGCTTTAAGTTTGATCAAGAAAGAAGCAGGCAAGATTTTGCTCGTATGCTTATTTTACATGACTATCCCTTTGCTATGGTGGATCATATTGGTTTTAGAATGTTCTTGAAGAATCTCCAGCCACAATTCAAACTGATGTCTCGAAACACAGTCCAAGCAGATTGCATGAAAATTTATGAAAACGAGAGGGAGAAGTTACATGAAGCGCTTGGGACAATTCGATCAAGAGTCAGTTTGGCGGCTAGTTTGTGGAATGCAATGGGGAATACACAATACCTCTGTCTGACTTGTCATTTTATAGATGATAATTGGAAACTTCAAAAGAAGATTTTGAACTTTTTAAATATCAATTTACCACATGATTCTGTTGAAATGTCTAAGGTCATCGAGGAGAAAATTCGTGACTGGCATATTGATGGCAAATTGTTCAATCTTGTGGTAGATGATTCTTTAAGTAATGATGCTGTTGTTGGAGAGTTTGGATATTCTCATTTCAGTTCTGAGCTTGTTTTTGATCCTGATTTGTTTAGCATGCACTGTTGTGCAAGTCTCTTGAATCTCATTGTACAGGATGGCCTAAAAGTGAAAGAAGTTAGCAGCACTGTTGAAAGGATACGAGCAAGTGTGAAGCATGTGAGGAAGTCACAAACAAGAAAGGAATGTCTTCGGAGATGTGTGCAACAGTGTGGAGATCCAGGGAAGTCATTAGTGCTTGACTGTCCAACTAGGTGGCAATCTACATATTTAATGCTTGAAACTGCATTGGAGTACAAAAATATATTTTCTCATTTGACAGGATTTGACAGGTCATACAATTTTCCACCATCTTCTACTGACTGGGAGAATGTTCAGGCTATTGTTGATTGTTTGTGTCTGTTTGATGAAGCAACAACAAGATTCTCTAGCACCAAGTATCCCACTATTAATTTTTGTTTTGTTGATATGTGCTCTCTTCACATGAAATTGAAGGAATGGTGCAGTAGTTCAAGTCAATGTATCCATTCTATGGCTCTGAAAATGTTAGAGAGGTTTGCAAATTTTTTGAGTGAAATAAACATGCTCCTAGCAATTGGTTCTATATTGGATCCGCGTTTTAAGATGAAATCCATTGATTACTTGTTTGGTCAAATTTACTTTGATGACCTCTCTGCAAGGATTTATGATGTTCAAGGGGCATTTCTAAAGCTATACAAGGTTTATTTAGCTCAGTATGAACGTATTGTGATAAGTCAGACTTCTCACGTTTCAATAAACAATGACAATGCTTATGGAGAGCATGGATCTGGTAGAACTGTTCAGCCTTCAAATAGGAACACATTGGATTGTATGCGCAAGGGACTTGGAAGATTGCTTGTGGAATCCTCACAAGTTCAGCCCAAAAAGTCAGATATCGATCTGTACCTAGAGGAAGGTGTTGTCATCTCAGATGATGATGATTTTGATGTTTTAAAATGGTGGATGCAGCATGCAGAGAGATATCCGGTTCTTTCTATGATGGCTCGTGATGTTTTAGCTGTCCCTGTCTCTACAGTTGCTTCAAGAAGTGCCTTTAGTACCAGCAGTAGAGTGATTGATCATTATCGAAGTCGTCTAGATCCAGAGACTGTACAGGGCTTACGATGTGCACAAGATTGGATAAGGGATGAAATGGAAGGTGATAATTTTTATTCTTCTGTTAAGCTTTTACAATTGAATTTATCTAGTCTTTTGTTTAACTAATTCTTGTATTATGTTGTTAATAACTTACAGCTTCATTGCAAGTTGAATCGGAGGTTGGTCTTTCTACTATTTTCTCTGGCATTTGCTTAAGCAAAGTGGTTGGAATGGTGGACGAAGAAAGTGGTTCAGAAGAATCTCTCTCACCCATCTTCAAGCTAGGTAAAGGTATTATTCTCTATCCTTTGAATATCCTAAATTTGATTGGTGTTTCAACTTAATGATTTTTGTCTCCTATTACAGGCTAGGTCTTCTTTACCTCAAGTGTGAGATGTTCAAACTGTCTTTTTTCCTTCTTGGGGCATGAATGCTTTTGGTGCAATAGTGCCACTCACATCCTAGTAAAATTGCGAAATTTATGCAATGCAATTGCTATTTTGCACCCCTTGGCATGCTTGACATCCTAACCATGGTTACTTGTATCTCTTCCTTTTCTCCTTTTAGATATAAAACACCTGTATTGTAGCATTTTCTTCATTTATTTTGTATATTTGCAGTATTTATATCGGAAAATTGAACTAGAGATTGTTAAAGAAAATAAAGATTGATGGGTGGGTATTGATGACAATGAATGTTCAAGAAATAGTGAAACCAAGATCCCCATTTATCCGTTATAAAGCTGCTATGTAAATAATATCAAAATTTTTGTTGATCCTTTATGTAGCAAGTAAAGCTTTGATGTAAGTTTGCTGGTGATGCAACATTAAAAATCTCAATGTTTCTTCCTCAGTTAACTTTATTTATATACCTTTGGACATATCCACAAGAAAATTGGTTTCTTTGGGATGTTTGATGAATAATCCTATTCGGCAAGTGGATGAAATGAATCCCGAGGTTAGCGCCTGTACATTGATCTGATTGACATTTGGAAAGGAAATTTCACTTCTATGTTTAGTTCATTCTTCTATTTTCTTGATGACAGAGGTAAGCTCTGGTGGGGAAAGACGGTAAGGTGTAATGTGGCTCCGATGATGGTAGACTCTACTGACCTTAGGGCTGCCAATAGATATCTGGTATCCGTTATTCTGAACCGATTCTGATTTAGATAATGATACAGAAATGTGATAAAGTCCATTTGATAGCTTATTGGATCAGAAAGTGGATACACGATGAGTATTGGAGTTGGAAACAGAAACAACTGTTTCCGCAACCGCAAGTCCATTTCTGTTTCCGATAACCAGGATGCATTTATTTTTATATATTAAATAAAGAGAAAATTAACTGTATACCCCTGAAAACTTAAATAGTACCCATGTATCCCTACCTCTATGGAATTTACCCCAATACCCCTCAAATCTCTTAACTCGAGTTATCATGTCCAAGGAAGGCAGTATCGGTTTCGGTACCGGTTTCGGCCGGTTCCGAAACCGATACGTACCGGTTTCGGTTTCGGCCGAAACCGGATGAAACCAGTTAAAAAATTAAAAATAGTAATAATCCTGTCTAGTTTCGGCCGAAACTGACCAGTTTCGGTCGAAATTCTTAATGGTTTCGTCCGAAACTATTTAAATAATATTTTTTAATTGTTTCGGATTTGCTACAGTGTTTTGGTCCGGTTTCGGATTGGTACCGGCCGAAACTGCCAACAATGAATGTCCCTGGGGTTACATTCTGAGTTACTTGGTTAACGGTGGTAATGGTTCATATGAAATGACAATCTTACCCCTCTTTTTACTACTCCCTCACCGGCGTATGGTCTGGATGCCTAGAACTGCACCCACCTTGGCCTTGTTGCCGCGGCATTGTGGGACTATGCAAAGACCCTGGACGCCGCCGCAGACAGCCCCCTCCCTTCCCCCATGCTGCCCTTGCTGTAGTAGAGCTGCTGGGTCGTCACCATGTCCATTTCTTTCTCTCTCTCGCGCCGACGCAGGAGACCGCAGCGGCCCTCTCTCTCTCTCTCTCCATGGGCATGCCAGTGCCGGAGAGGGCCACTGTACCCTCTCTTGCTCTCTCCCAGCACATCTCTTTCTCTCAGTGTCTTGCCGGGTGTCGAAGGGGGCTGCCGCACCTCTCTCTCTTCTCCCCCACCAAACGCCTAACACCGAAGGGGGGAGTCGGTTGTACATCTCCCAATGCGACCTAGGAAACCTACCAGTTCCGTTGCATCTGCCCGCCGTGAAGGAGACCACGGAAGCTGTTCACTGTCTCTCTCTCTCTCTCTGTGGCACCGAAGGGGATCGCCGTACCTCTCTCTCTCTCTCTCTCTTTGTCGCTGGTATTGGAGAGGACCGCCACGGGGATGGGGAGGGAGGCTACCGTTGGTGGAGGGGGAGAGGGGGTGGCCCTGGAGGGGATGTTCCCCTCTGTGCACGAACACACATGCAGGTAGAGAGGGAGAGATAGAGATAGGGTGGGGGGGGAGATAGTTAGGGGAAGGGGGGACAATGAAGAGGTGGTTGTTGGAGAGTGGGGGGATGTTGCCGCCGCAGAGAGGAGGGGGAGATTTCCGTTGGAGGTCGCCGCTATTGTCGGGGTGGAGGCTGGGCCACCACCACTTGGGAGAGGGGGAGATCGGGGGGAGATCGGGAGGGAGATGGAAAGTCACCAAAGTTAGGGTAGGTTAGTCATTTGCCCTCTGCTCACCTAGGGTTAACGATTGTGAGGGATCATTGACAGTAGGGGCACGATGTGCTCGTCATAAAGATTTGAGAGGTATTGGGTAAATTCCATAAAGGTAGGAGTATAGGGGTAATATATAAAGTTTTTAGGGGTATATAGGTAATCTTTCCAAATAAATATTATTAATCAGTAGGTTGAAATTAAACCATTGATGAAATTCTATTCCACATCCAATTTGAGTGTCTACAGATTTACATGTGATTATGTGAATTTTGTGGTTTTTATCATTTATATTAATTGTGGTGTGATTTTATTTTTTTTTGACTTTTTAAGAATAGGCAATCAATATTTTTTGTAAGTTTGAAGTTTCTCTTTGGTAGTTGTTTTACAATTTTACATACTATATAGACTTACATAACCTGGAGATTTTAAGTTTAGTCAAGTAGATAAAGTTACAAGTGAATGAAGCGAAACTTCCATTCTTCCGTTTCCATTTTACGATTTGGAAGCAGAAACACCCACTTCCGTTTTCATTCCGTCTCTAATAGTTTTCATAGGAAATGGAGGCAGAAGATGTCATTTCCATTTTTATCTCCTACCCGGTGGCAGCCCTAACCGACCTGTTTCTGGCTTGCCATGTCTCTACATCAGTTTTGTGGCGTCAATGGCTTTCATGAACAATCTTTACAAAAAACAGATTTCATGGACATTCCATCATCATGGTTGGTTGCTTTTTTTCCTTTGGTAGGAAATCATGTTCCTCTCAACTGTGGTCTGATGGATAGCCCTTGGAGACAAGGAATTAATTAGGAAACATATTCTGGAACTGAACTTGTCCTGGCTGGTTCTGGTTGCAGTTCTGGTTCTAAACCTTGTTGGCCAAAACCAGATGATTGTTGCTATTTGTTCCTCGTTGGAATTGGATCTATTCTGATCCGTGTCAACCTGCTTGGCTAGTTTTAAATCCTTGCTGTTGGAGTGACTAATATGTAAACTGTGAACTCCATCAGAGTAATTTTGTCAGGATTGCGCCATCAAAATTTTAGGCCGAGATAGATTTGGTTCTTACTTGGGGCCTACGGAGGATGTCTACCAGTTTTGCTAGAAATACTGTCTTTGCTAAATGCTGATTTCTTTCTGTTGGGAGGCAAAGGAAATTTTGTGGAGTTTGGGCTTGGCTTTCTTAGTTGTTCAATGACTTGTTTGTAATTAGAGGCGATTTCTGGAATAGATTTTTTGGGGTCATCTTCCCAACGTTTTGTTGTCAGTTGGGTCTATACGCCGAATAAATAAGGTGCGATGCTCATCAAAGGCAGTTTTTGTACTTTGTTAGATAATTCATTTGCCTGGTAACTACTGTACTAAATATTACTGATAACCGTGAAAAGGTCGGTTCTTCCTCTAGTGTGTGGTCATACATTTTGCTTTAATGCCTGCTTTTTCTCAAGTCAGTCTTCCTTTTCTATCATATCTCCTTTATTGGGCAAGTGAGGAACTGTAATATTAGTGGCAACGGGATCAGTGACAAATGGTGATGGTGTGAACAGAAACGATATTGATGGTAAATAATAGTAACAATTTGTGCGTTGACTTATCTGTATGACCACGTTATCTTGGTAAATGCCACTTGGACTTCGTGCTCAGATGTATTCCCGTTCCTTTTCTCATCAACTAAGTGGGCATGATGCTCAGATTTGTCCTTGGCTCCTTAGGTCTATTTTTGTTTCAAATTCATAATCATGCCGTTTCTTCTTCCCGGCAGACTCCATCTGTTAAAGCTGTGCATATCGCTGCAATTACACAGGAAATAAGCAGTAGCTCACTAGCTTGTTGGTCTACATATTCAATTTTTGTTCTTCATTTTCGTTCAGGGGTGCTGGTCCATTTTTATCAGCTCATGGATCTAGTTGTTTAGACTGGTCAACACTTCCGTTTGTGGTGATTGGCCCAACTGTGATGGGTTGTGCGCACGTTATTTCAGCTTTGTTACTTTGTGGAACTCGGCAACCTTACAGTTCTTTCATGTGTAAGTTGCTCGGTTGTGCATTCGGTCCAATGGTGCTTCTAGTTCAGTTTGTTTTTTCCCCCGCTTTCTTTTGTCTTTTTTAAACTGTGGATGCTCTCAGTTGTTGTGGTTATGAATGCTTATGTGCAGCTAATCTCATGATCCAAGAACAATAATAGCATTAGCGTAGATTATTACTTTTAGTATACACGTGGGCTTATGATTTGGTAAATACAATGGTTCTATCATTTCAACTAATTTTGCAACAATATCTCAAAAGTCTCCGATGATGATTAATGCTTCTATGTCTTTGCCTTCATGTCAGATTGCAAAAGAGGAAGCAAGTCAAGTATCACCTTTGAACATTCGTTTAAGTCTGTCTTTATGTTTGAGAATGTTCTGCAAAGTGACGTAGTGGGTATCAAATCATATGATGGTCAGTCTCCTCAAGTCACCACCATAATATTTTTTCATTTACGTCAATACAAGTGTATGGTGTAAATGTGTCGCATGATTGTTTGTGCCATCTCTACCAATGACCTGACAATTGAAAGTTGACCGATGTCTTTAAGCACGAGGTTCACACAGTATGTTGCACAATAAGTTCAGAAAAGATGCTATTTTATCTTCATCAACTCCTTTCTAGTCTTGTAGTTTAACCCATATCTGTTACCACTTGCACAATATACTTCTTGTCAATTTCGGTCATCCTCTACGATGCATAAATTGTATTTGTGGTTGTGAACATGGTCCGAGGCATCCATTGACTCAGTGAAAGAACATCTGTCTATCACAGTGTACAAGGAAGTTGATTGGATTACTTTAAGTAGTGTCTGACTAATCATCACATATCAATGTGACTTTGTACATTTTCTATTTTCGTTTGAAGGAGTCCACATAGGTCTTTATCTCATCAACTTTCTCATCAAGGTATTTACTTGATAAGTCTTTTGCAGTAGGCGGCTGCACAAGTAACCTAAGGTGTTAGTGCCTCTTAAAACACGGTCTTGTAGTAAGAGCTATCGGTTGTATTGAATGACAATCTCGCGTGATGTCGTCATTTTGCAACGGCCCTTCCTTCTTGGTACTTCGGCCCTTTTCGCGTGTAGACATCGTCCACCCATGTTCACTTGCCACGCTCTTTGGAGAATACATGTGGGTTACATCTTCAATGTTTATTGTTTGTGTTCTTTTTCTCTATGTACCAGACTCACTAGTGAAGAAGTTCATGATGTCCTTGTCCCGTGATTGATGAGCAGTGGATGAAGTGTCACTCCTTGATGCTCCAACCTCTGCACGTTGACATTGTTGTCGTGCTTCCTCCTCTGTTACTTGTGCCTCAAGTTTACTCTTGTGTATTACCTCTCGGTATTCTTCCTCATATGGGTCGTGCACTTGAACATACACATCGGGCTCTTGACTCGCGGTTGCTCATCATCGCTACGTGTCCACCCGCAATCTTCTTCGCCACTCTCATCTCATCTTTCGGAGAGGATCTCAAGGTTTTGTTTCTTATGCTTCTACTTCACCTTTGGGTGTCTAGCACCTTGCCCTCTTACCAAGTGCTTATTCAACCGGGAAACATCTTCTCTCCCATGTTCGTCAAGGCAATAATTGTAACGCCACCAATGTTGATTGCCCTACAACATAACTCTATACTGTCATTCAATGTCATTGACTCGCTCTCTAGGAGGCATCTATTACATAATATCTAACAGTAAACGATAGAATGTTGAAAAGGAGAATGATAACCATAACCGTGTGTGATGTATTGCATTTGCATAATGTGCAATATAAATTCATAGATGTTGAAAATGGAAATATAATTCCTTTGGTTGTTATGTTCATTTGTTGAATATAAATGCACATTTATTAACTATTTGAATAGCATGTGCAATATTGATTTTGTGGGTTTTAATTTACATCGACATAAAGTTTGAACATATTTGTTTAACTGTCGAAGAAAAATTATAGTCCTCTACAATATAGATTATGATGCTGAGGGCGGACAACAATAAGCTCTTTTAAAGAAAAGATAAGGATTCTTCAACCATGGCAAGGATAGAAGTGTAATTTGATTCAAGACATGACGAGCTTGCAAGTCTATAATAATATGGGTAGGTTGGAAATTTATGTGAGAATTTGGGCATGGATTAAAGACTATGTCACAATTTAAATGTTGTTCATGGATTAAATAAAACTTGGTAGGGGTAAGGGTATGTTTGTAATTTTTAAGAAGTTCATAGATATTTTTGATAATTTTTGAATTTTAAGGGTATTTTGATAATTTTAAACTCTAGGAGTATTTTGATAATTTTTGGAAGGTTCAGAGTTAGATAATTTATAAACTTTAGCAGGGTTTGCTAAATCGTCTCGGGATGGGCCGAACCGCCTGTATCAGACCGTCCAAGGAGGAAATTGAGACGGTCGGGCTGTGGTATGTGGTCGAGACGCGTTGGCCCGCACGGTCCCGTGCGTCCTGTTGCGTACCATGCTGGTTCGTGGCGGGATCGGGCTGGTACGTGCGGGACGGTCGACTTGTGTAGGTTCAGTGATTTAAGTCGGCCGCGGGCGTGGCTGGGCGAAACAGAAGGAGGGGCGTTGCAACGGTTGTGGCCGGCGAGGGGCGTTGCAGCGCGACGAGGGGCGGTGTAGGTTGGCGATCCACGGTGCAGGTCGGCCAGGATCGACGATCGGAGACTCCGGCGAGGTAAGTTCAATGTTTTGATTCTTTTTTTTTTTTTGGTGAAGAGGGGGGAGGAGGGTGGCCGATGGGTGGAAGAAGGCGGCGATGGACTGCGATATGGGGCCGTGGGAGGGCGGAGGCGGCGGGAGGCCATCCAGTGGTGGTGGCAGTGGAGGCCGTAGGGGGACGTGGGAGGTGGGGGGGGGGATCGTGGGTCATTGGAGGGGGTTCGGCCACCAGCGTCCACGGCCTTCCACCAGCCACCGCCGCCCCCCTTCGGCGGCTGGTGGGGGGCCGGAGGGGGGCGGCGGTGGCCGGTGGGGGATCGTGGGTCACTGGAGGGGGTTCGGGCACCGGCGTCCACGGCCTTCCACCGGCCACCGTCGCCCCCCTCCGGCTGCTGGTGGGGGCGGAGGGGGGCGGCGGTGGCCGGTGGGAGGCCGTGGGTGCCGGTGGCCAGCAGGGGGGGAGGTGGTTGGGGGGGGATTGTCTTCTACGTTGGGGGGGGGGGGGGGGGGGGGGCGACCAGGCCGTGGCAGGGGGGAGGGTGGGAGGTGGCAGGCGGTCGGTGGGAGACCGGAGAGGGGACGACCATGGCGGGGGGACTGTGGAGTGGTGGGTGGGGGGGTATGGCCGATGGGAGGCGGTGATCGGACGGGGGCGGGCTAAGAGCAGGCCGCAGGGGGGAGGGAGATGGTGCGGGGGATCGTGGGTGGGGCCGTGCGCGGGCGGTTGGGCCATGGCAGGGGGGAGGGTGGGGTGGTGAGGTGGTAGGAGTGGTGGGTGGGGGGGGGGTCTGGTCGATGGGAGGCAGTGGTCGGAGGTGATCGGACGCGGGGGGCTATGACGGGGGAGATCGTGGGTGGGGGGGGCCGATCGGGGCAGGGGGTGCGCGGCGGTGGGGGTGGGGGTGAGGAGCTGAAATTTTAGATTTATTTTATATACATTAATTATAATTGTCATGTTTTAGATGTACTAGAATTAATTTCCATGTTTTAGATAAAATCTTCAATTGTGAATTTTATTCGTTAAAAATTCTATGTAAGAAGCTTGCGTACAACATGTAAAATATGAATATTTAAATATTCATAATAAATATTTATTCATTATCTTATTTGGTGATATTTCTAAAATAATATTAAGTAAATTTTTTCAAATTAATTCTAGAATATTTTTAAATCTAGATCATGTATTAGAATAATGATGTTTGAAAATATATAATTATAGAAAAAAAATTATCATGTTGTAGATGTTCTAGAAATAATTTTCATGTTTTAGATAAAATGTTCATTTGTGAATTTTTTTCGTAAAAAAATCTATGTAAGAAGTAGACTTAGAACATTTGAAATATGAAATTTTAAAATATTTATAATTTATATTTATTCATTATCTTGTTTGGTGATATTTATAAAATATTATTAAGTAAAAAATTAATTATTTATTCTAGAATATTTTTAATTGTAGATCATGTATTAGAGAGCGAATGTTTGAAAATATATAATTATAGAAAAATTAAAATTTTCATGTTTTAGATGTTATAGAAATAATTTTCATGTTGTACATAAAATGTTCATATGTGAATTTTATTCGTTAAAAAATCTATGTAAGAAGTAAGCGTAGAATATTTAAAATACGAGTTTTAAAATATTTATAATTTATATTTATTCATTATCTTGTTTGGTGATATTCATAAAATATTATTAAGTAAAAAATTAATTATTAGTTCTAGAAAATTTATAATTCTAGATCATGTATAAGAATAAATATGTTTTAAAATAATTAATTATAGAATAATCATAATTAATAAGTTTGAGATGTTCTAGATTTAATTTTCTTGTTTGGTGATATTTATCAAATATTTACAATTTACATATATATATATATATATTACATTTATAAGTAAAATTTTAATAATAAAATCACGAATGTTTTTAATTCTGACTTTTAATTTGTAATTCTTAAATTTAGGGGATACATTTAAGCACTTCATGGCTCCTAAGGAATGTCCAAATGACATTGGATGATCACATGGAGTTATGTTGGATGGCAACCGTTGGATGGTAACCGTAGTTGTTAGTGTTGCAACTACTGTAAAACAGAACACATGGGAGGAGGTGTATCTCGGTTGAAGAGGCACTTGGCAAGAGAAGTAGGTGCGGGATACTCAGAGGTTGCTGGATGTACCAATGTGCCTAGAGATGTGAAACTTGCAATGACTAGGCATATGCGGGAGAAGAAAGCTGAGATGCAACAAAAGTAAAAAAAGAAGAAAAGGGATGAAGCGGCAGTAAGTGGAAGAGCAGGCGACAATGACGAGGATGAATGCGCGTGGACACCTAGTGACAAAGAACAGGAAGCGCGTACTGACTAGCCTACTGTGTATGTCACAGTGAATGATCCTTATGAAGCGCAATTTCATGAGGCTGTACGTCAGAGTAGAGATGAGGCAACACATCCCGAGGAGACGAGAGTGCGAAGCCGCGAGGCGGCAAGGACGGGAGCATCATGTAGTGGTGGTTCATCTACTACTCGTCATCCACGGGGCATCGGGACTTTTTTCACTGGTGACTCGGGTTCACAAAGAAAAATGACACAATCGATCAATGTTGAAGATGTGGAGCCCGGTGCACTATCCCGAGAGCATGGCAAGCAAACGAGGATGGACGATGCATATGGTCAGAAGGGGCCAAAATGGAAACTCGGACAGGCCGTTGTAAAATGGTGGCACCACGCGGGACTGCCTTTTAATGCGGTCAACAACCCTTACTACAAGCCAATGTTTCAAGAAGCACAAGTTCTTGGGTTACACGTACAACCACCTACGGCGAGAGACTTGGCCGGCATATATCTTGATGAACAAGTTGCTGAGATCAAAAGTTATGTGGACTCATTCAAACAGAAGTGGTCAAAATACGGAGTCACACTAATGTGTGATGGATGGTCAGGTACCACTAAAAGTAGCCTGATCAACTTCCTTGTTTATTGTGACAGACATGTATTCTTTCACAGGTCGGTGGATGCGTCAGGTCAAGTCCACAGTTATCAATATATAATGTCATTGATGGAAGAAGTGGTGAACAAGATCGGGGAGGAGTATATTGTTCAAGTGGTGACAGACAATGGCTCGAACTATAAGAAGGCTGGGGAGGAGCTGATGAGGACCAGCCGACACCTTTTCTGGACCCCCTGTGCAGCACACTTTGTAGACCTCATGCTCAAAGAGATTGGTCAGCTTCGTGTAGTCAAGTCTGTGGTCGATGAGGCACATAAGGTCACGAAATACATCTACAATCACACCCTTGTATTGACATGGATGAGAGAGCATTGTGGTGGCAAACTCTTGAGGCTTGACATCACACGATTTGTCACCAACTATATCACCTTGCAGAGTATTCTAAAGCACAAGGGTGGGTTGAAGGAGATGTTTATGGGTGAGACTTGGCTGAGTTCCTCTTTTGCCGCTTCACGTGAAGGTGGGGAGGTCGAAGGGATTGTCAACACGAGCAATTTTTGGGACAGAGTCAAGATATTAGTTTCATTGATAGAGCCACTGTCCGAGATATTGAGATGTGTGGATGGGGATAGAGTACCAACTATGGGGTTGGTGTACAGCAAAATTGAAGTTGCAAAGCGGAAGATTCTTGCAACGTCAAAGAAATATGGACCCATCATCTTAGAAATTGTGAAGGATAGATGGGACAGACAAATGAGCCGTGATCTTTACATGACAGGTAAATATTTACAGTCTCTAATGTCGGTATCTGTAGTTACATGAATTCATAATCTAAATATCCTGTGATTGCAGTGTACTACCTACATCCCACCTTTCAGTATGCTCGGGATCTCACTTATGATGATATTTTGATAGAATTCGTCAACATTGTGATAGATCGGCTATCTCGTAACCCAACAGATGCTGTTGATGCGTTCAATGTGATATATTTGGATATTTTATCTTTTTGGAAATGGAAAACAATTATGTACGTATTTTTTCTGATAATGCAGATGAAAATATTTAGAGAGACAATTGGTTCATTTGCGACATCTAATGCCGTTGTCAGCCGTGACAGACTTGACGCAGGTAATGTACTTTAACAATGAACATTATATAGCTCGGCCAGTATTTATTTCATCTAATTATTACAATGTTCATCATCTGCCTTAATAACAGTTGAGTGGTGGCTCAACTACGACATAAGTGCACCGACATTAAGGAAGATTGCAATGAAATTTTATCACAAACATCCTCCTCGAGTCGGTGCGAGAGGAATTGGTCGACATTCTTCTTCTTACATACCAAGCTTAGAAATAGGTTAACACACAGAAGGTTTGATAAAATTGTATATGTTCATTACAACATGAAGTTAAAGGTTAAGCATGTGCAAATGGATGCAAGGAGAGGAGAGGGAGATTACGACCCAACAGATGCTGTGTACTTGCAAGGTGATGATGACCCTATGGTTGCATGGGTTGCAAGAATCACAACTGAGCGAGGTGAGGCGGAACTTGATGAGGAGGGCGAAGAACCAGGCGAGACACCACGACCTAATACTTTGCTCGCAGCAGCTGTGCAGCAGGCAGTGGGGGAGGGAGATGACATCGATCTGCAGACGGTTGGAGACGAGTCAGCAACGGGACGTGATGAGGAAGTTAATTTAGATGAAGACCTCATGATGCGGGATGGACATGGGACCGACTCTAAGTGATATGGACCTCAGACTCTAAATGCACACACGACCAGCAACATACGATGGGAGAGACATTAGGCCCGACACTAAGAGCTCCTACGGGCTATATGTAACGACCTGAGAATCCGATTACCGGGAAGGCCCGATAACCCGAGACTCGAACCGCCGCCCACGAGCCGGGAGGGCTCGGAAGGGCTAAAAGGAGTGTGGAGGCACAAAGAAATAAGAAATAAAGTAGGACAATTCAACAATTAACAGAAATAAATAAACAACTACAGCAGAGTCTAGTCCAACAGAAAGTACAGTCTAAAGCAGTAAAACGTACCACATACCGAGTGGACACTCGGCCCGGCAAGCTGGCAACTAAGAACCTCAGAACCGTAACCTCGAACCTCGAGGATGAATCGCCACACCTGAAAAGTAGGGGTGAGCCTCCTGTCACTGGCCCAGTAGGGATCCCGCAGAACCTCAACTGAGAACAACGGCGGCACGGAAAGCTACAACTACAAGAGCAACAGTAACAGCAGGAACAGTAACCCGGTGGCCGGTTGAAACTCGGCACTACAACTACTCCTACTGTACCTGTCAAGCAGAAAGAGAAGCCCTACCTAACGGGAGTACAGTAGAACCAACAAGCTAAAGTAAATAAACAGAAAAACAGTCTACTCTAGCAGTACCGTACTACTGAACCTCGGCCCAACAAAACTCGAGTCCACACCTGCCAGCAAACGGGAGCACTACCCACTAGAAGAACGACTGGATGCGTCCCCTGACGTCTTACACCGCGTCACAAGTGTCTAGCTACGACGCCCCGGGCGTGAGACTCAGACACGCAACAAGTACCACAACAAGGACTAACTGGGGTCACGCTCGTCAGCGCGTGTCCTAAGCCCCCAACTACGTGTGCATACACAGACCATCTGCTCTAGGTCGGGTCCTCTAACTCCCCCCCCACCGGACTCTGGCGGCAAAGGCAAGGGGCCCTATGGAAACCAGCCTAAAAATCGCCTCTCACCGGGTCGCTCTCCACCACTCCCAGGTGGGTCCGCACCCACGTGCGCAGGAAGCTACGACTAGTGGACAGGTCACTGAAAGTAAGGACTGACTCACGGAAACCACCGTCGAAGAAACGGGACCGCACACACTTGGTCATGCAGAAAGCGCAGAAGCACGATTCCCAAGGCAGCACACAAGTCGCCACGCCGATTCCCCATCCCAGGGAAAGTGGGAAACCTCCAGCCCTAGGCCGGATAACTGGACTCGCAGTCCAAGGCCAAACACATGGCCCACAAGGGAATCACCTTCCCAAGAAACTCGCGACATGCGGGGGAGACCCCACCGCACACACACCGATACACGGTGACTCGATCGAGCGTTAACACGAAAGCCCGGAATACACGGGGTCACCCGGACCCACCACACCTACGGGCACGCTAATCGAGGTAACACGGCCCTCCCGACACCCTCAAAACACGAACACAGAACTCTCGGGATGTCTAGGATACTCACGAGATCGCAAGTCGACCATTGGGTCCCAATCGGGTTGACCAGGAACCTACACAACGCGAAACAATCGCAGCAAGCACGAAGAACCACTTCGGTGCAACACAGTGCCTGGCGGTCTACCCTTGGGCCGTCACAAGCTGTAACGGTCCAAGCCTCGACCGTCACAGCACTCTAACGGTCTAACACAGGAGCGTTACGGGAGAGGGGCAACATCGACTGTGACGCGCCAACCCTGCTGCGTCACATGCCCTAACGCACCCAACATAGTGCGTCAGAAAGCAAGAAGAAACCGGCTGTGACGCACTCCACTCGGTGTGTCACAGTCTCTGACGGACCAACACTGACGCGTCAGAAGAATGGGCTGCGTCAGCTCTAACGCTTCCATTCAGGGGCGTCACAGTGCTCTGACGGTCCTACCTAGGCGCGTCAGAGACTCGTGACCCCAACGGTCATAAACCACGATCGAAACACTGTGACGGTCTAGCAGCAGGGCGTCACAGCCCTGTGGCGGTCTATCGTGGGACCGTCAGGCCCACGAACGCCAACACTCAAGACAAAGGGAGCGTAACGCACCTGCCCAGGCGCGTTACACGCTGTGACGGTCACTGGAACGACCGTCACACCGTCCCTGAGAACGCTACGGCGAGAAACGACCCAAAAACTTCACCACGCCCCCATACCTCCACGGGAGAGGGGGAAATAGCCCCTAGCATGCATCTATGGCCTCGGATCGGCCAAAAATGTAATGAAACGGCGGATCGACGCTCAACCCCAAAAACATGGATTTTTCCCAAATCGCCCCGATTAGTCTGCTCGGCTCACCACGGCATACGAAACTCGCGGGAAAGGAAGAGCACGAGCTGGGGGTCCATCTCCCTACCTCAACCGAAGATTTTGCGCCCCGAGCTCGCCGATCCACGAAGAAAACGCCGTGAAACCCTCGCCGCTCCACGAACCCGCGGTCGAGCTTCCACGCACCATCGGCCTTCAATCCACGACCCGTTCCCCGTTCCTCGCCTCCCGCCATCACCGCCTTGCCCTCCTCCGCCACCGTCGGCCGCCCGGGGAGAGGGGGAGAGAAAGAGATGAGAGAGAGTGAGAAAGAGAGAATGAGAGGGGAGAGAGAAAAATGGTTAATATATATAGAAAAATCTGAAAATTACAAAAATTCACAAAATTACGGAAAATTACCTCAGCGATCCTCGGAAGGAACACAACGCAATGGTATTGTCCCGGAGTTGAAGAATGTCACGGTACGCCTTGCACAGAGTTCCGAAGGCACATCAGTGAAAAACACGTGTAAAGCACAAAATACACTCCGAGACCCACTAAAATAATCTGAAAAATCCGGAGTATTACAGCCCTCCCCCTTTAAAGGAATTTCATCCTCGAAATTCAGAACAAAGACATGAACACAGGGGAAGAACACTGAACCAACTGACAACGCCGTCAGAGCCCCAGCACAGAAAATCTCGATTCTCACGAAAACACCGATCCTGAGGGACACAGCCAGACTTACAATCAGAAATAACACCTCGCTCCGCGCGCCGTGCACACCGGCCATCAGAGCAGGCATATACCAGAGGACACAGTCCGGCGTCATCTCAGTCACAACGAAAGCCACTCATGGCACCACTGCCACCATCTCGCCCACCGAGGAAACACACCCTTGACACGAGAAACAACTACCGATCCATCCAATGGTCGGCAGACAAATTACACATCAGCTTCACATCCAGCTGACTGGTCCCACACCCTTCTCAAGGGAACAACCAGAACAGAGCCTCCACCAGCTCATGCAGCCATCACAACGGACCGCAACCAGAACACCGGCTCAGCACCAAGAAACACCTCACACATGGCAAGCTGAAAGCCAGACATAACGGTGTGCCAACTCTGCCAGAAGACAACTTCGACAAAGCCCAGATCCCGTCCGGAAAGGCACATCACGCAAACGACCACCAAAGATCTCACCGATACACGGCCCTCACCGCTCACGATGCACAACCAACAACATCTTCTGTCTGTGAAAAGACCATCCACTGGTCACCAGATACACGTCAACGAGGAACCTCCACCGGCCCAACAGGCACGATCCAACTCACAGTAGGCCATCCGCTGACTCACACACAGACAATTATCACAACTCGAGCCACACTCCTCTCGGATTCCGCATCCGATCTCGAACATCGCGCCAACTTGACCCTCTCGGGGAGCACGACGAAACCAAATGACAAGATCTTGGTGTCCTCAGTCATCACCTCACTCGACTCAGGTTCACAGGGGAACCATCCCATGCTGGTCGCCAAACCAGGGATAACCATTGTGACACTAACGTCCCATCAAGGACCACCCTCCGACGCCAATCTCACAAAAAGGCCTCCGCCCACAGGCGTCACTCTTCCATCTGGTCTCATCAAATCCTTCGATCAATCCAAGTGGACACCTGCCAATCCCGATTCCGCCCTTACCACAGAGCCACAGAACACCACCTGAACACTGCTCACGGGTCCCGAAGCAACATACATCTCACCGTGGTCGACTACGAGACTAGCCTTACCAGTCACTCGCAGCTACCAACAGGAACCCACAGCCTGTCAGAGATCACTTCTCAAAAATGATCTCATCCGAGGACACGACTTCCAACACAAGTCGGGCACCAAGCTACCGACTCTGACCAACACGTCCTCGACCTCCGTCAGGCGACATCCTCAACAACCCCATCCAGGTCTAACACCGACGCCTGACACGGCTTCCATCACAGGAACATGGTACTCATGCGGCACACTTGCCAACATATTCCCCAACACTCCATCCTGCCAGTGCCAAGAATCACGATATCTCGGGCAACGGCACGGCAACAACACGTTTCACACAGAGGAACCAATCCTCCAATGCTCAACGCAAACTCAGGAATCCGCCCGTAGCAACCAACGCTACGATCCTGAACCAGTGGGTCACAAGCCCACCACGCTTCCGTTGCGCACTCTGATACACGCGCGCACAGTCAAGAAAGCAAACACCGCCCAGCCGGCACTCGTCCTTCCGGAACAGCGCCAGCACACCCTCACACGACAAGGGAATGGGCACAGCTTCTCACAGGCAACCACCTTGCCAAGACAAGGAGCACGTCTCGCACGGACTTCATGGCATACAAGCCCAACCAATCTGGGCACACAATGCAAGACGGCAATCCTAGCCAAACATAATCTCTCCAACCAAAGGAGAAACCAAATGCACTTCTGACCAACGGAAGAACTCCACGCTCGACCTGACCTCAAACCTCGCACATGCTGGGAACAGCACCTTCCAGCACCGAGAAAACCATCATCACGTCAGGTCAACGCCTCCGACACACTCAGCGAGTGTCACGTCGGACCACAATCACAGCATCTCTCGATGCACCACCGCTATAATTCCTCGAACTGCAACACACCACGCCAAGAGCCGCAACACGAGCCATAACGACAACCGCCGACGCTCATCCTCGAGTCCCGAAACTCGCCGCGGAGCCTTCACATCTCAAGCCAACTCCAAGGCGGATACCACCCATCCACTGACAGAAACGCAGGGGCAAAGACTTACTGGGACACCACAGTCCAATCCTACCTCGAAATTTGCAAGAACAATCGGGACCGACACATCATTTCTAACGCCACAGAGCACGACAAGAACATCAGGCTCGACGAAACAGCAGCTCACCGAGAAGATCCTCCGCTCACCCGAGCACACTTCTCGACCAGAGCACCCGCTCCAACGCCTCAAACCACGACCTCAGCGCCTCAGGGGCTGGATAAACCTTGATCTGAAGCAGCCCAAAACCGACAGCAGCTCCCTCAGAGCATGCTCACAGCCACTTATCCACGAACAATCCTCTCCAGCCACCTGACCACGTTGCAGATTCCTCGAACACAGCATCGCGAGTTCACGCCTGCCAGCAACCTCTGCCCAACGCAGCACGATCAGGGCCACCACCGATGAGGGAGAAGGCTCTCGACCTTGATCCTTAGACCCCATGCTGGCACGAAAGCCGCGGACAACAACCACCTTCACAGCGCCGCACAGCGCACTCAAGCTCTCAAGCGAGAAACTAGGCGGAAATCGAACACAAAACCCTAAGTCAACTGCCGACTGTATTGGACATTATGGACTCTGATCACTGTAATATTTCAAATTCCTATGTACGCCCACAACCTCTGCTCTGATACCAACTGTAACGACTCGAGAATCTGATTACCGGGAAGGCCCGATAACCCGAGACTCGAACCGCCGCCCACGAGCCAGGAGGGCTCGGAAGGGCTAAAAGGAGTGTGGAGGCACAAAGAAATAGGAAATAAAGCAGGATAATTCAACAATTAACAGAAATAAATAAACAACTACAGCAGAGTCCAGTCCAACAGAAAGTACAGTCTAAAGTAGTAAAACATACCACATGCCGAGTGGACACTCGGCCCGGCGAGCTGGCAACTAAGAACCTCAGAACCGCAACCTCGAACCTCGAGGACGAATCGTCACACCTGAAAAGCAGGGGTGAGCCTCCTGTCACTGACCCAGTAGGGATCCCGCAGAACCCCAACTGAGAACAACGGTGGCACGGAAAGCTGCAACTACAAGAGCAACAGTAACAGCATGAACAGTAACCCGATGGCCTGTCGAAACTCGGCACTACAACCACTCCTGTACCGGTCAAGCAGAAAGAGAAGCCCTATCTAATGGGAGTACGGTAGAACCAACAAGCTAAAGTAAATAAACGGAAAAGCCGTCTACTCTAGCAGTACCGTACTACTGAACCTCGGCCCAACAAAACTCGAGTCCACACCTGCCAGCAAACGGGAGCACTACCCACTAGAAGAACGACCGGATGCGTCCCCTGACGTCTTACACTGCGTCACAAGTGTCTAGCTACGACGCCCCGGGCGTGAGACTAAGATACGCAACAAGTACCACAACAAGGACTAGCTGGGGTCACGCTCGTCAGCGCGTGTCCTAAGCCCCCAACTACGTGTGCACACACAGACCATCTGCTCTAGGTCGGGTCCTCTAACTGGTTCCCCCCCCCACCGGACTCTGGTGGCAAAGGCAAGGGGCCCTACGGAAACCAGCCTAAAAATCGCCTCTCACCGGGTCTCGCTCTCCACCACTCCCAGGTGGGTCCGCACCCGCGTGCGCATGAAGCTACGACTAGTGGACAGGTCACTGAAAGTAATGACTGACTCACGGAAACCACCGTCGAAGAAACGGGACCGCACACACTCGGTCATGCAGAAAGCGCAGAAGCACGATTCCCAGGGCAGCACACAAGTCACCACGCCGATTCCCCATCCTAGGGAAAGCGGGAAACCTCCAGTCCTAGGCCGGATAACTGGACTCGCAGTCCAAGGCCAAACACATGGCCCACAAGGGAATCACCTTCCAAAGAAACTCGCGACATGTGGGGGAGACCCCACCGCACATACACCGATACACGCTGACTCGATCGAGCGTTAACACAAAAGCCCGGAATACGCGGGGTCACCCGGACCCACCACACCTACGGGCAGACTAATCGAGGTAACACGGCCCTCCCGACACCCTCAAAACACGAACACAGAACTCTCGGGGTGTCAGGGATACTCACGAGACCGCAAGTCGACCACTGGGTCCCAACCTGGTCGACCAGGAACCTACACAACGCGAAACAATCGCAGCAAGCACGAAGAACCACTTCGGTGCAACACAGTGTGTGGCGGTCTACCCTTGGGCCGTCACAAGCTGTAACGGTCCAAGCCTCGACCGTCACAGGACTCTAACGGTTCAACACAGGAGCGTTATGCGAGAGGGGCAACACCGGTTGTGACGCGCCAACCCTGGTGCGTCACATACCCTAACGCACCCAACATAGTGCGTCAGAAGGTAAGAAGAAATCGGCTATGACGCACTCCACTCGGTGCCTCACAGTCTCTGATGGACCAACACTGGCGCGTAAGAAGAATGGGTTGCGTCAGCTCTAACGCTCCCATTCAGGGGCATCATAGTGCTTTGACGGTCCTACCTAGGCGCGTTAGAGACTCGTGACCCCAACGGTCATAAATCACGATCGAAACACTGTGACGGTCTAGCAGTAGGGCGTCACAGCCCTGTGGCGGTCTATCCTGGGACCGTCAGGCCCACGAACGCCAACACTCAAGACAAAGGGAGCGTAACGCACCTGCCCAGGCGCGTTACACGCTGTGACGGTCACTGGAACGACTGTCACACCGTCCCGAGAACGCTACGACGGGAAACGACCCAAAAACTTCACCATGCCCCCATACCTCTACGGGAGAGGGGGAAAACAAGAGGGAAGCCCCCAAATAGCCCCTAGCATGCATCTATGGCCTCAGATCGGCCAAAAACGCAATGAAACGGCGGATCGACGCTCAACCCCAAAAATATGGATTTTTCCCAAATCGCCCCGATTAGCCCGCTCGGCTCATCACGGCCTACGAAACTCGCGGGAAAGGAAGAGCACGAGCTGGGGGTCCATCTCCCTACCTCCACCGAAGATTTCGCGCCCCGAGCTCGCCAATCCACGAAGAAAATGTCGTGAAACCCTCGCCGCTCCACGAACCCGCGACCGAGCTTCCACGCACCATCGGCCCTCAATCCACGACCTGTTCCCCGTTCCTCGCCTCCCGCCATCGCCGCCTCGCCCTCCTTCGCCACCGTCGGCCGCCCGGGGAGAGGGGGAGAGAGAGATGAGAGAGAGTGAGAAAGAGAGAATGAGAGGGGAGAGAGAAAAATGGTTAATATATATAGACAAATTCAAAAATTACAGAAATTCAGAAAATTATGAAAAATTACCTCCTCGATCCTCGGAAGGAACACAACGTAGTGGTACTGTCCCGGAGTCGAAGAACGCCGCGGTTCGCTCTGCACAGAGTTCCGAAGGGACATCAGGGAAAAACACGTGTAAAGCACAAAATACACTCCGAGACCCACTAAAATAATCCAAAAAATCCGGAGCATTACACTATACGTCGCTAACAGAAACACAAGCTCACTCGTCGTCCCAAGCGAGGGAAACGCGGATCGTGCGCGGTTGAGAAATCGGCAGAGTTAAGGGTAGTCCGACTCACTTCCGTGCTCGGATCGAGCCACGGGACGGGGCACTCTATCGCTCATAGCGGTGACATGGACTCACGGGCTAGAATCCTACGCTATCACAGCGGCATATGACCATATACTAACTAAGCAAAGTAATGCTGAGAAGTTACGATCGTACCTCCACGCACCCGGCGTGGGGAAGACAACCCCGGCCAAAACTGGACTCCCGGTTAACAAAGTTTTACTGTCGTACAACAATTTGACCCACTCCACGCAGGGAGGTAAAAGGTCACATGTGGGGCCCGGGAGTCACGCGAATTGGGTTGACGGGTAGCATCTTGATGTCGCTCCGTCGGTGTCGAAACCCACGTTTAGTGTTGTCCGGACGGCGTGATCTACGGGTTCGTGGGGCCCACGGACCGCTCTGTCCTCCGGGTCTGATGGGGTGGGTCCCGCTGTGATGGAGACCCCTGGTGGCGCGCCTCCCTGGAAGGCGGTCGGGCGGGAACGCCGGTCGGAAGCCGATCGGCTCCGATCTCCAAGCTTTGGAGTTGCTGCCCACGTACTGCTTGCTTTTTTTTTCAGGCGCGTGATCCGGCGAGATCGGCTGCTGCGATCACTCCTGACGTCGGATCGACGCACAAGAGCTCATTGGAAAGCCCTCTCAAAGTCCTTCGACTCTATGGGGCTCAGAAAAATTCACCGGAGCTGTGCTTCTGATGGGCGATTTTAGAACCAGCATGTCCTCAGTTTCAGATCTGACTGGGCAGAAACTGAATTTCCTGAGAGTTGGCGTTGACCGCGGGATAGACCTCCGATTCAGATCTCAAGCTCCTGAAATTTTGGCACTCAGAAGATCTCAGATCGGAGAGTTAAAATTCGTGGAAGGGGCTGTTGTTGGATGAAGACAGAACTCCGATAAGGTGGCGATGGCGGTGCGACGGCGGCTCGATGGCGGTGATAGATCTGAGCTTCCCACTCAAAAGAGACTTGAAGGAGAGGCTTCACACCTCTGGAAGCAGCCTTCACAGCTGCAAGAAGGGGGAGGAGAGAGGAGGGGTGCGCACCAAGCTTGGGCTCCCAAAGAAATTGCTAAATTTTTATGGCATTAATTGTGTAAGAAATGAAAATTACAACTCTTTATATGACTTGACCTCCCATGGCAAATGACCTTCCATGCCCTCAGATCTAGGGTTGATGAGGGCATCTTGGGAAAGCTAGGAAAATATTTCTCCCATGTGGTCAAAGAGAAGAAAGACAAGAAAAGAAAATAAAACAACTAGCCTAATACTTCCAAAAGAGGGGGCGCCCCCTTCATGGGCCCTTCTTGGGCCACTATGATCCAGGGCCAACAAGGCCCATCCACAAGCCCACTCTATTCCAACTTAGGTGGCCCATGAGAGAGGGAAGCTTAATTGGGCCTTAAGTGGCTTAAGAACCCAATATGAAGCTTAATGAAGCCTCATAGCCCAATATGGCAATCACCCCTTAATAGACTCTAAAGGGCTTAACCCAAATGGTTTATTAAGAGCCTTACAATGAGCCCAAAATGAAAACCCAAATAAAACACACATTACAAGCCCAAATACAATGCAAACACGTAATAAAACAATGCAAGTAAATGCTAAAAGTGTCCAAGATTCAAGGCGGAGATTCCAGACTATCTCCGAGCCAAAGAGAAGTTGATGTAGCTCGAGTGGTGCTCCGCGTACGGTACCGACGGCTCGCCGGTTCGTGCTTCTCGCTCGCTCTGGTGTCCGCACCAATTCTCCCCGGGTGGGAGAAACTCGACCCTGTCGAGTAAGGGTCTGCATCGCTCTGGTAGCGCTCCAGTAGATCCGGATCTATCCGTTGCAACTCTCCACGGGTGATCCAAGTATCTTCGGTGGCGAGTCACCCTTTCCAACGCACTAGGTAGCGCGGGTAAGATCCACTCCTGGTAACTGTCACCTGCTCATCCAGTATATGATCGATATGCTCTCGCTGCTGTGAAAATGTGGCTGGTGGTGGACACTCAGGTGTGGGATCACTCACAATGGGAGGAGATGACTCAAAAGGCTCACTAGGGATCACCGCTAGGTCCCTATATGCAACTAGATCCGACACATTGAAAGTTGAGCTTATACCATATTCCTCGGGCAAGTCCACAACATACGCATTGGGTCCAACACGTTTCAACACTCTAAATGGATCGGCTCCGCGAGCTTGCAATATCTTTACGGTTCCAGAGGGAAGCCGTTCAGGTCTTACCCTGATCATGACATATTCACCCTCTTGGAACTCACGGTGGTGTCGATGGGCATCGGCTAACTCCTTATACCGTACATTGCTGGCCTCAATGTGACGACGGATGTCGTCATGCAAACTCCTAACATGCCTAGCAAACGACTCGGCAGACTCCGACACTCGTGCATGGATGGGCATGGGAACAAGATCCACTGGCTTCCTAGGCCTACGACCTGTGACAATCTCGAATGGACTCATACCGGTAGAACTGTTAACCGAATCATTATATGCAAATTCTGCCAATGGTAATATGAGATCCCAATCCCCTAGACGATCCCTGACAAGACACCTCAAAAGGTCACCCAGACTCTTATTGACCACCTCGGTCTGACCATCTGTCTGGGGATGATATGCGGTGGAAAACTTGAGGTGAGTACCCAACATATGTCACAGTGTCTTCCAAAAATAACTGGTGAATCTAACATCGCGGTCAGACACTATGGTACGAGGCAACCCAAACTTGTACACCACATGAGTAAGGAATAGGCGGGCTACCCTCGAAGCATCCGAAGTTTTCGAGTAGGGAATAAAAAGGGACATCTTCGAGAATCGGTCAACAACCACATAAGCCGAATCATGCTTCCTGGAGGTACGTGGTAATCCCAAAACAAAGTCCATGCTAACATCATGCCACGGAGCATCAGGCACGGGAAGAGGTGTATAAAAGCCCGAGCTTTGCTTCTTCATTTTGGCCGTAGCACATGTACGACACTGAGCTACAATATGAGCAACATCACGCTTCAAGCTCGGCCAATAAAATCTATGCTCAACAGCCTCGATAGTCTTGTTCCGACCAAAGTGGCCGGCTAGACCTCCCGCATGTAGCTCCCAGACTAAGAAGTCTCGAACCGAAGTTCGGGGAACACAAAGCCTGTCTCCTCGAAAGAGGTAACTCTTCTGAAGCACATAATCATCAAGGTCTCTCGAGGATCCGGCCTGGAGAGTGGTATAAATCTGACCGAAGTCAGGACAGTCAACATAGGCCTCTCTCATCTTCTCTAACCCTATGACCTCGGCACTCATGGTGATAAGCAAACACGCTTGCCGACTCAAGGCATCGGTCACCTTGTTCTTCACTCCAGCCTTATGTTTTAGCACAAATGTGAACTGCTGGAGATACTCAACCCAACAGCTGTGACGCGCATTAAGCTTCTTTTGGGAATGGAGGTACCTCAAAGCCTCATGATCGGAGTATAAGATAAAATCCTGATGTAATAGATAGTGCCTCCAATGCCTAAGAGCATGAACAACTGCGTAGAACTCCTTATCATAAGTGGAGTATCGCAGTTTCACGTCATTCAACTTCTCCCTGAAATATGCGACCGAGTGGGTCTCCTGACTCAACACTCCTCCTATCCTAACACCCGACGCATCACAAGAGACCTCAAACACCTTCGAGAAATCTGGCAATCGAAGGATAGGTGTCTGGGTCATGCGCTCCTTGATGTCCTTGAAGGCAGCAGCTGCGGCCTTCGTCCACACGAATGTGCTCTTCCGGATACAATCCGTGATCGGGGCGGTGACGGAGCTAAATCCGCGGATGAAGCGACGATAGAACGTCGCAAGGCCATGGAAGCTACGGACATCATGGACCGTACGGAGTTCCGGCCACTCAACAATGGCCCGGACCTTCTCCGGATCGGCGGAGGCCCCAGTACTAGACACAATAAAACACAAGAAGGTAAGTTGAGGTGTCATGAAGGCACACTTCTGTGGGTTCGCATACAACTGCTCTCGCCTCAGGAGTAGACAGACCTGCCGAAGGTGGTCTAAGTGATCCCCCGTGGTGCGACTATAGATAAGGATATCATCAAAGTACACTACCACAAAGACTCCAATGAATGGTCGAAGGACCTGAGTCATGAGTCGCATGAAGGTGTTAGGGGCATTGGTCAGCCCAAAGGGCATAACCAACCACTCATAGAGACCATCCTTGGTCTTGAATGCGGTCTTCCACTCATCACCTGGCCTAATCATCACCTGATGGTAGCCACTCTTAAGATCAATCTTCGAGAAGATAGTGGCACCAGCCATCATGTCTAGCATGTCATCTAGGCGGGGAATAGGGAACCTGTACTTCACGGTGATTTTGTTGATGGCACGGCTATCAATGCACATTCTCCACGTGCCATCCTTCTTCGGGGCGAGTAATGCGGGAACAGCACACTGACTCATGTTGTCCCGAACAGACCCTCTCTGCATCAACTCATCGACCTGCCGTTTTAGCTCGGCATGTTCCGTGGGACTCATGCGATAATGGGGAAGATTGGGCAATGAGGAGCCCGGAATTAGGTCGATAGCATGCTGAATATCCCGCATGGGTGGGAGTCCCTCGGGAAGCTCCTCGGGAAAAATATCAGCGAACTCCTGCAGAATAGGAATGACATCGGGTGGGAGTTCACCCTCAGGGTTCGGCTCCACCTCTCGGACCGTAATAGCAAATACAGGGCAGCCCCGACTAGCCTCCCGCTCCATTTCCCGGGAGCTAATCATCATCAACCTCCTAGTCGAGGGCTCGCCTGGGCCAGATGTAACGGTCATAGCCCGAGCTGGGGATGGGGTACTGGGCCCGGGGATGGAAGGCTCCGGAGTACTAGGGCCAGTAGGACCCTTAACTGATGGGCTCTTGAGCTGATGGGGGTGGAGAGTAATCCGTTGACTCGCATGGTCGAAGGTACATGTGTTCGACCGGCCATGGAGTGTGGCATCCCGATCAAATAACCACGGCCTACCAAGAATAATGCTGCCCACCTCCATGGGGAGGACATCTGTAATGTCCCGGACCTTTCGGATCCTTCTTCGTGGGTCCCGGATCTAGTTTTCGGAGCGTCCGGCTCCGTTGTGTCCGAAATTTCGTTTCGGACATCTTTCGTGTTCGGATCGGCGCGATCCGGAGTCGTTTCGGAGGCCCGGAGGCGTTCCGCGGCTTTTTCCGCGCGTGTTTTCCGATTTCCGGTGTGTGTTTCGGCTTTTTCTTCGGACGCTCGCTGCGGGCGAACCGGGCAGTTCCCCGAGGCACGAGTGGTACCGTTGCGATCGGTGCGTTCCGAGGATTCCGGAAATGTATTTTTCTAATTTTCGGTATTTTTCCGAAAAATCGGATTTTCTATATATTCCCATTTTCTTTTCTTTTCTTTTTCTTCTTTTCTCTTTTCTTCTTCTTCCTCTCTCTCCCTCACGCGACCGTGGCCGGCTCTTTCCCTCCTTCTCTCCCGTTCGACCGTGCCGACCCCCGTTCCGGCTGCAGACGGCGGCGGGGCGACGGCGCGGTGACGTGGGCGGCGGCGAGGCGATTGTGCGGGCATACGGCGAGCGTGGGAGGCGTGGAGAGGCGAGATTCTAGCGGCGTTCTTCGCGACTTCGAGCTCGGATCGGAGCGTTTCGTCGCGGACCGGAGGTAGGGTGACGTTCCTTAGCCTCATGTCTTCCTTCCCCGTGAGTTTCAGCTCGAGACGAGGTCGAGAGGGGTTTATTTTGAGCCGGGAAGGGTCGATCATGCCGCGGGGTGAGTTCGTCCGATCCATCGTTTTGAGCCCCGATTTCACGGTTTAAGGGCGTAGGAGCATGCTAGGGGGCTTGGGGGTTCTTCTCTCGCCATTTCCCCCTCCGTGGGGTTTGTTTTGAGGCCGATTGGGCGATTCCGGTGAGGTTCGCCATTTTCTCGCCGGTGAGCGATGTGCGGTCGAACCAGTGGCCGCACAACCCCTATGCGGTTCCGTTCGGACCGTTCATCGGCTCGGCGCGCTTTGGGTGAGGCTTGGCGCGCAGTGGGCTTGAGCGGTCTATCGTGGGACCGCATATCCTAATGTGCGGCCCCACAGCTACCGCCCAACCCCAAGGGTTTTGACCGTTGGTTGTGACCGTTGTGCAGTGCTCTGGGATGTGCGGCCAGGAGCTGACCGCATAACCCCTTGCACGGCCAGGTGCTGGCCGTACATCCCCTAGCGCTATGGTTGGATGTGTGGTCTGGCCCTGACCGCACAACACCTGAACGGCTAAGCCGTAGCCGCCCTTCCCCAAGTGCGGCTAAGGACTAACCGTCCAGGCTTTTTACCGTTGGGAGACGAGCGGCCAGTAGGTGACCGTTCCTCACCCACGTACGGTCAAGAGTTGGCCGCACATCTGTTTGAACGGTCCTGTGTTGGCCGTTTATCCGTCGTTTGGACCCTGGGTGGAGCGGTCCTGATATGACCGTTCTAATCCTTGTGCGGTCCCTGTGTGACCGCACATCCCTGAGCGGCCCAGTGTGGACCGTTCAAGGGTACGGGTTGCGTCGGTGTGTCTCTCGTCGTACAGAGTGTACCGGGAGATGTTGTTGTCAGCTGGTCACCGTGCGTCGGTGTTGGTACAAGGAGCGTTCCTCGTACCTGCAGTTGCACCGTTGTTTTCCGAGACTTGAGAGTCTACTCCTTCTGTGACCCTCCACTAGTCGTAGCCTACTAGTACGCGTGTGCTAGTCGCACCAGGGAGTGGTGTACGGGCTGACCTTTAGAGACGGTTTGTGGACCGGTTACCGTTGGGCCCCACGTCTTGCAGCCAGAGTCCGGCTGAGGGGAAAACCGGTCAGAGGGCCAGACCAGGGACGCGCGGTCTGTGTGTGCACACGTGGTTGGGGGCGGTTGGACCCACGTCGACGGGCGTGACCCCAGCTAGTCACTTGTTGTAGTTACTTGTACGGTGTTTGCGCCTCGGGTAGGACCTACCATGTCAGGCGGTTCACCTGCGGTGCGGTGTAAGACGTCAGGGGACGCTACCGGCTGTGCTTCTAGTGGGTGGTACTCCTGCCGAGTACGGAGTGTCAGACTGTCAGTCGTGTGTTTCCGACCTTCGGGTTTTGACGGTTCGACCGTTGAGTTTCGGTCTTCTCGTACCGTGGCACGTGTGTCGGTTTGCGTGCCGTTAGGGTCTAGTTCTGTAGAGTACAGGGCTTTCCTTTCCGAGGTACCTTTCTACCGCTAGAGTAGTGGTTTCTCGTTTTGCGAGGTAGGGTTCGAGTGATCCCTACTGAGTCTTGTTCCGAGACTCATTCCCTGCGTGTTTTCACCGTGTTTCAGGTGAGGCGCCACCTTCGGGGAGCGTGTCTGGAGCGCAGCGGAAGCGTGGTGCGGGTGCCCAGAGGTAGTGCCAGAGGTCAGAGCCGGGGGATGCCCCGTGTAGCTGTACTTTTCTTTCTTGTCACTGTACTAGTCGTGGACTACTGTTGCTGTTGTTGTTATTTTATTGTGGACCATGTAAAATGTTAATTCATTTCCTGCTTAATATCATAACTGTTTAATTTCTGCAATTATTTGTGATGCTTGTGTAGTTTCCACACCATCCTTTTAACCCTTCCGAGTCTTCGGGCTCGTGGGTGGCGGTGCGAGTCTCGGGTTATCGGGCCTTCCCGGTAATCGGATTCTCGGGTCGTTACAGCTGGTATCAGAGCGCGGTTGTGGAATTACGTGAGAATCATAGGTAATTGTATTGGTCCACTAGTCCACAACGATGATGTACATGTGACGCTGGCATTGGGCACCGCGTGTTTTATTCTGACCTTCCGTTTCTGTGTTTTCTGTCTTGTGCTTAAGGAGCGAGGATGGCGCCGAGGAGGAGTTCTCGCTCTCAGCAGGGGCAGTCGGCTGGAGGCCAGGAGATCCAGCAGGGGGTCCAGAGGGACCAGGAGGAGCATAGCAGAGTTCCGGGAGCTACCGAGGCCGCGGATGCTGCGAGGGCTCCGGGGGCCGAGGGTTTTCTCCGTGGCATGTACCATCTCATGGCTCAGCAGTTCGGCGGAGAGGCCGGTGAGGGCTCGTCAGTCAGGGGTGGGCCAGGCCGAGCAGTGAGGGATTTCATGCAGTTTCATCCACCTTACTTTAGCGGCCAGGCAGACCCTGATGCGGCTCGTGATTGGCTTGATGAGATGGAGCGGGTGTTCAGTTCTGCGAAGAGTGCTGTCGAGGACAGAGTGGTGTTGGCCTACAACCAGTTGCAGGGTACGGCTCGGAGGTGGTGGTCTTCCGAGTGGAAGACGTCCTTTCAGCTTCGTCCGCTTGAGCAGATCGAGTGGGATGACTTTGTCAGTGCTTTCGAGCGTACGTACTGTCCAGATATTGTTGCTACGCAGCGGATGCGGGAGTTTCTGGAGCTGGTGCAGGGTGACATGTCCGTGTTGCAGTACAGGGCCCGATTTGTCGAGCTGGGTCGGTACGCACCTCATATCATGGAGCATGAGAGGGTGAGGACGACGCAGTTTGTGCAGGGCTTGAGGCTGGAGCTGAGGCACCATCTGATCGCGAATGGGGCCACTGATCTCGAGACGGCGTCTCGTGTTGCGATTTCCTTGGAGATGGATATGCAGAGGACTCGAGGACCGATCAGCCAGGGGCAGTTTGTGTCAGGTCGCAGCCAGCAGTCGGCTACTCAGCAGCAGGGTTTTTTTCAGTCTGCGTCGGGTGGTTCAGGAGTACCGGCATCGGCAGCTTCGGTGACAGGATCTGCGTCCTTTGGCACGAAGGTCAAGAAGTTCTTCAAGAAGGGGTTCGGCAAGAAGAAGTCCAAGGATCAGGGGCAGGCTTCATCGGGCAGTGTGCAGCAGCCGTTTCCTTTGCAGCGACAGGGATCGGTGGGTGGATCGCGAGGACCTTGTCCACGGTGTAGTGGGACCCACCCAGGCAGGCAGTGCACGGCGCCGATCATCTGTTTTCGGTGTGACCAGCCAGGGCACATGGCGCGCGACTGTCCTCAGAGGCCGCCGCAGCAGCAGGTTTCCCAGCAGCAGCAGCAGCAGGGACAGTATCCGCCGCTACCCAGGTCAGCTAGTGTGGGAGGCAGGCAGAGAGCTCGTGGCCAGATCACGCACTTGACCAGGGCAGAGGCAGTAGCGTCGCAGCTCGTGGAAGGTACCGTTCAGATTTTGGGTTGTGCGGCTCGGGTTTTATTTGATTCTGGCGCGTCTCATTCGTTCATTTCGGAGGATTTCGCGTCGAGCGTCGAGGAGCCGGTGACCCAGTTGTCCTGTGATTTGGCTGTGGAGTTGCCTTCGGGTGACTTTATGGTCACTCCGTATTGCTTCGACCAGGTTCCGGTGTGGATCGATGGGCGGAGTATGCCAGGCAGGTTGTATGCGTTGCAGCTTTGGGATTACGACGTGATTCTAGGCATGGATTGGCTCGAGACTCATGGAGCGGTGGTGGATTGTGGGATGAAGAGGGTCTACTTCCAACATCCGAGCAAGAGGACCTTCTATTTCCAAGGTATCCGTTCCGCCTCTTCTCGATTTCTTATCTCTGCTATTCGAGCCCGTCGATTGCTTGATTCAGGTTGTCAGGGTTTTCTCGCGTCTGTGGTTGTGTCTGACCGGATGGAGCCGAATGTCGAGGACATTGCGGTGGTGTGCGAGTTTCCCGATGTTTTTCCTGAGGAGTTGCCTGGATTACCTCCCCAGCGGGAGATCGATTTCGTGATCGAGGTTGTACCTGGTACGGGACCTTTGGCGAAGGCTCCCTACCGTATGGCCCCCGCGGAGTTGAGGGAGTTGAGGGCGCAGTTGCAGGAACTGTTGGCCAAGGGGTACATTCGTCCGAGCTTTTCCCCTTGGGGTGCGCCCGTGTTGTTCGTGAAGAAGAAGGACGGTAGTCTGCGGCTGTGCATTGACTATCGGCAGCTGAATGACGTGACCATTAAGAACAAGTATCCGTTGCCGCGGATTGATGATTTGTTCGACCAGCTTCAGTCTGCGCGAGTGTTCTCGCGGATTGATTTGCGGTCCGGTTACTATCAGCTGAGAATTCGCGAGTCCGATGTGGAGAAGACTGCGTTCAGTACGAGGTACGGGCATTATGAGTTTCTGGTGATGCCGTTTGGGCTCACCAATGCCCCAGCAGCCTTCATGGACTTGATGCAGAGGGTGTTCCACCCGTATTTGGACCAGTTCGTGGTCATTTTCGTGGATGACATCCTTGTTTATTCGCAGTCTGCCGAGGAGCATGCGTACCATTTGGGTGTGGTGCTGCAGACGTTGCGAGATCACCAGTTGTATGCGAAGCTCAGCAAGTGCGAGTTTTGGCTCAGCGAGGTGCACTTTCTGGGGCACGTGATTTCTGGTGATGGCATTTCCGTGGATCCCGCCAAGGTCGAGGCCGTGATGCAGTGGCCGAGGCCGAGGTCGGTGACGGAGATCCGGAGTTTCTTGGGGCTTGCGGGTTATTATCGCCGGTTTATCCAGGATTTTTCCCGCATTGCGACCCCGATGACGAGGCTCACGCGGAAGGATGTGCCTTTCGTCTGGTCCGAGGAGTGTGAGCAGAGCTTTAGGGAACTGAAGAGATTGCTCACCTCGGCTCCGGTGTTGGTTTTGCCTTCTGGATCGGGAGGTTTTGTGGTGTGTACAGATGCTTCCGGCGTCGGATTGGGTGCTGTTCTGATGCAGCATGGTAGAGTGGTGGCTTATGCATCTCGGCAGCTAAAGCCCCATGAGGAGAACTACCCTACCCATGACCTTGAGTTGGCGGCAGTGATCTTCGCGCTGAAGATCTGGAGGCATTATCTGTACGGTGAGAAGTTCGAGGTGTTCACTGACCATCAGAGTTTGAGGTATGTGTTCTCGCAGAGAGATCTGAACCTCAGACAAAGGCGTTGGATGGAGTTCATGAAGGACTATGACTTCACCCTGTCTTATCAGCCGGGCAGGATGAATGTCGTCGCCGATGCCTTGAGTAGGAAGGTCGTGATCAGTACCTTGATGCTGAGGAAGTGGAGGCTCTGGGAACAGGTGCCCGAAGTATCTTTCAGGCTCAAGATTCCCCAGAAGCCAGGGTTGGCAGTGCTTGCGAGTCTGACTGTCACTCCTGCTATCCGTCGTCAGGTGACAGAGGCTCAGCATGCGGACCCTGAGTTGCCCCGGATTCTTGCGATGGCTGATGTGGAGCTCGGCGAGGACGGTGTTGCGAGGTTTCGTGGCAGGCTGTACGTCCCAGGGGAGGAGCAGGTTCGTCGTGCGGTGTTACGCGAGGCTCATGGGAGCAGGTACACTGTGCACCCGGGTGCGACGAAGATGTATCGGAACTTGCGGAGGCAGTTATGGTGGCCTGGCATGAAGAGAGATGTGGCCGAGTTTGTGGCCAGGTGCCTGATCTGTCAGCAAGTGAAGGCGGAGCATCAGCGACCAGGCGGTACTCTCCAGCCCTTGGATGTTCCTGCTTGGAAGTGGGACCATGTGACCACGGATTTTGTGGTGGGGTTGCCCAGAACCCCGACTGGGCAGGACAGTATTTGGTTGCTGGTGGATCGGCTGACGAAGGTGACGCGGTTGCTACCGGTCAAAGTCAGCTGGAGCGTGCCTAAGTTGGCTCGTCTTTATGTGGAGCGGATCGTGCCGTTGCATGGGGTTCCCATTTCGATCGTGTCGGATCGGGATCCGCGCTTCACTTCTGGATTCTGGAGGAGTTTCCAGCGAGCTCTTGGCACGGAGTTGGCATTTAGCTCGGCGTATCATCCACAGTCAGATGGTCAGTCTGAGAGGACCATTCAGACTTTGGAGGACATGCTGAGATCCTGCTGCCTGGAGTGGCAGGGGAGTTGGATTCATCACCTACCGTTAGTGGAGTTTGCCTATAACAACAGCTTTCATTCGAGCATCGGCATGGCTCCTTATGAGGCATTGTATGGGCGTCCTTGTCGGACTCCACTTGATTGGTTTGAGGTGGGTGAGCGTGTTTTGACGGGACCGGAATTGGTGCAGCAATGTGTGGATGTTGTGCACCTGGTTCGTCAGAACATGTTGGCGGCCCAGAGTCGGCAGAAGAGCTATGCTGACCGTAGGCGGCAGCCCCTCGAGTTCGCCGTGGGCGATCATGTGTTCTTGAGAGTTTCTCCGATGAAGGGGGTGATGCGTTTTGGACGGCGTGGGAAGCTGAGTCCCCGCTATATTGGTCCTTTCGCGATTGTGGAGCGCATCGGTGAGGTTGCTTACCGGTTGCAGTTACCCTCTGAGTTGGCGTCGGTGCATGACGTGTTCCACGTCTCTATGATGCGGAAGTATATGCCCGATGACTCTCATGTGCTCGAGTTTTCCGTTTGGCCTGAGGTGACTCCAGATCTTTCTCTCCCAGAGTTTCCGATCCGCGTGGAGGATAGGCGAGAGCAGCGCCTGCGGAACAAGGTTATTCCCTTGGTCAAGGTCGTGTGGCAACGACACTCTGGTGGTGAGGCTTCGTGGGAACGTGAGGACGAGATGCGTCAGCAGTTCCCGTATCTGTTTGAGTGAGTCTTCCTCTTCTTTCCCCTTGGGTTGTTCTCAATTTCGAGGACGAAATTCCTTAAGGGGGGAGGGCTGTAATGTCCCGGACCTTTCGGATCCTTCTTCGTGGGTCCCGGATCTAGTTTTCGGAGCGTCCGGCTCCGTTGTGTCCGAAATTTCGTTTCGGACATCTTTCGTGTTCGGATCGGCGCGATCCGGAGTCGTTTCGGAGGCCCGGAGGCGTTCCGCGGCTTTTTCCGCGCGTGTTTTCCGATTTCCGGTGTGTGTTTCGGCTTTTTCTTCGGACGCTCGCTGCGGGCGAACCGGGCAGTTCCCCGAGGCACGAGTGGTACCGTTGCGATCGGTGCGTTCCGAGGATTCCGGAAATGTATTTTTCTAATTTTCGGTATTTTTCCGAAAAATCGGATTTTCTATATATTCCCATTTTCTTTTCTTTTCTTTTTCTTCTTTTCTCTTTTCTTCTTCTTCCTCTCTCTCCCTCACGCGACCGTGGCCGGCTCTTTCCCTCCTTCTCTCCCGTTCGACCGTGCCGACCCCCGTTCCGGCTGCAGACGGCGGCGGTGCGACGGCGCGAGGACGTGGGTGACATGGTGGCGATCGTGCGGGCATACGGCGAGCGTGGGAGGCGTGGAGAGGCGAGATTCTAGCGGCGTTCTTCGCGACTTCGAGCTCGGATCGGAGCGTTTCGTCGCGGACCGGAGGTAGGGTGACGTTCCTTAGCCTCATGTCTTCCTTCCCCGTGAGTTTCAGCTCGAGACGAGGTCGAGAGGGGTTTATTTTGAGCCGGGAAGGGTCGATCATGCCGCGGGGTGAGTTCGTCCGATCCATCGTTTTGAGCCCCGATTTTACGGTTTAAGGGCGTAGGAGCATGCTAGGGGGCTTGGGGGTTCTTCTCTCGCCATTTCCCCCTCCGTGGGGTTTGTTTTGAGGCCGATTGGGCGATTCCGGTGAGGTTCGCCATTTTCTCGCCGGTGAGCGATGTGCGGTCGAACCAGTGGCCGCACAACCCCTATGCGGTTCCGTTCGGACCGTTCATCGGCTCGGCGCGCTTTGGGTGAGGCTTGGCGCGCAGTGGGCTTGAGCGGTCTATCGTGGGACCGCATATCCTAATGTGCGGCCCCACAGCTACCGCCCAACCCCAAGGGTTTTGACCGTTGGTTGTGACCGTTGTGCAGTGCTCTGGGATGTGCGGCCAGGAGCTGACCGCATAACCCCTTGCACGGCCAGGTGCTGGCCGTACATCCCCTAGCGCTATGGTTGGATGTGCGGTCTGGCCCTGACCGCACAACACCTGAACGGCTAAGCCGTAGCCGCCCTTCCCCAAGTGCGGCTAAGGACTAACCGTCCAGGCTTTTTACCGTTGGGAGACGAGCGGCCAGTAGGTGACCGTTCCTCACCCACGTGCGGTCAAGAGTTGGCCGCACATCTGTTTGAACGGTCCTGTGTTGGCCGTTTATCCGTCGTTTGGACCCTGGGTGGAACGGTCCTGATATGACCGTTCTAATCCTTGTGCGGTCCCTGTGTGACCGCACATCCCTGAGCGGCCCAGTGTGGACCGTTCAAGGGTACGGGTTGCGTCGGTGTGTCTCTCGTCGTACAGAGTGTACCGGGAGATGTTGTTGTCAGCTGGTCACCGTGCGTCGGTGTTGGTACAAGGAGCGTTCCTCGTACCTGCAGTTGCACCGTTGTTTTCCGAGACTTGAGAGTCTACTCCTTCTGTGACCCTCCACTAGTCGTAGCCTACTAGTACGCGTGTGCTAGTCGCACCAGGGAGTGGTGTACGGGCTGACCTTTAGAGACGGTTTGTGGACCGGTTACCGTTGGGCCCCACGTCTTGCAGCCAGAGTCCGGCTGAGGGGAAAACCGGTCAGAGGGCCAGACCAGGGACGCGCGGTCTGTGTGTGCACACGTGGTTGGGGGCGGTTGGACCCACGTCGACGGGCGTGACCCCAGCTAGTCACTTGTTGTAGTTACTTGTACGGTGTTTGCGCCTCGGGTAGGACCTACCATGTCAGGCGGTTCACCTGCGGTGCGGTGTAAGACGTCAGGGGACGCTACCGGCTGTGCTTCTAGTGGGTGGTACTCCTGCCGAGTACGGAGTGTCAGACTGTCAGTCGTGTGTTTCCGACCTTCGGGTTTTGACGGTTCGACCGTTGAGTTTCGGTCTTCTCGTACCGTGGCACGTGTGTCGGTTTGCGTGCCGTTAGGGTCTAGTTCTGTAGAGTACAGGGCTTTCCTTTCCGAGGTACCTTTCTACCGCTAGAGTAGTGGTTTCTCGTTTTGCGAGGTAGGGTTCGAGTGATCCCTACTGAGTCTTGTTCCGAGACTCATTCCCTGCGTGTTTTCACCGTGTTTCAGGTGAGGCGCCACCTTCGGGGAGCGTGTCTGGAGCGCAGCGGAAGCGTGGTGCGGGTGCCCAGAGGTAGTGCCAGAGGTCAGAGCCGGGGGATGCCCCGTGTAGCTGTACTTTTCTTTCTTGTCACTGTACTAGTCGTGGACTACTGTTGCTGTTGTTGTTATTTTATTGTGGACCATGTAAAATGTTAATTCATTTCCTGCTTAATATCATAACTGTTTAATTTCTGCAATTATTTGTGATGCTTGTGTAGTTTCCACACCATCCTTTTAACCCTTCCGAGTCTTCGGGCTCGTGGGTGGCGGTGCGAGTCTCGGGTTATCGGGCCTTCCCGGTAATCGGATTCTCGGGTCGTTACAACATCACACCAGATATCGTCACGGTAGGCACAGAACTGCAGTGGGACCAGACACCGCAGTCTGATCGGAATGGAGGTGGAATCCACCCATGATACTCGATAGGGGCAAGGATGATCCACAGGTGTAAGACCAAGACTGGAGACAGTGCCCGTGGAGATTGCATTGATGCAACTCCCACTATCGATGATCACCTTACAAACTTGTTTGCCCAGCCTACAGAATGTATGAAAGATAGTGGTCCGTCGCCAGTCATCACTGGCATGTGGCTGGGTGAGAATAAACCTGACGACCCCCAAGTGGGTATCGTCCGGATGCTGGGCATCCTGGCCATTACCTTCGGCCTTATAGTACTCGTCAGCTAGCTCCGAATCTGCTTCATAGCTGACTAACTCGAGGTCCGTAGGGGTGGTATCCTCGGCCTGTGTGTCCCCAATGACAAGAGACTGGCGGGTGGGACACTGGTTGGCAAAATGGCCAAATCCATTGCAGCGATAACACTGCTGCCGTGATCCACTAGGCTCCCCAATCATGGGTCATTTCCCTTTATCCTCCCGACGGATAGGAGGTGAAGGCAACAAAGGATGGGCCGGAGGTGCGGGTGCCGGTGGACGGGCTGTGGGAGCCGTAAGATGTTGGGGACGAGGAAGGTCACTCGGGGGTGGAGGGCGAGGCCTAGGAGTGAAAGGCTCGGGATGAGTGGGCTCCTGAGGTCGGGCCATGGGGGCCCTCGGATACGTGCCAGAAGAGCTACGGGGCTCGACACTACGAAGAGGAAAGGAGTCCAACCGATGGGGAGACTCGAACTCGGCCTCGAATTGCTCCAATTCGAGAGCAACCTGATACGCTTGTTCCAAAGTGGTCGCATTGCGGCGAAAAAGTTCGTATTGATAGTTTGACCGTAGACCTCTCCGAAAGCGTGATATGATCATGGTGCTCTCTTCCGTAACTCCACACTGCAAATAATACTCATCAAACTCGACGGTGTACTCGATCACGAATCGGTTCCCTTGGGAGAGACTTTGCCATTTGTCTATGAGACGTTGGCGATATGAGACAGGAAGGTACTTCTCCCTCAATTTCATTTTCATGTCATCCCAAGTGCCGATCGGGGGTTGACGTCGCTGATTTAGCAGGCTCTCCACATTGGTCCAATAAGTTTGGGTCTGCCCATGCAGCTTCATCTTCGCGTATCGAACTCTTCGGTGGTCCGTCATCTCAAACCACTCGAAGTACCGGTCCATGCCGACCTCCCAATCTAAATATACCTTCAGATCCAAGGACCCGCTAAAAGTGGGAGGGTCTGCACGCACGCCCCTAAGAATGCGGTCGTCATCATCGTCATCACGATTCCGTCGTTGATTCTGACGACCATATCCCCCTTGCTCATTATCAGATGCATAGTCAGCCACCTCATGCACCTGTTGCCTCCCAACATCTATCGCCTGAGCTCTTGGCGTAGCAGGTTGCTGAGCCGGCTCCTGTTGACCATTGGTCGGCGTGGGTTGCGCCGTCGCTGGGGCCCTCTCGAGGACGGCAATCCTCCCTACAAGTCCCTGGATGGACTGGTCCGAAGATTCGGCCCGATCCTCGAGGGCTTTCATCCTCCCTTCTAGACGCGTCCCTACGCCATCTAGACGCGTACTAAGCCCATCCATACGCGTGTCAAGACGATCCATAATGGCTCGGAACATCTCGACCGTCGAGGACTCATCGGAGCTACGGGCTCGGGAATCCGCCATAGGTGGTGGTGGCGAGTATTGGGTATCTCGACGGGTGGGCATGCAAAGACACACGAACTAGGAGACACAAATTGATGCAAACACCAACTAATGCACCTAGACCTAAACCAATATCCGGTACGTTGCGGAGTTAATTGATCCGAAGATCACTCTCGCAAGTGTGCGGCCTTCCTGATTGGCGTAGCCTAACGTTCAGACAACACCTTTTAATATACCGAAGTATCGGGATGAAATATAATTTTAAAACACTTTTGTTTTGTTTTGAAAATAATGATGATCCTAGACTCGACTTAGACCATGATGCATGCAAGACTTATGCAAAGACTACCCTAGACTCGACTCGCTCTGATACCAAACTGATGCGGGACGGACACGGGACCGACTCTAAGTGATATGGGCCTCGGACTCTAAATGCACACACGACCAGCAACATACGATGAGAGAGACATTAGGCCTGACAATAAGAGCTCCTATGGGCTATACGTCGCTAACAGAAACGCAAGCTCACTTGTCGTCCCAAGCGAGGGAAACGCGGATCGTGCGCGGTTGAGAAACCGGCAGAGTTAAGGGTAGTCCGACTCACTTCCGTGCTCGGATCGAGCCACGGGATGGGTCACTCTCTCGCTTACAGCGGTGACATAGACTCACGGGCTAGAATCCTACGCTCTCACAGCAGCATATGACCATATACTAGCTAAGCAAAGTAATGCCGAGAAGTTACGATCGTACCTCCACGCACCCGGCGTGGGGAAGACAACCTCGGCCAAAATTGGACTCCCGGTTAACAAAGTTTTACTGTGGTACAATAACTTGACCCACTCCACGCAGGAGGTAAAAGGTCACATGTGGGGCCCGGGAGTCACGCGAATTGGGTTGACGGGCAGCATCTTGATGTCGCTCCGTCGGTGCCGAAACCCACGTTTAGTGTTGTCCGGACGGCGTGATCTACGGGTTCGGGGGCCCACGGACTGCTCTGTCCTCCGAGTCTGATGGGGTGGGTCCCGCTGTGATGGAGACCCCTGGTGGCGCGCCTCCCTGGAAGGCGATCGGGCGGGAACGCCGGTCGGAGGCCGATCGGCTCCGATCTCCAAGCTTTGGAGTTGCTGCCCACGGACTGGTTGCTTCTGTTTTTAGGCTCGCGATCCGGCGAGATCGGCTGCTGCTATCACTCCTGACGTCAGATCGACGCACAAGAGGTACCGTTGGAAAGTCCTCTCAAAGTCCTTCGACTCTATGGGGCTCAAAAAAATTCACCAGAGCTGTGCTTCTGATGGGCGATTTTAGAACCGGCCTGTCCTCAATTTCAGATCTGACTGGGCAGAAACTGAATTTCCTGAGAGTTGGCGTTGACCGCGCGGTAGACCTCCGATTCAGATCTCGAGCTCCTGAAATTTTGGCACTCAGAAAATCTCAGATCGGAGAGTTAAAATTCGTGGAAGGGGCTGTTGTTGGATGAAGACAGAACTCCGATAAGGTGGCGGTGGCGGTGCGACGGCGGCTCGATGGCGATGATAGATCTGAGCTTCCCACTCAAAAGAGACTTGAAGGAGAGGCTTCACACCTCTGGAAGCAGCCTTCACAGCTGCAAGAAGGGGGAGGAGAGAGGAGGGGTGCGCACCAAGCTTGGGCTCCCAAAGAAATTACTGAATTTTTATGGCATTAATTGTGTAAGAAATGAAAATTATAACTCTTTATATGACTTGACCTCCCATTGGTGGGGACACCGGGTCCACTACCCGGCCCACTACTCGGAGCCGACGCCGCACCGCCCCGACTACACCGAGCTTATGGATCGGAGACTCGATTGAAGACCCGACATACTGAGTAGATATATTTGTGTGTATTTATATCTTTGAGTATTGAGTATTTGTACGTGTGTAAAATACATGTTTTACTACATGTATTCACTTTTGTTTTATTAGGCAAAACTGGTCAAAGTTATTTGTATTTTAATTTTGTTAAACCCACAAAGTCATTAGTGGGTTGGTGGGTTTGTCTTGTTAGGCTAGGGTATAAACATAATTAGTGGAAGTTAGAGGGTCTTGTTGTTATAGCTTTCTTTCTTATATAAGGAGGCTAAGGTGTGTTACGTATGATATGAATGAATGAAAGAATGAATGAATTGATGTTTTGTGTAAGATCTTTCCCCTCTTGCCTTTCCCTTCTCTCTCTTCTCTTTTGTGAGGATTGAGCGTCGCCCGGTGTGAGACCGTCCGGCGTGAGGCCGAGCTGTGTGAGACAGCAGTTATCCGTTCTCGTCCTGTTCGTGATATCGGAGTGCCGTCGATCCATTCCCACGTCGCCGCCGCGTCATATTTGGTATCAGAGCCTAACACGGCGCCTCCCTCGACCCCGGCGTCCCCGTTGTCGGTCTTCCTCTCTCGAGGTTGCTAGAAGTGAAAAAAAAAGAAACAAAAAGAAGAAGAATAGTTGAGTTCTGTTGGTTGAGAAAAAGGAGTGAAAAAAAGAGAAAAAATATTTAGAGATCCTATCATTCGGTTGAGAGATATAGGTTGAGAGAGAAAAAATTCTGAGAAAAAAAAGTTGAGACAGAAAAAAAAAGAAAAAAAATAATTTTCTTTCTCTCTCCCGTAAGTCTCTCTCTCTCTCTATCGCGCTCCCTCTCTCTCTCTATTCCCACTCTCGATTCTCTCTCTGTTACCCCCTCTCTCTCTACCTGTTAGTCTCTCTCTCTCTCTCTCTCACTCTCTCTCTCTCTCCCGCGATCTCTCTCTCTCCCATGTTTTCCTCTCTCTCTCTCTCTCTCGGTTCTCTTTCTGTTTCTTTTTCTCCCCTCAAAAGCTCCCGCGGCCGCGACGATCACCGGCTGCCCACCACCACCGCCAGCTGCCGACTTCGCCCCCTGCACCATTGGCATTGGCAACCCCCACCTCACACCGTGCCACCGTCTCCCGGCACCCTCACCACCGCCGCGATCGCACTGGACGGCCCCCACGCCGCACCTCCCCAGCCTCACCGTCGTCGAGCACCCCTCGCCAGAGAACCCATCCCTCCCCCACCTCCATCTCCACCTCCGCAAGCCGTCGCCGCCTGGCCTCTCTCCACCGCCGCACACCTCCGCCAGCAACCGCTGGCTGCCCTCGCCACCTCCGGCCGCCGCGAGCACCCACCGCAACGCCCCTGCGCCTGCTGCTCCCGGCCGCCCCAGCGCCTTTGCCGCGCCCGCGACCTCCCCACAGCAGTCCCCTGCCGCAGACCCGCTCCCCAACGAACCTCCGCGCAAGCCCGACGACCCCCGTCGCCTCCCTTCACCGCGGCAGTACCCCCTTCCTTTCTCCCTGCACCGCCGGCCGACCTCCGCTCCCCATAGTCACCTCGCGGCCTGCCGTCGCCCACCTTCGCTGACCCACCCGCCGCGTGAGAAACACATGCAGGTGTGAACAAAAGGGTTAAAGTTAAAAAAAAAAGGGAAAGAAGTCAGAAAAGAGAGGTTGTTGGAAGAGTAGGTGAGGTTTGAAAATTAGGTGTGAAAATTGAAAAAAAAAGTGTGAAAAGTCATAAAGAGTAGGTGGAGTTTGAAAAAGAAAAGAAAAAAAAGAGTTGATCGAAGTGTTAATATATATATATATATATAGTATATATAATATTATATATATATCTCTCTCAGAAAAGTCAAAAGAATAATAGTTATATATATTATATTGGATATATGTATATGATATTATATACATATCTATATAATTATATATATACACCATTTGAAGTAAGTTCATAATTGTAGCACTCGAAGTCCACAACGACGGCTTGGCCGGTGCCTTAGTCGCCCGATGGTCGATATACGGTCCACAGTTCACGGAGTTTGAGCGACCGTGAGTCTCCCTGCGCAGAGAAAGTCTGAATCAATTTGTTCCCCTGTGCAGAAAATTTTAAATTAAGCGGTTTGTAATAATGAAATCCTCCCTGCGTGGAGTGAATTTTTTTGTAACCGGTGAAGCTTCTTCGACGCCGTGCGGGCACACACGTCCCCGCTCGCCTTCGTCTCCGGTCGGAGCTTGACTTCTCAGTCAGCTAGGTACGTGCTCCAAATCACTTGCTTATTTAGTATCCTTATCATTTGTCGCGCGACGAAGTGAGAAAGAGCCCGAACCATACAGCATGTCTTCTGAGTGCATCGCTGTGGACGGAAAGTGAGAGCTTGCTTGCACCCATCCTTAGGCCCTAGACTGCCGCATTAGGGCACCCTAATTGTCAGGTGGTAGTTCCACAACTACTTCGCCTACGGGCGAGCAACTTTCCCCTGACCGATCCCTTTGCATATCAGCTGGGTCCACACCTTGCTAATTGTCGGTCCCAGGATTGCATCATCTAGGTCCGAGCTCGTGTATGCCACGTCGGTCTAGGAATTCATCAAGGCCGTCTAGAACGCATGGAACAGGAAAGATATATGGCCGATCCTGACCTCATCACCCAGTTTGAGGAAATGGATGCAATATTTGGTGGCACGCATGTCGAGTACATGTAGGTTGGAGACATTGCCGAGAGTTCTAGCCAGAAAAGATTGGGTGTAGTTCGTTGTATCTCAACACCCCAGGAGGACAATTGGTGCCGAACCTCTATTTTCCAAACCTACATCATGGTGAACTCTCATCCCTGCAAGGTAATCCTTGACAACGGGAGCTGTATCAATGCAGTCTCCTCAGACTTTGTCTCCCGTTTAGGCCTACCTACGCACCCTCATCCAAGGCCATACAACGTAACTTGGGTCGATGACACTTCTATCCCAGTCACCACCACATGTGTCATTCCCATCCAATTTCAGTCCTACCAAGGACAAATCTTATGTGACATAATGCCTATGAAGGCCGGGAGCGTCATCTTAGGACGATCATGGATCTATGATGTAGACCTCGCTACCTTTGGTCGGTCCAATCAGTGCTCCTTCTCCCACAACAGAAAGAAGATTCTGTTGTACCTGGCACCCCCAAAGGTGAGCCCGGGAAAGAGTTCCCCCTCCACCCCCACTGGAACTCCCAAAATTCAGGAGAATCCCCAAACTCCCACTGAAGAGAAACCTCCCCTTCCCTCTTCTCCTACATCTATCACACCCATTTCTGAGGCCCCTAAGGTTAGTCATAACCTAGCTAGGCGCCTTGACTCCATAAACGTCAGTGAGCTAAACAGAGAGGTTGTTGAGGGTGCTCCTGTTTTGGCTGTTGACGTCACCATCACACCCGAGGAGTCTCGAGTCTCAGTCCCAACTGAAGACCCGGCCATACCGCCGGACTTCCAAGGCATCATCCCCGAGGACTTACCTTCTCGACTCCCTCCCATGCGTGATGTACAACATGCTATTGAGCTTGCCCCTGGGTCCACCCTACCCAACCTTCCCCTCGAGTCTAGACTGTCCAAGTCAGCCGAAGAGTTTGCACAACACGTCATTAGTCTGCATGAGTCAGCTGATTCGCATAGGCGTCACCATAAATTTCAAGAAGGTGACTTGGTTATGGTACGGCCCCGGCCCGAACGACTCCTCTCGGGAGCCGTTAAAAAGTTACAAGCATGTAGTGATGGTCCCTTCCCAATCCTGCGAAAGATTGGCGCCAATGCCCATGTTGTGGACTTACCTCCCGAAGAGGGGATTAGCTCGACCTTTAATATGGCAGATCTAGTGGCCTACAAGGAACCCACAGCGATTCCTAGTGACTCTTTCGAGCCTTCTCCTCCCATTGAGAGTGAGCCCACCCCTGTGCATCCCACATCCTTGAGAGCACCGCGCGAGCATATTGAGAGGATACTGGATGAGCAGGTGACCACTACACGGAGCAGGGAGTACCAGCGCTACCTTGTCCGCTGGCAGGACCGTCCACCCTCTGATGATTCTTGAATCAGCCGAGAAGATCTCCAGCGCCTCGATCCAGATCTGCTGGAGCACTACCACAGCAGTGCCCCCCCTTACTCGACGGAGTCGAGTTCCAGCCGCCCCGGGAGGGTTGGTGGGGACACCGGGTCCATTACCGGGCCCACTACTCGGAGCCGACGCCGCACCGCCCCGAATGCACCGAGCTTATGGCTCGGAGACTCGATTGAAGACCCGGCATACTGAGTAGATATACTTGTGTGTATTTATATCTTTGAGTATTGAGTATTTGTACGTGTGTAAAATATATGTTTTACTACATGTATTCACTTTTGTTTTATTAGGCAAAGCTGGTCAAAGTTATTTGTATTTTAATTTTATTAAACCCACAAAGTCATTAGTGGGTTGGTGGGTTTGTCTTGTTAGGTTAGGGTATAAACATAATTAGTGGAAGTTAGAGGGTCTTGTTGTTATAGCTTTCTTTCCTATATAAGGAGGCTAAGGTGTGTTACGTATGATATGAATGGATGAAAGAATGAATTAATTGATGTTTTGTGTAAGAGCTTTCCCCTCTTGCCTTTCCCTTCTCTCTCTTCTCTTTTGTGAGGATTGAGCGTCGCCCGGTGTGAGACCGTCCGGCGTGAGGCCGAGCTGTGTGAGATAGTAGTTATCCGTTCTCGTCCTGTTCGTGATATCGGAGTACCGTCGATCCATTCCCACGTCGCCGCCGCCTCACCCATGGCAAATGACCTTCCATGCCCTCAGATCTAGGGTTGATGAGGGCATCTTGGGAAAGCTAGGAAAATATTTCTCCCATGTGGTCAAAGAGAAGAAAGACAAGAAAAGAAAATAAAACAACTAGCCTAATACTTCCAAAAGAGGGGGCGCCCCCTTCATGGGCCCTTCTTGGGCCACTATGATCCAAGGCCAACAAGGCCCATCCACAAGCCCACTCTATTCCAACTTAGGTGGCCCATGAGAGAGAGAAGCTTAATTGGGCCTTAAGTGGCTTAAGAACCCAATATGAAGCTTAATGAAGCCTCATAGTCCAATATGGCAATCACCCCTTAATAGACTCTAAAGGGCTTAACCCAAATGGCTTATTAAGAGCAATGAGCCCAAAATAAAAACCCAAATAAAACACACATTACAAGCCCAAATACAATGCAAACACGTAATAAAATAATGCAAGTAAATGCTAAAAGTGTCCAAGACTCAAGACGGCGATTCCAGACTATCTCCGAGCCAAAGAGAAGCTGATGTAGCTCGAGTGGTGCTCCGCGTACGGTACCGACGGCTCGCCGGTTCGTGCTTCTCGCTCGCTCTGGTGTCCGCACCACCTCATCATTCGGGGCGGAGACACATCCTATGCGTACGATGATATAGCATGGGAGCGATTGATGCAACCTCCAGTAAATCCACGTCCACCACTAGCTCAGGTGAAATAATATATACAAATCAAATCACATATTTGATTAGAGAGCGTAGGCATATATCTATGTATGATGATGTAAGATATATATTACAGGCCGATCTGACAAATGAACACTGGTCTCGGGTTGCTGCACTGCGACATTCAGTATCTACAGAACCTAGAAGGATATCCACTTCTAGAGAGGCTAGGGGGAGTTCGTCATTTAGAGAGGTGAATTTATATGACTACAAGAAGATTTATATGCTATATTCTATTGCTAATTGAATATGTTGTTGGCTCAATTGTGTAGACTTCGGTCGCATCAAAACAGCCTTCTCAATCAGCTGCACTACGACGCTCAGCGTCTAAGGCACCCATTCAATCGTCTCAAGTATATTTATACGTATATATTTACACTGTACGAAATGACTCAAACTTTTTATTTAACAAAATCTCTAATTCTCAGGCATCTAGAGGGACACAACATGCAGCAGATAAGCGGCCGCCTGCTCCACAGAAGAAACAATCGTCATGGACTACATTATTCAAGAGTAAAAAGGGCACACAACCACCAGTAAATCCGATGGATATTACAGGCTTGGAGACATTAGATCCCAATGCAGATGACGACACTCCTGAGCCATCTGTTGTGTCCCGCATCAGTGGGAGACATGACTCCGATGACGACAGTACACTGACAGGGTCTTCATCCCATAGTCGTGGCAGATCTAAAGGTGGTCAACGGAGTCATCGTGGGGATACTAGTGCTGGTGGCAGAGAGTATAACAGTAGTCAAGGCAGAGGTCATGGGGGCCACAAACGTGCGGTATGGACAGAGGAGCAACAGTTCACACATGTCACGCAAGATGAGGACCACGGTGCTCCATTGCTAGGGGCGAGGCGGGCCGCTGATTATTGGGATCCCTACTATGAAAGTTCTGTTGCAGACAGTACCAGCTATCAAAACATGCTGTCTGATTTTGAGAGGATGAGTACACATGACTCTCAGGGATCTGGAAGTGAGAATGGATGGTCATGGCAGCATCAGCCGATGTATCATGGCGATTCTGAGAGCAGTAATTCATTCTTCCCATCATATCCATATCCTCATGCCCATGCTTCAATGCCGCAATATACCGAAGGATACGATCAGCCCTTAGCTGCGCCATCATCGGTCGTGTATTCACAAGGTTCCCAACAGTATGAATACTACGTACGCATGTACTGGGAGAACTATACAGGTTTCATGCATTGTGAAGATTATTTGTCATATCTGCAGAGGACATATAATGTCAGATTGTTTGGAGATGAGATGTGGTCAAGTTTGAGCCCATATGATTAGGAGTATGTTTTATTTGTTTACATTTATAAGTACCTATAAATTAATCATAATTTTCTTCATATATTGAGTTTTACACTTATCATTCAAGTTACTAATGCAAAATTTTACAATATTTGCAGGTCATTATGGACGTACGATGTCACCCTGCGTGGGAGCATAGGTACACTGTTGAGGGTGATCGACATGTGCACTGTAGATACTGCGGACATCGCGTCACCGACATACACAGATTTGCAGAGCACCTTGCGGGAGTGGGACATGATTATCGTGCATGCTCCTTAGTTCCAGAGGATGTCCGAGATTATTTTCGGACACAGTTACGGGAGGGATATGTTTCTCATAGCAGAGCCAGGGCATCGTCTTCTACGCCCAGGGTACCCCCACCACCAGCACCGGGTAAATCGTGATCTTCCTCCACGTCTAGAGTTCGAGCAGCACTAGCACCAGTCGCACCAGTAACATATGACAGACTTGAATAAATAAATGTAGTTAGGGCTTTTTTAGAGAATTTTATGTACTGTCCACCGCTGCACATGACCCATTATTTGTGCAGATGGTTACATATTTTCAGGCTCACGCATATGCACGTCCACCCACTAGGATAGAGTTAGATTATACGAGTCATCAGTCTCATGTATTTGATTCTAATTGGGTTTCGGGATTCACATATGAGTCAGATGAGTGAGTTTTCACATTTTGTACTTTATGAGTGGAGTTGAATGATGTCATTATTATGTATATGTTCACTTTAACACATTACGATATCTTTTTTTATCTCTTCAAATAACATGTTTAATTGAGAGGTGTAATAGGTTATTTCTATCTAATTAATCCTATGTAATTTAATATGTATCTATGATAAAAAAACTTAACATTCTATTATTTTTCAATACATATATTATTTCATAATTAAAAAATATTATTATTATATTTTAACAATTTTAAAAATTTAAAATTTTTAAAAAATAAAAAATCACATTTTTTCGCCCTTTCGCAGAGCGTATCGGTACGGTGGCCGTCTGCCTATACCGTCCCGTCCAGGGCTGGGACCGGGATGGCCGGTCCGGTAGGGACGGCAAACTCTGAACTTTAGGGGCATTTTAATAATTTTTGAAAGGTTCGGATGTATTTTGATAATTTTTTAATAGCACAAGAGTATTTGTGTGATTCAGGACAGGTCAGGGGCATTTTGATAATATTGATTGAACAAAGGTATTTATGTAATTTAGTATTGAATATGGGTGTGAAGATAATTTGAGACTTAGGAGGGGTATATGTGCAAACATTTTACATCAAAGATCAGCTTTCACATAATTGTTGTGTAGTTGACATCGGATCTAGAGGGGAGGGGTGAATAGATCTGCCCCTCTTTTCGCAATGCAACCCTCTTTAAAGCTAGATGATGAAATAAGTATCGGAATATAACTAGCTTGACGAAGAACACAAATGATTTGCTTGGCAAGATGATTACGCAATATAGATATTGAACATAAGCATGCATCTAACACATATCAATCACACAATGAAACCACAACACAAAGGATTTTAAGGTGGTTCGGACTGAATCCCCAGTCCTACGTCCACCCCTCACCAAATCCGGTGAGGCTTCACTAGTGCAGCACAGCAAACCGCAAATCGGAGAACCACCGATTGCCTTCCTACTAACCACCGGTAGGGACGTCAACACCGCAGATCGGACAACCTCCGATTACCTTCCTACTAATCACCGGTAGGGACGATTTTCAGTTCCAAATGTTTGAATGAAATGGAAAAGAACAAGATATGAAAACACTCAAACAAGATATGAAATATGCTCAAGGAGAAGGATCTTGTCTGAGATTGCTGGGGCTTGAATCTTCTTTTGAAGTAGCTTGAATCACTTGGAGATTTGATGAAGAACTTCTTCCCGGAGTACTGTTCACAGCTACAGTACTCGAACTCTTCTCCCTTGAACACACCCTTGCAGCCTCCTTTGATCTCCCTTATTAGCCTTTCTTGCTTCTACTCTTCTTTGGAGGTTGTTGGATTGAGATATGAACTTGAATCACCTTGAGTTGATGGAGAGAGTGTTGGATGCAGTTTTGATCTTCCTTTTGATCCTCTTGAGTTGATGAAGAGGAAGAAGGATGCAGTTTAGATCACCTTTGAACCCCTTGATTGCTTCTTCTTCCTTGGAGGTTGAGATGGCTTCAGATCTGGACTTGAATGCCTTGGAATGGATGAAGAACTCCTTCCCGAAACACTGTTCACGGAGGTGCTACAGTATCTCGAAAATGGCCTCCCTTGATCTCTCTTGAAACCTTGAAGCATTAGGGTGTCTAACCCTTCAAGTGTTGGTTTTATAGACCTTGAATGGTCCATAGACACCCTCCAGACCAGATCCATAAATCATGGAAGATTAGGTAAGATTTGATTAAACAAATCCATGGAAAGGGGCTGGCCGCGAGGTGGAATTCGAAGTCAAACAAGGCTGCATCGGGGCTGGTGGTCGACCTACAGCTCCTGGCGGTCGACCGCTACTGAGAAATGCTGTAGACGAATGGTCCCTGGGATTTTCGGTCGACCGCTATTGGCTAGCGGTCGACCGCTACTGAGACTCATGCAGTCTGGCAGATGCTGGCTGGGGCGGTCGATCGCCAGCTGGGCAGAATCCAGATTTTCCCGGGTTGGTCCGTTATCTATCTTAGCTCCGCCGCTTAAGTCCTTTAGCAGCCCGTGCATGTTTGTGGCATCACTCTTGATAGTTTAGAAGGTATCAACTGAGTCTTTAACCTTGGATTCTCTTGGCTATACTTCTTTGTGCATTGACCTTGGATGAGTGACGAGCCAAATATGAAATGTCGACTTTTGCTTGTAAGAGAGATGAGATTTGCATCCTTGCTTGGGCGCGATCAATGATCTTTCACTTTGGCCATTGCCACTTGATTCCTTATCCATTCATTGACATATCTGTCATGAATAAAAACATCACGTATGTCAATCACATGAGAGTGGAAGATATCAATGACTAATAGTGTTTAGCCATTATCAAAACCAAGAATACCACAGAACTCATATGACTATAGAATGATGTCGAATGACTCAAGTGACCACAAGATGACTCAAATGACCTCAGGGACACAACATTCTCCCCCCTTTTTGATGATGGCAACACTGTGAGTCATTATGTGATATGAATGTCTAAAATGGCACAAGTTATAACAAATGCAATATATGCAGCTCAAGATTCATGATAGTAATAGCATGGGAATGCAATCATGAATGCAGATATGAATGCTATGCAATATGAATGCTAGCAGTTATGCAAGCCCCAAGTCCCATCACATACACATATGAGATGCAAAGGGAGCAATGGATTCTCTCCCCTTGGACTCTCCCCGTACACCATTCACACAACCCCCAAGGACAACGCGATAACGCATAGCTAACGCGATAAAGGACGCACTCAAAGAATTCTCCCCCTTTGCCAACAGCAAAAAGGAGTAATAAAGTGAAATATCTGTGAGACCAGAGCTGAAAGGAGTGAAGAGCAACCCATTATATGCAAACCTGAAACAGACCGTGAGCAACATATATGGTTCAAATCTAATGAAATCCGAATTCATCAACAGAGTTCGAAAAGTAGCTACATCCAAGATGTAATAGAAATGAACCAAAGGTGCAAATCATGACAATGTTTAACCGTCCATTGTCTTATATATCCATATTCAGTAACGACAAAGGGAATAACACAAAAGCATGTATTGAGGCTAAACAAGCAAGATTGAAGCATAGAATTGAATGATTGTAGCATATGTTGATTTTCAATATCTTTAGTATTTGAATGCACATGACTCACTTTATACGAGCAATCAAGTTTAGTTCATGCCTCCTAGCCGTAAGAATACACGTTGTTTAGATGCCAATATCCCTAGGTATTTGGCAAGACTGACGGTTATGCTTCAGAATGAATAGAGATAGCAAAGTCACGTCATGACATATCCAATCTCATTTCTTTGATGAGAAGATATATTTCTCAGCAATTATGTCAGTGCTCTGCCTAGAGTCCAAATAGAATGACGACAGAGATAACAGGGCCACATCATGACATATTATTTGTCACTTGATTTTGATGACATGACATGTTTCTCTGTGCAACAATATCATTGCTCTGTCAAAATAATTTTCAAGAATTCCAGCTCATCAATATGTTTAGAAGCAATACTAAGCATGAGTGTATCACCAAAGTTGTCAAGACGTTTGGATTTTCAGATTTCATGATAGTCATGCAAAACACAATATGCAGTCTCTAGTTAAGGTCTATTAAAGCTTCAGAACATAGATGATTTCAAACAAGATATATCAGAACTACAAGGAAATCATTAAATCTGAACCATTTTCATTGAATGGACAAGCATCAAGGCACATAATAGAAAGGTCTTACACCATATGTTCGTCAGTCTCATGATCTCAAATTCAGACTGTAAGCCAAGAAGTACAGATTGCAAGAGGTTAAGAGAATCAACAAAACTCCCCCTAAGGATATGCAATGAATTCACTGAAGGAGTTATGTTTGCAAGCAAGTTGAAACGTTTTCCTTATGAAGGTGACAGAAATGAAATGTATGACCCAACCTGTGGTTGTACACTTATTAAATGTCACAGAATGAATATGAAATATATGCATGAATGTTGCACAAGGACAACTCCCCCTTACTATATGGCCTATATGCGACATTGACACATGGTACTTGGCGGAGGTGAAACCTCACGCATATTGAGTGCTTCGTGACAAGCATAGCCTGCCATTCCATACATCAACATTTGATATACCATGGCCATACAAGAATGATGCGGCACAAACCATGCAATGCATTGTGAACATAAATTCAACTTTATTATGCAACTACATGCAATGCGACACCATATGCAAAAAGACATATTGACATATAAACAATGCATAAATACCAACGTGCAAAACACACAGCTAATTGAATATGATCATCATTTCAAATTCTTATTGGCCTGAGGTCGGCAAAGACCAAGCTCCCTTCTGAGCGTTGAAAACCTGTCATTACACAAGGACTTGGTGAAAATATCAGCAATTTGATTTAGAGTATCAACAAAATGCAGTTCAAAATTTTTCTTACTGACCTCGTCTCTAATGAAGTGATGTCTAATCTCAATATGCTTAGTCCTAGAGTGCCGGACTGGATTTTTTGCAAGGTTGATAGCACTAGTGTTATCACACAGAATCGGGACACAGCCAAGATCCACTAGGTAGTCTTGGAGTTGGTGTTTAATCCACAACACTTGGGTGCCACAGCTCCCCGCAGCAACATATTCTGCCTCCGCGGTTGAGAGGGCAACTGAGTGTTGTTTCTTGGAAGCCCAAGAAACTAAACATCCGCCTAGAAATTGGCAATAGCCACTAGTACTCTTACGATCCAGCTTGCATCCAGCGTAGTCCGCATCAGAATAAGATATAAGAGATAAATCACATGACGACGGATACCACAATCCCAAATCTTGAGTGCCGGCAAGATATCGAAGGATACGTTTGACGGCAGTCAAATGGGATTATCTAGAATTAGTTTGAAATCTAGCACAAAGACATACACTAAACTGGATATCTGGTCGGGATGCAGTCAAATAAAGCAAAGAACCAATCATACCTCTATAGACCTTTGCATCCACCAATTTATCATTTTCATCTGAATCCAGTGAAGTTGAGGTGCTCATCGGAGTTCCAATGATTTTGCTGTTTGCCATGTCAAATCTATTTAGCAGCTCCTTGATGTATTTGGCTTGGCTTATGAAGCAACCATCTTCTCCTTGGTTGACCTGCAAACCTAGAAAGAATTGAAGTTCTCCCATTAGGCTCATCTCAAATTCGCTAGTCATGAGGTTATCAAATTCCTCACACATTTCAGATTTTGTAGAACCAAACACAATGTCATCAACATAAATTTGAACAATCAAGATGTTCTTACCTTGCTTCTTGGTGAAACGTGTTTGATCTACCTTACCTCGTGTGTACCCTTTTTCAATGAGGAACGAGTTTAGTCTCTCATATCAAGCTCTTGGTGCTTGCTTAAGTCTATAAAGCGCCCTGTCTAGCTTGTATACAAAATCTGCATTGTTAGAATTCTCAAAGCCGGGACTGCTCAACGTAGACTTCTTCTTTGATCAAGCCATTCAAGAAAGCACTTTTGACATCCATTTGATAAAGTTTTATTCTAAGGGAGCATGCAAAGGCAAGTAAAATTCTGATGGCTTCGAGTCTAGCAACTGGGGCATAAGATTCATCAAAGTTTACCCCAAACTCTTGATTATACCCTTGAGCCACCAATCAAGCCTTATTTCTTATTATCTTGCCATCCTCACTTAGTTTGTTCCTAAAGACTCATTTAGTGCCTATGACAGATTGTGATGAAGGTCTAGGAACAAGATGTCAAACTTTGTTTCTCTCAAACTGGTTTAACTCTTCTTGCATGGAATTTATCCAATTTTCATCTTTTAAAGCATCATCAATATTTTTGGGTTCATGCTGCGAGACAAGAGCAAGTTGATCTAATTCTTCCACAATTTTAAAATGTGACCTAGTTCTAGGTGGGTCATTCAAGCTACCAATGACATTCTCCAAGGGATGATCCTTAAGAATTCTAATGTTTGTAGAATCGTTACCTTCTCCTGGAGCTTGATCCCTTGCATTGCTTGATTCAGCTAGGTCACCATCTTCTTTTATTTCTTCTTGTGGAGGATCACTCTTGTCCTTTATGCTTAGGAATTCCCCATCTTCATCGTTTTTCCTGCAAGAGTTATCATTGTTAGAATCATGATATTCATCAAAGGAAACATGGGGTGATTCTTCCACAGTTTGACTTTTTATATTGTAAATTCTATAAGCCCTAGATCTATCAGAATATCCAAGGAATATACCTTCATCGCTCTTGGGCTCGAATTTATCTAAGTCTCTTTTGTCATTGTTGTGAATGAAGCATTTCGATCCAAACACTTTCATATGTGAGAGAGATGGCTTTTTACCTTTTAGCAACTCATAATGAGTCTTTTTGGTGTGTGGCCTTACCATAGAGCGGTTGATAATGTAACATGCCGAGTTTACCGCTTCAACCCAAAACCTCATTGGAAGTTGCCGTTCAGCAAGCATGGTTCTTGCCATCTCTACAAGTGTCCGGTTTCTCCTTTCAACCACACCGTTTTGCTCCGGCGTTCTTGGTGAAGAAAATCGGTGTGAAATCCCTTCGGCCCTGCAAAGGTTATAGAAGTTAGCATTTTCAAATTCACCACCGTGATCAGATTGAATCTTGAAAATTTTAAACTCACCGTCCTGCTTTATCTTCATGTAGAGTGCCTGAAACTCATCAAAAGCATCATTTTTATGTATGAGAAAGAAAACCCATGTGAACCTAGAAAAGTCATCCACCAAGACATATCCATATTTTCTACCACTTAAGATAGCAGTTCTGGTTGGGCCAAATAGGTCCATATGAATTAGCTCGAGTGGTTTGGATGATGTATTTTCAGATCTTCCTTTGAATGATTTTCTAGTTTGTTTACCTATGGCACATGCATCACACAATTTGTTTTCTTGTTTAAAGGATAGTTCAGGCAAACCTTTCACCATTGAATGCTTCAAGAGTTTATGCAAGACATTGTAGCTAGCATGTCCTAGTCTACGATGTCATATCCATGCAAGTTCAGATTTTGGTGCAGCAAGACAAAGATTTAAATGAGCAGGATCATCTAAGTCAATCATGTAAACATTGTTAACTCTCTTACCAGAAAATTTTACTTTGTCAGATTTTGGTTCAAGAATTCTGCATTCATGAGAGTCAAACAACACTTTGTGACCCTTATCACACAATTGACTTATACTAAGCAGGTTATATTTCAATCCTTCAACTAACAACACGTTACAAATGGAGTTGGAGAGGTTCTTACCTACATTACCTGTTCCAATGATTTTTCCTTTATTGTTTCCTCCAAATGTGACATATTCTCCTTCCTTTTCCTTCAAGAGACAAAATTTTAATTTGTCTCCAGTCATGTGTCTTGAACAGCCGCTATCAAGGTACCACATGTTATACATGGCTGCAAGACATTCCTGTATAAGCAATTAAGCAATGGTGTTTGGAACCCAACCAAATTTGGCTCCCTTCAAGCTTTTCAGAATTTCAAAACATGAAACCATTTCTTTTGGAATCTAAACCTTCTTAACATTCATGCTTTGTTTGCTTAGAGCAGGGATTTGATTTTTCTTTTCCATCTTCACATTCAATTTTTGTTTAGAAGCTCTTTGTTGGATTTTGTGAAAGTTTGAGGAGGTTTGCTTCTTAAACCATTGAGGCTGTTGGTTGGTTTTGGGTTGAAACTAATTGTTTTGCCACCTATGAGATTTATGAACACAGAAATCACAATTTTCCCAATGATATGGTGATGCTGACCTATATGAGTGTGCAATCCAATTGTGGTGAAATCTGGAAGGTTGAGCATGCAATGGCTAAGGAAGTGTTGACCTATGCTGCGGGGAAAGTCGACATTTCTTAGGTTTTTGGACAGACTTTTTGGGAATGTTGGTGACTGCCTCTTCAATCTTTTCTTTCCCTTTCTCCTTTTGTTTTTGCTGGTTTTGTGTGGGAGTTGTGTTTGAGGTGGAAGCTTCGGAAGATGAAATAAATGTGACAGTTTTTAGCCCAATTGGCCTTTTGTTTGTTGGTTCAAAACATAACCCTTCCTTGTTGAAGTTCATTCTAGTATCTAGCAATGCATCTAGGTTTTCTCTTCCATCCACAAATTTTTCTAAAGATTGTTGTTTGTCTTTTAATTCTTTTTGTAGGTTTTCAATATTTTGTAAGAGTTGAGTGTTGACATGTTTGACAGCTTCATACTTCTCATTGCTTAATTTACTATCCTTTTCATAGGTTTACATTTTGAGTTTCATGCTGTCAATCTCATTTCTCAAATTTTCATTTTCAGTTTCCAAGTCAGCCATTTCTTTTCTTCCTTCCTCCAAATTCTCAATCATTTTCTTAAGATCTTCAATTTCAGTTTCAAGTAGAACATTCTTATCATTCATATCATGATCATGCACAAATGAGTTAATTTTCTTTTTCAATGATTTATTCTCTTTTTTGTATATTTCATATTTTTCCATGAGTTGTATATATGCATCTTCCCAATCATCAATTGTATAATCTTCAAATGGAGAATTTACCTCAGTTTCTTCGTCACCTTTGGCCATAAGACAGAAATCTTCTTTTTCTTTGTCCGAGGAGCTAGTTCCGTCATCACTTTCCTCTTCATCGCTCCATGTGGACACCATGACCTTGTTCTTCTTCTTGCCCTTCCATTTGTCGGCTTTTCTCAATCTGTCGAGATAATCATTCTTGAAATGTCCTGGTTTATTACAAGAATAGCAAATGATTTTGTCAGATTTCTTAGAGTTTTCAGAATTAGATTTGAAACCATTTCTTACCTTTGACCTTCCTCTCATGAAGCTCTTACCTTCTTTTCTCAGGAATTTTTTGAACTTACGTGTGAGCATGGCTACGTCATCCTCTTCTCGCTCACTTGCCGAATCCTCACCTTCATCAGAAGTGCCATGACCGCTGTGTCCTGCTTTAAGAGCTAGGGACTTCTTCTTAGGTGCCTCAGCCTCTTTGTTCTTGAGGTTGATCTCATAGGTCATCAATGGCCCAATGAGTTCATCTACCTTGGTAGTTGCGAGATCTCTCGCTTCTTCAACCACGGTAGCCTTTGTGTGCCATGCTGGAGTTAACGATCTGAGAATTTTCCTTACAATTTCTTGCTCTGAATATTTCTTTCCCAAATCAGTTAAACTATTAGTAAGCACAGTAATTCGAGCATACATATCTTGAATTGATTCATCAGGCTTCATGCGGAACATTTCATATTCAGCAATTAAAATGTTGGCTTTTGTTTCTCGTACCTGAGAGGTTCCTTCGTAGATTACCTCTAGCTTGTCCCACATTAGTTTTGCAGATGTGCAGGTAGCCACTCTTGAGAATTCAACTGGATGGAGTGAACATTGCATGATGTGTTTGGCACTCCAGTTGACAGTGGATTGCCTTATCTGTTCTTTGGTCCACAAGTCCTAATTAACCGTAAGCTCATACGGACCTTTGCTGATCACTCGTCAAAGTTCGTAGTCTTGGGCGTGAATGAACACCTGCATACGATGTTTCCAATAGGGATAATTAGATCCAATGAAATAAGGAGGCCTATTCACAGAATGTCCTTCAGGTAAATAACCCTTAGACGCTGATCCACCATTTCCCTCAAGGTCGTTAGACCCCATAATGAGAGATTAGGCTCTGATACCACTTGTTGTGTAGTGGACAACGGATCTAGAGGGGAGGGGTGAATAGATCTGCCCCTCTTTTTGTAATGCAACCCTATTTAAAGCTAGATGATGAAATAAGCAGCGGAATATAATTAGCTTGACGAAGAACACAAATGATTTGCTTGGCAAGATGATTACGCAATATAGATATTGAACCTAAGCATGCATCAACACATCAATCGCACAATCAAACCACAACACAAAGGATTTTAAGGTGGTTCGGACTGAATCCCCAGTCCTACGTCCACCCCTCACCAAATCCGGTGAGGCTTCACTAGTGCAGCACACCAAACCGTAAATCGGAGAACCACCGATTGCCTTCCTACTAACCACCGGTAGGGACGTCAACACCGCAGATCGGACAACCTCCGATTGCCTTCCTACTAATCACCGGTAGGGACGATTTTCAGTTCCAAATGTTTGAATGAAATGGAAAAGAACAAGATATGAAAACACTCAAACAAGATATGAAATATGCTCAAGGAGAAGGATCTTGTCTGAGATTGTTGGGGCTTGAATCTTCTTTTGAAGTAGCTTGAATCACTTGGAGATTTGATGAAGAACTTCTTCCCGGAGTACTGTTCACAGCTATAGTACTCGAACTCTTCTCCCTTGAACACATCCTTGCAGCCTCCTTTGATCTCCCTTATTAGCCTTTCTTGCTTCTACTCTTCTTTGGAGGTTGCTGGATTGAGATATGAACTTGAATCACCTTGAGTTGATGGAGAGAGTGTTGGATGTAGCTTTGATCTTCCTTTTGATCCTCTTGAGTTGATGAAGAGGAAGAAGGATGCAGTTTAGATCACCTTTGAACCCCTTGATTGCTTCTTCTTCCTTGGAGGTTGAGATGGCTTCAGATCTGGACTTGAATGCCTTGGAATGGATGAAGAACTCCTTCCCGAAACACTGTTCACGGAGGTGCTACAGTACCTCGAAAATGGCCTCCATTGATCTCTCTTGAAACCTTGAAGCATTAGGGTGTCTAACCCTTCAAGTGTTGGTTTTATAGACCTTGAATGGTCCATAGACACCCTCCAGACCAGATCCATAAATCATGGAAGATTAGGTAAGGTTTGATTAAACAAATCCATGGAAAGGGGCTGGCCACGAGGTGGAATTCGAAGTCAAATAAGGTTGCATCGGGGCTGGCGGTCGACCTGCAGCTCCTGGCGGTCGACCGCTACTGAGAAATGCTGTAGACGAATGGCCCCTGGGATTTTCGGTCGACCGCTATTGGCTGGCGGTCGACCGCTACTGAGACTCATGCAGTCTGGCAGATGCTGGCTGGGGCGGTCGACCGCCCCTGTGCTGGCGGTCGACCGCCAGTTGGGTAGAATTCGGATTTTCCCGGGTTGGTCCGTTATCTATCTTAGCTCCGCCGTTTAAGTCCTTTAGCAGCCCGTGCATGTTTGTGACATCACTCTTGATAGTCTAGAAGGTATCAACTGAGTCTTTAACCTTGGATTCTCTTGGCTATACTTCTTTGTGCATTGACCTTGGATGAGTGACGAGCCGAATATGAAATGTCGACTTTTACTTGTAAGAGAGATGAGATTTGCATCCTTGCTTGGGCGCGATCAATGAGCTTTCACTTTGGCCATTGCCACTTGATTCCTTGTCCATTCATTGGCATATCTGTCATGAATAAAAATATCACGTATGTCAATCACATGAGAGTGGAAGATATCAATGACTAATAGTGTTTAGCCATTATCAAAACAAAGAATACCACAGAACTCATATGACTATAGAATGATGTCGAATGACCCAAGTGACCACATGATGACTCAAATAACCTCAGGGACACAACAATAATTAGTTAGAAGTCGGGGTATTTTTATAATTCTTTGAAAGAAATAAATTTTTTTTGCATAAATATAGGGGTTTCTTGTAAATATAAGACTTTGTCGATAAATTGTAGATTATAAGATTTTTTGGCAAAAATACGATACATATCTATAATTTTTAAAATTTGTAGAGTGTTTTTATAATTATAATATAGTGAGGTTTTTTTGATAATTTTAAAGTATTTTTATAATTTTTCATTAATTCAAAAAATATAATATTTTCTTTCAAATTATATTAAAAAATACATCACAAGACTCTTAGAGATAAAAGTACAAATCTCGAGAGTATTTATAAATCATATCATTTTATCGGTTTTCACACAAATACAAAGAACAAATCCTTCGAACGCGCCTTGCAATGCCTCCGAGGGATCGAGACTCCGAGTAAGGTTTTTTTGGATCTCCTTTACAAGGGACCCACGGGGATATTTATAAAGCTTATGACTCATTTGGGACCGGATAGGTCCCTTGGGAGACCTATCCGAGACCAAATGACCCCGTCCTCTCCTCTATTTTTTTATTTTCATAATTTTTTGTGGCCCAGATAGGCATGCAAGGATTATCGGGTTCGAATAGGTCTCCGTAGGTACTTGTTCGACTCAGATAAGTCCTCGAAGGGACCTGTTCGGCCCGAGTACGTCCCTCATGGGACCTACTAGGTCCCAATAGGATGAGAGGTGGGGAGAGGGGGTTCACCCCCTATAAAAGGTGCTCCTCTTTTTTCTTTTTTGCTTTGGTTTTGGTACTTGGCCACGCGATTAAGAGAAAGTGACATCTCATTTATGCTTTGTGCTTATTTTTTTTGCTCCGTCTGCGTCGTTCATCGAGGGAGGAAGCTTCTATCATGTTGGACCATCTTGTCGACATGTGTCAGACGCCTCGCAGGTGAGACGAAGATATACATCTAATTGTCTTTGCTGCGAGAAATTTCCCCTTAACGTCAGGCATCCGATGGGAGTTTTTGAGATTTGGAATTTGTGCGGAACTTTAACGACATTAGGTTTTGTGCCATTTATCGGTTGTCATCCGACTGAATTAATTTCAAATATCTCGATTAATTAGAGAAAATGGCGGGACTTCTGATGAGACTTTTGGAGTTTGAAAATGATTTGTCGGAGAAACGATGCTAGCTTTATGCTATTTAACGACTGTTATTGAATTGAATTGATTTTTGTTTATCTTGATTGACTCAATAAAAATAATGGGCTCAACAATGGATTAAGCATATATGTAAAAAAAACTAAGTAATGAACTTTGAAATACCATGAGAAGAATTAACACAGTCGCTCGCCTTTTAATCATAGCAAAGCACTCTGAATTCTTGAAATTTTGTAAGCAACAATCAACAAGTCAGAGTGGATAAATTTTGCAACCAAGGCAAACCAGTCGCCTCAAACAGTCAAGTTCAATAAATATAAGTAAAATTAAGTGTGCCAATTTTCAGACATGGCCATCGTTGGCTTGCGGCTACGACGTTGGGGGCGCATATGAAATAATAAGGTGGGGGCGCATCCGTCCTTGTGGATCGACCACTTTGATGACTAGATTCGTTCTAGCTTAGACGACGGGTGGGTATGATCCGTCTGGAAAATTTTGCAACTAAGTCAAATCTGCAGTCCGATCTGTTGTCTGTTGGCCACATCCAACATGGGCCACTTTTATTGCGCGGATTTGGCGTCATTCTGCCATCGGCCTTCGCTCTGTGCAGATCCTATGGGGCCGTTTGGTACGGGGTTAGAGCGAGGATATCTCCGCTCTAACCCCGTTCTACGTTTGGTATAGTTAAAATAGACGGGGATAACTCGGGTTAAAGAAAATAAGGTTAACCCTAATTTTGGGGTTAGAAACGGGGATAAATCATTCCAACCTTTTGTTGGAATGACTTATCCCCATTTTTTTAACCTCATTTCATCCATTGTGTATCAAACGTACATGAGAATAAGATTAGACATAAATTATCCTAGAATGACTTACACATATTCTCCTCAAAATTTATCCCGATACCAAACATCACCTATGGGATTCGACTGGCTAACGACGTATCGACACTGGATCCGCACAGGCGGAGGGCTGATCAGGTCTCCTCGACGTCGAATTTGGCCATTGGAGGCTAGTTCAACCTTCCATGTGCACGTACGATGGGGATCTGTCGTTGGCCGGTCGGAGCGCCACCGGATCTGCTCATGGTAAGGGTAAATCTATAACACCCGAGTCCGTCCGAAATCTAAAGATAATTAAATATTTTATATTTAGAGTCTATATAAATTTTAAGTTCTCTTAATTAAAGTCTAATATTTTAAACGGTATAATTTAACGAACTTTATTAAGTAAATTAAATAGATATCTTACGTTATTAATATGTAACTTTTCGTAGGAGTGTTAGAATGGGGTCAATATTAGATCCGTTGAAAAGAGAATCTAAAAATCTACAAATTTCATGTTGAATAATTTTTTAAATTTAAATATTTGGTAAATAAAAATGAGATAGAATGATTTAATCTTTTGAAATCTTGTTATTGATAATTATTTGATGGATTTTTATGAAAAAAACCCACCCCTCTATTATTCCCTTGTTCTCATCCACGAAGGTTATATATATATATATATAAAACCCAAAAATCCCCCACGTGTCTATCCCCCCTCCCCACATAATCCTTCCCACTTAAACCTCCCCCTCCATCTTTCTCCCCCACGTAACCCTCCCCCTTCTTCTTATCCCCCCCCTTCTCCCTATATAAACTCCATCTCCCCCCCTCTTTCTCTCCCGCATCCCACGCTTCTACCTCCCTCTCTCTTCTCTCGTCTCCTCCCTCTCACAACACACACACACACACACACACTCTCTCTCTCTCTCTCCCTCCCCTTTTATTATTATTTTTCTCATCTGTCTCTCTCTCTCCCCCATCTCTCTCTCTCCCTCCCTCTCTCTCTCTCACTCATGTTCTCTCACCTCTCCCTCTCTCTTTTTATTATTATTATTTCTCTCTCTTTCTTTCATCTCTCTCTCTCTCTCATCTCTCTTCTCACCCTCTCTCTCTTATAAATTAACGGAGAAAACAAGACGAAGTCGAGAAAAATAATACGGAGTCGGAATATGATGAAATTTTGACAGAAGTCTAGACGGAGAATTCGAGAAGTTTATTTGGACTATTTTACATTCTTTACGTAGGAATCCGCCCCTACGGGTAAGTTACGGGTTGTTTAAATTTTATTATTTGGAGATGATATAATAAGATAAAAATTATTTTGGGGGAGTCCACCTAAAAGGTAGTCACATGATAAACCGAGTGCATGTTATTTGTTATTTACAATTATTTGATTTGATTTTATTTGAAATGTAATTTAAGTCAGTGATTTATTTAACCCAATGATCTATATTTAGAATCAGTTATTTATTTAGTTACCATTCTGTAAAAATATTATTTTTCTCTCTAATCTCTCTTTAATCTCTTTCTACTTTCTCCCTCTACTTTCTCTCTCTACTCTCTCTCTACTCTAATCTCTTCGAATGTTATATAACAGTAATTTATTTAGTTAATAAATTTTATCCACGATCTTACGATTAAAATCTAATTTATGATATTAAATATGATTAAGTTATTTTAGAAAATTTAATAGCAAGATTTAAGTATGGAGATGACTATGTAATAAGAATAATAATAGGAATAAAAATTTGATTAAGCATATGGACTGTGTCACTTTAAGGAGATGTGGGGCGACAAACCGTAGTTAGCTTTCGTTACGGGATTAGGCCCATTTCCGAGGACAAACGAACTTCTGAAAAATTCGGAACCCAAAATAAGAAAAATTATCTGGGGAATGGTGGAGTATTAACTCCCGATCCTGCGTGGTTGATCAAGGCCGACAGACTCCAGCGTTTAGACCATTTATCTTTATGTCGACGTATGGATGCCTAAGTATGTGTTTGCTACTGTTTTTAGTGACAGGATGCCTGTCCAATATATGCTGTCAAATAATATGAAGTTTAGATTTAATATATGACTTTGATATGATCTGAAAATAAGTTCATCTCTATAAACTCTGATTTAGCTAAGATATGTACTATGCCATTTATATATAAGTCAGATAAGATTTGTTATACGTATTTGCTTATAAGAAGAAAAATTATTCTGCTATACTAGTTTTCCTTCGCATTCATAGTATATGAACAATCCAATGAAATGGTGATTAACTGTATCTATATATCATGGATTTACACAGTTTAGTATATGATAAGCATGTGATTGGTTTTAATGCCAACTGAGTCTTTGGACTCATATCTGTTGCCTAACCATTTCTGGAAACTGACAAGTGAGTATCTCAACTTCGACGAACAGTAGGTCGGAGGGTGATCTTGGGCGTAATTTGAATTTCCGCTGCGTAGAATAAGTAGATTTGGTTTTCTTTTGAATATTGAATGTAAATATGACTTTTGGGTAGAAATATATAGTACTCTGTATACGATGTAAATTATGAGTGTTTATCTTATGGAAAATGTATGATTTTATCTTTTGGAATATGTGATGGTTTGGCCTTTAGCGCCTTGCAAATATCTCAGCCCATAACACTTCCGTCCATCTGCTGTGACGTCTCTGGACACGATACGGGATCGCGGGAAGGGGGCGCCACAGAGAGTGGTATCAGAGTAAAGTTGTGAGGTTTGAAATTATTTACAGCCATATGATTTATACACCATACCACAAGATCTTAGGCATTTATTTTAGAATTTGATGTCAACCTAGAAGCATACTAATTCGGATTAGTTCTACCTCGCAGGAGATGGCAGAGAGTGATAGGGTTGAGATTAATACTTCTCCCGAGGAGTCTGCGCCCTCAAATGGCACATCACGAGGGGTTGTTGGGGAAGCAATACATGGCGAGCTTGCTCCCGGTGGGCAGGATGTGTTGTCTACTCAGGGTGTGTCAGACTTTAGGAGGGTTCACACAAGCTTTTCAAGGGTTAGTGCAGACTATGCAGTTACATGTCCAAACTCAGGCGATGATGCAAGCCCAATTACAAACCCGTATGCAAGAACAACCGAATAGGGTAGCAGGTGCTAATTTTATGGAGAAGTTCAAGAAAATGAGTTGTCCTTCTTTTACGGGGGAGAGTCAACCGGAGATTGTGAAAAATTGGGTGAGGGAAGTTGAAAAGATTTTCACAGCCATTAGATGTGCAGAGCAGGATAAGGTGATATTAGCTACATTTATGCTTAAGGACCGTGCGGACGAGTGGTGGAGGTCTGCACTTAGGACCACTTTTAGAGATAGAGAGATTGAGATTGGATGGAATGAATTTCTTGATGCTTTCCATGTAAAATTTCTCCCTCAGCATGTGAAGGATAGGAAAGAAGTAGAATTTTTAAATCTAACTCAAGGAAGTATATCGGTTGTCGACTATGAAGCAAAATTTACTGAATTGGAAAAGTATGCCCCCCATATTTGTTCTGATGAGCAGAGAAGAGTGAAGAAATTTGTTAGAGGTCTGAAGAGCAATATTAGAAGTAAAGTTGTAATTTTTGATCATCAAACTATGGCAGCAGCCTTGAGAACCGCTTTCATTATAGAAACTGAGTATGATGAATTCTTAGTAGAAAGACAAAAAGATAATGCAAAAAGGGGCAATCTTGGTTCAGCCGTGAGAAAAGATAAGAAGCCGAAGATAGCATTTCCAGATAGAGTTCAGCCCGTTAGAAGGGATAATATGCCAGTTTGTCAGCAGTGCGGAATGCAGCATAGAGGTAGGGAATGTTAGCGGGCCGTTGGAAAATACTTTTCATGTGGTGAGACTGGACATATGATAAGAGATTGTCCAAAAAGACTAAGACAAGAGTAGCAACCACAACATCAGCGGAGGGTTCAAGCCAGAGTTTATGCATTAACAAAGGAAGATACCCGGGATGCCAATGCAGTAGCTGAAGGTATTATTCTTATCGATACTATGCATGTTAGAGTTTTATTTAATCCGGGTGCTACACATTCCTTTATTTCTTTGGGATTTACTGAATTATTGAAAGATAAACAAATTATGAACACTGATGAGATGTCCATTAACACACCAACTGGGGAGATAGCTAGAACGACTTATGTTATTCCTAGCATTGATGTAGTGATTCAGGGGAGGATTATGCCAGCATGTGTATATCTGCTAGAAATGAATGATTTTGATATCTTGGAAATGGATTGGTTAGATATAAATTTTGCCCTTCTAGATTATCATGGAAAGAAAGTGATTTTTCAGAAACTTGGAGAGCAGATATTTCACTATCAATGTCCAAGGCACCGTTCTAGTAGAACACTAATTTCAGCACTTAGGGTTTTGAAATTGCTTAGAAGTGGATGTCAATGTTATTTGGCTAGCGTAGTGGCTATTCCTTCTAATGAAAATAAGAAAACCCCCTCAGATATTGATGTTGTCAAAGAATTTTCAGATGTATTCCCCGATGAACTTCCGGGTTTGCCACCACACCGAGAGGTGGAGTTCATTATTGAACTCTCACCGGGTACTTTACCCATTTCCATCCCTCCCTACAGAATGGCACTAGCCGAATTGGCAGAATTGAAGAAACAATTGCAAGAACTGCTAGATAAGGGATTTATTCAACCAAGTGTATCCCCTTGGGGTGCACCTGTTCTATTTGTTAGAAAGAAAGATGGGTCACTTAGATTATGCATTGACCATAGGAAATTGAATCAAGTGACCATTAAGAATAAGTACCCTTTGCCAAGGATTGATGATTTATTTGATCAGTTACGAGCTGCCACAGTATTTTCAAAGATTGATCTCAGATCTGGATACCACCAATTAAGGATAAGGGAAGAAGATATCTCAAAAATTACTTTCAGAACACGATATGGGCATTATGAATTTTTGGTTATACCATTTGGGTTAACTAATGCACCAGCAACATTTCTGGATTTGATGAATAGAGTTTTCCAACCATATCTGGATACATTTATAGTGGTGTTTATTGATGATGTGTTGATATATTCTCCCACTGTTGAAACTCATCAAGAACATTTGAGGATTGTGCTGGAAACCTTAAGAAGTCATCAACTGTATGTAAAATTTAGTAAATGTGAATTCTGGTTGGATAAGGTCCAATTCTTAGGGCATATCATTTCTGGTGATGGAGTGTCTATTGATCCAGCCAAAGTTGAGGCAGTTTTGCATTGGGAAAAGTCGAAGAATGTCAGTGAAATTAGGAGCTTTTTGGGTCTTGCAGGCTACTACCGCAGGTTTATTGAAGGTTTTTCATCTATCGCAGCTCCTATGACCAAATTAACTAGAAAATGAGTTCCTTTTGAATGGTCAGATAAATGTGAAATGAATTTTCAAGAGTTAAAAATAAGGTTAACTACAGCCCCAGTACTTACTTTACCTTGTGGGTCAGGAGGGTTTGTAGTATATACAGATGCCTCTAGAAAAGGACTAGGATGTGTCCTGATGCAGAATGGCAAAGTAGTAGCTTATGCATCCAGACAATTAAAGACCCATGAGATGAATTATCCAACACATGATTTGGAGTTGGCAGTGGTGGTACATGCCGTGAAAATTTGGCGACATTATTTGTATGGTGAGCAGTTTAAAGTATTTACAGACCATCAGAGTTTAAAATATATTTTCTCTCAGAAAGAATTAAATTTAAGGCAGAGAAGGTGGATTGAATTTTTGAATGATTATGATTTCACATTAAATTACCACCCAGGAAAAATAAATATGGTAGCAGATGCACTCAGCAGGAAGAGGCTAATGGCAATCCAGTTGTGCCAAACTTGGAGAATGATATCTGATATAGTGGAGTATTCTCCGGTTTGCAAAGGGAAAAACTTATTTCTGTCCCAACTAACGATTCAGTCTGCAATGATTGAGCGAATTGTGCAAGCACAACTAAATGATCAGCAGTTACAGGGATTGATTGGCACACTGAGATTTACTCAAAGTGCAGATGGGGCAATCAGATTTCAGGGAAGATTATGTGTACCTCGGAATGAATAAATAAAGAAAGACCTATTAACTGAGACACATAAATCACAATATTCTACTCACCCAGGCAGTACAAAAATGTACAAAAATATGAAAAGACAGTTTTGGTGGATTGGCATGAAGAAAGATATAGCAGACTTTGTCAGCAAGTGTCTTACTTGTCAACAAGTAAAAGTAGAGCATCAAAGACCAGCAGGGCCATTACAGTTGATGGAAATTCTACAGTGGAAATGAGAGCATATCACTATAGATTTTGTGATGGGATTACCAATGACTAGGAGAAAACATGATTCTATTTGGGTAATTGTTGACAAGCTTACTAAGTCAGCTCATTTTCTGGCAGTTACAAAGACACAATCATTAGAGGATTTAGCCCATTTGTATATCAGAGAGATTGTGAGACTTCATGGTGTGCCTGTGTCTATTATTTCAGATAGGGATGCAAGGTTTACAGTAAAATTTTGGAGGAGTTTACAGATAGCACTGGGTACATAATTAAAATTTAGTTCAACTTTTCACCCTTAAACAGATGGACAATCAGAGAGAACCATTCAAACATTAGAAGATATATTGAGGGCGTGCAGTTTAGACTGGCGACGTAGCTGGGATGAGCATCTGGCTTTAATCGAGTTTGCATATAATAACAGCCATCATGCAAGCATAGGAATGGCACCATATAAAGCATTATATGGTAGACCATGTAGATCACCTGTTTGTTGGGATGAGGTTGGTGAGTGAAGATTGATTGGGCCACAGATTGTACATGATTGTGCAGAAAAAGTTGAGTTAATTAGAAAAAGATTACTTACAGCTCAGAGTAGGCAGAAAACTATGCTGATCAAAGAAGGAGAGATCTACAATTTGCTGTCGGGGATCACGTATTTCTGAAGGTTTTATCTACTAGAGGAGTAATGAGATTTGGCAAGAAAGACAAGCTCAGTCCGAGGTATGTTGGACCATTTGAAATCTTAAGAAGGATTGGTGAAGTGGCATATCAGCTGGTTTTACCACCATCATTGTCAGGAGTTCATGATGTATTCCATGTGTCCATGTTAAGAAAATACATGTCAGACTCATCACATATTATAGATCATGAGCAGTTGGAAATACAGTCAGATCTTACATATGAGGAGAAACTAGTTCGCATTCTCGATCGAAAAGAACAAGTGCTGAGAACGAAGAAAATTCCATTGGTGAAGGTATTGTGGAAAAGTATCTCAACAGAAGAAGCTACTTGAGAGATGGAAGATGAAATACGGAAGAAATATCCACAGTTATTCGGTACGTATTGAGTAAATTTTTAAATTTTGAGGACGAAATTTGTTTAAGGGGGAGAGATTTGTAACACCCGAGTCCGTCCGAAACTCAAAGATAATTAAATATTTTATATTTAGAGCCCATATAAATTTTAGGTTCTCTTAATTAAAGTCTAATACCTTGAACGGTATAGTTTAACGAACTTTATTAAGTAAATTAAATAGATATTTTACGTTATTAATATGTAACTTTTCGTAGGAGTGTCAGAATGTGGTCAATATTAGACCCGTTGAAAAGAGAATCTAAAAATCTACAAATTTCATGTTGAACACTTTTTTAAATTTTGATATTTGATAAATAAAAAATGAGATAGAATGATTTAATCTTTTGAAATCTTATTATTAATAATTATTTGGTGCATTTTTATGAAAAAAATCCACCCCCTCATAAAAATCCACCCCTCTATTATTCCCTTGTTCTCATCCACGAAGTTTATATATATATAAAAAAAGCCCAAAAATCCCCCACGTGTCTACCCCCCTCCCCACATAATCCTTCCCACTTAAGCCTCCCCCCACTTAAGTCTCCCCCTCCATCTTTCTCCCCCACGTAACCCTCCCCCTTCTTCTTATCTCCCCCCCCCCTTTTCCCGTATAAACTCCATCTCCCCCCTCTTTCTCTCCCGCATCCCACGCTTCTCCCTCCATCTCTCTTCTCTCATCTCCTCCCTCCCAACACACACACACACTCTCTCTCCCTCTCTCTCCCTCACTCACGGTTCACCAACTCTCCCTCCCCTTTTATTATTATTTTTCTCATCTTTCTCTCTCTCTCTCCCTCCCTCCCTCTCTCTCTCTCACTCACGTTCTCTCACCTCTCCCTCTCTCTTAATAATAATATTATTTTTTCTCTCTTTCTTTCTTTCATCTCCCTCTCCCTAATCTCCCTCTCTCATCTCTATTCTCACCCTCTCTCTCTTATAAATTAACGGAGAAAACAAGACGAAGTCGAGAAAAATAATACGGAGTCGAAATATGATGAAATTTTGACAGAAGTCTAGACGGAGAATTTGAGAAGTTTATTTGGACCATTTCACATTCTTTACGTAGGAATCCGCCCCTACGGGTAAGTTACGGGTTGTTTAAATTTTATTATTTAGAGATGATATAATAAGATAAAAATTATTTTGGGACATGAATATTATCTTTTCCTACGTAAGGATTATTACAGGAGCTCAGGTGAGGTATTCAATCTAATTTGGGGGAGTCCACCCAAAAGGTAGGCACATGATAAACCGAGTACATGTTATTTGTTATTTACAATTCTTTGATTTGATTTTATTTGAAATGTAATTTAAGTCAGTGATTTATTTAACCCAATGATCTATATTTAGAATCAGTTATTTATTTAGTTAGCATTTTGTAAAAATATTATTTTTCTCTCTAATCTCTCTCTAATTTCTCTCTAGTCTCTTTCTACTTTCTCCCTCTACTTTCTCTCTCTACTCTCTTTACTCTGATCTCTTCGAATGTTATATAACAATAATTTATTTAGTTAATAAATTTTATCCACGATCCTATGATTAAAATCTAATTTATGATATTAAATATGATTAAGTTATTTTAGAAAATTTAATAGCAAGATTTAAGTATTGAGATGACTATGTAATAAGAATAATAATAGGAATAAAAATTTGATTAAGGATATGGACTGTGTCATTTTAAGGAGGTGTGGGGCGACAAACCGTAGTTAGCTTCAGCTACGGGATTATGCCAACTTCCGAGGACAAACGGACTTCTGAAAAATCCGGAACCCAGAATAAGAAAAATTATCTGGGGAATGGTGGAGTATTAACTCCCGATCCTGCGTGGTTGATCTAGGTCGACATGCTCCAGCATTTAGACCATTTATCTTTATGTCGACGTATGGATGTCTAGATATGTATTTGCTACTGCTTTTAGTGACGGGATACCTGTCCAATATATGCTGTCAAATAATATGAAGTTTAGATTTGATATATGACTTTGATATGATCTGAAAATAAGTTCATCTGTATAAACTCTGATTTAGCTAAGATATGTACTATACCATTTATATATAAGTCAGATAAGATTTGTTATACGTATTTGCTTATAAGAAGAAAAATTATTCTGCTCTACTAGTTTTCCTTCGCATTCATAGTATATGTACAATCTAATGAAATGGTGATTAGCTGTATCTATATATCATGGATTTACACAGTTTAGTATTTGATAAGCATGTGATTGGTTTTAATGCCTACTGAGTCTTTGGACTCATATCTGTTGCCTAACCATTTCTGGAAACAGACAAGTGAGTATCTCGACTTCGACGAACAGTAGGTCGGAGGGTGATCTCGGACGTAATTTGAATTTTCGCTGTGTAGAATAAGTAGATTTAGTTTTCTTTTGAATAATGAATGTAAATATGACTTTTGGGTAGAAATATATAGTACTCTGTATACGATGTAAATTATGAGTGTTTATCTTATGAAAATGGTATGGTTTTATCTTTTGGAATATGTGATGGTTTGGCCTTTAGCGCCTTGCAAATATCTCAGCCCACAACACTTCCGTCCATCCGCTGTGACGTCTCCGGACACGATACGGGATCGCGGGAAGGGGGAGCCACAGAATCGACCTCCAATAGTCCGATCCCCTTGATGTCGGATCGGCCGTCCCTTTCGCAGATCCGGTAGGGCTTCGACCGATCGATGGCAGAGAGCTGCTAGATCTGTGCACATAGATGGGGCCAATCTGGCCTTTGTTGTCTGGATCCGGGTGCGAGGAGGTTGGATTAGCCCTCCCTTTGTGCAGTAGATCCGGTAGGTTTTGGTCGGCCGATGACGGATCTCGTCGATCTGTGAAAAAGGAGGGTCGATCCGGCCTCTCGTCGTCGAATCCGACCGTCGGGGGCTAGATCAGCCCTATGTATGTGCAAATCCGGTGTTGGTTCGATGTCGGCCAACCAAATTCGGTGCCAGATTCGCCCCCTCATCTTCCACTTAATAGTTAACACTAAACAAAATTACCTTGCCAGAATTTTCGTCAGACGGCGGGAGATTGCCACCTCGCCATAGATCACCAGATCGCCCCTCCCCTGTGCCTAGAGTGTCAACCTCCCATTCCCTAGAAGTCGAGACACACGTACTGGGTTCGGACCACACATGTCGGGTGTATGCTGCACCAGATTGCATGATCTAGTGCGGCACACATCGACATGTGCGTTGGACTAGTGACTCGGTGGCATAACACTGTGACAATCTTGCCCTGGCATGATCCGACACTTGCGGTACACCTTGTGCCTGATCAATTTGACAAATCTTGATCTTACTTGACCAGCACCCTAATAGTGGATTGGTCCACCAAGGCTTGGGGGTGGTTAAGAGGAGGTGAATGTGTATTAAATGCACATCCCATCCTTTTGCAAGCCTAAGACGCACATTCAATAATGTCTTTTAATTCCCGCCCAATCCTTATTCTTCAATCAAAACTTCTATTTTGAAAATTTTATTTATCAATTGAAACCTCTATTTTTAAAATCAAAATCATATTTGTGAACTTTGTATTCGTTGATCAAAATTTATAATTTTCAGTGTTACGTTCAATCCTATCGTTTTCAATTGATTTTTTCATTTGTCAATCCAAAATCTATTTCTCAATATTTAAATCTCCATTTGTCAAACAAAAATTTGTATTTGTCAAGTTGATTAGACTTTGAGAGAGACGTTTGGTACGGATAACATAAGGATAATCCCACTTTAACCTTATTATGCGTTTGATACAATAAATTTTGACAGGATAAAGGGAATGAGAGTATCCTTGAAAATGGAGTTAAAAATGAGAATAACTCATTCCACTATTGGTGGAATGAGTTATCTCCATCTCATTAATCTCAAAAAATTCTCTCTCCTCTCTCATTAGTTCTATCATATCCTCCTTCCCCATCTCTTAATTAATCATAATTACGAAGAGATTAATTATTAAATAATGATATCATTATTATTAAATATTTTTACAAACTATGAAAAATGTCTTATTAAACAATATCTTCATTTGTACTTTTTAAGATTACTAATAAAATTAATTTAATAATAGAGTTTTTTCATGAAAATTATTGTTAAATGAGAATTTACAAAAAAAGCATTCTTGTAAAAATCTTTTAATAATAATTTTATTAATACTAATAAAACTTATCCATTAAACTTATTTAGGATCTTCATTAGTCGTTAAAAATAATTTTTTATTCTAATTAAGTAATTCCTTTCACTAAGTTGAAATAATTATTAATTATTAATATCATTCTTTTTAAATATTTTTTAAAAATATCTTAAATAATATTTTTATTTGTGCTACTTAAATTATTAATAAAATTAATGTTATAATATTTTTATTAATATTAATAAAATTATTTTAAGATCTTTATTAGTCGTAACCATGATTATAAAGTCTAATTAAATAAGTCTTTTAACTAAAAAAAATATCTTCTAATCCCATCTAAATAAAGACTAACATCGTGCACCTTAACTCGGTATAAGAAGGATAATATGTTAATCTTTCGGTATCAATTCTCATTTGTATCTTTAATTTTTATCAAACGAAGAATAAGAATATTCTCGTACTTATCCCATCACATATTAAACTTACACGAGAATAAAAATAAATTAATCTAGAATGATTTATACCAATTCTCTTCGAAATTTATCTTGATACCAAACGGCAAACACAGCCTGAACGACTACTGGTTAAAACCCGATCTACATACAACACGTGAGCAGATCTCCACGATTTTATGTTCCCTATTATTATACTCTTTTACGTAGCTTCCAAATGGTTACTGCATTACTGATCACCAAATTAGTGGTGACAATCACTTTCCCCCCTTGCCCTATCTACACGACAAAGAGCAATACCGGTTGCACACCCATGAACGTTGCACACTCAGTTTATTAGTCCATCTGGATCTACGCGAAAATAGTAATTCTGATTGCACACCTGCCAATGTTGAACACTCAACTTATTAGTCCACTTGAGACTAGGGGCCCGTTTGGAACGGTTGGGGACAAATGGAATTTTTTTGAAAATCTCTTCGCCGCACATGCACCAGACATGTCAACAATTTTAACAAGAAAAAACTTACATTTGGAACACCTCCACACATTGACCTCCCACCACCTTGCCTACTGTGTGCTATAAAATGGGTTGTCAATGGGTCAGGCTGGCCCGACAGGTCCACGGGTTTGGCCTGATTTCAGGCCGAGTCGTAAGATCTTTTTCAGCTCGTGGACTCTTAGTCGGGTCTAGCTTTAAGTTTGATCCGACCTGTTCTCTTTTTTTTTTTTTAAAATTTAAAAATTATTTAGTTAAAATTATATTATTATATTTAATTAAAAATTTTAAAACTCTATTTTTATACAAATTATATAATTAATATTAAAATTTTAGTTAATTTAGTGAGATTATAAATTTTATATTATTAAATGTATTAATTTTCCTTAATTTTTATTTTTTATTTAAGTTATCGGGTCAGACCGGGCCTTAGTCGGGCTTTAGATTTTTTTAATAATATTGAGCCCGGCCCAATATAACTCGGGCCCGGACCAGACTTGAGCCTTAATATTGATAAGTCGGGCTCGGGATGGGCCGACCTAAACCCGACCTGGGCCTGGCCATTGACCGCCCTAACTATAAGCCCTTGTCATCTCACTTTTTAAATATTGAGTTAACATAAGTATGACATTAAATTACTGGTTAAATATTATATGAGTTTTAAGCATGACATTAACGGATGGATGAAGAATTTTTTAACTCCCCTCCTCGTATATCCTCTCTCTAATTAAAAAATCTACTTAGATGCAGAAGGTGAGGATAGATGATGTATTTAATTTGACTTACAATTTTATAAAAAATTATAATGATTGAAATCCCTAAATCTAACCAAACGCTAAAAAAAATGGAGGATCAGAAGCAGACATCTGTTCCATATCTCTTTCATGGAAGTGGTTGATAGGAGGTGTATTTAGTGGACTTCACCATGACTCTGACCGCGCATTAAATGCATTACCTTATCTCTTTGAAAACCCAAAACATTCACATATCAAATATACCGTTCACACCCTGACTCTAAGGACATGTTTGGTATAGAGTTCAGCTGGAGGTATCCCTGTTTCAACATCGTTCTTTATTTGGTGAGTTAAAAAATATCCTGAGTCAAAGAGAACATGCTTTAACTCTAAAAATGAGGTTAATTTAGGGATAACTCGTTCTAACAAAAAGTTGGAACGAGTTATCCCTCTCCCCAATCTCATTTTTCTCTCTCCATTGACCCTCATTCATCATTCTCTCTCCATTCACCCTCGTTCACTCATAATTAATAATAAAATTAATTCAACAATATTTCTATTATTAAAAATCAAGAGTATCAATTAAAATTAATTGAGTTAGTTATCAGTGATAATCATGATCATTAATATTAATTAATTATCTAGTGATAAGTATGAATCTCAAGTCTAAGATTTGAAAAAATTATCTAAGTTTTTTTAATCTCAACCAAACAAAGAATAACAATATGTCTTGTAACTAAGGATAAGAAAGGTAAAATAATCTATTTATATCACTTATTCTCATTTGTATTCTTATTTTTTACCAAACGAATAATAGGATACCAACATATATATCCACTCGTATATCAAACGCAGATGAGAATAAGAATATGGATAAATTAATCAAGAATAACTTACACCTATTCTCATCATAATTTATCCAGATATCAAACATAACCTAATAAGTTTCCTAATAAATGTGAAAGAAGTAGAATATGTAATCTATGCCATGAGCTTACAGAAAAGATAGCTGATCACGATTCACTTCACGAGGATCCGGAAATCATAATAAAGAAGCCGGCTACTTAAATTTCACTAAATTAAATAAACTAAATAGGATTTCGGTTCTATGTGATGTGAGGTCCTCATTGTGACAAATCAGGTGATCAACCTCATTAACAGTCCAATTTTTCAGAGACTCATGAGAGCGGGGAGTGGATGTGCTTTACACCTCTATCTGCACCCTAATGTATCTTTGTATGGTTTTTAAACTAATTGTTTTGTCTTACTTTTCCATTAGTGCAGACTGAGGTGCAGAGGATCCATTCCCGACCTAATCACTTCACATCTCTTGAGATCTATCCCTACTCTTTATAGCTGACCAATGCTTTATTAGATCTTTTTCTCTCTATGTTGGTTGTTTGGATCTAAAGTACCCCAAACTCCAGAACTTCGTGGCTTTCAAGGCAGAATATTGCCACATCTGATTACATGGGTGTGACATGTTTGGTCGATCTGATCGGTCATCTGCCCAACTTAATTTTGTGAAGTGTCAACTCACTGTTTACTGACAAGTGATGATTGACATGCTTTTATTTGCTGGAGTCCAATGTGAAGTGAAGAAATGGTGTTAATAAACCAGATTTTATTTACAAATTCTGAGTAATCTCTCGAGTATAACTTGTAAGTAGGGGGAATAGTTGTAACGATTCTGCCCTTAGGAATGACTATTACGTACGGATCTGTAGATTCCACCGTAGTGAGAATAAGTTCCCTGCGAATTGTACCTTTTATAGAGAGCACTCGGAGATAGATCCTCGTGCCTTGTTTGATAACGGGTAAGCTCGAGTAAGGTTAATCGGGGTCGGGTGAGTTATTCTTATTTAATATTCTTTTTCTTAATCGGAGTCAGATTGGATTAAAATAGATTAATTCATTCATAAGAAATAAGTGGAATAAATTAACCGACCCCAGTTAAAATTAGGAGTCATGATGGGCCACCTTGAGTAAGTCCCTCATCCCTAACCTATTTCATTATCAAACTCGCTTAAATTTATAAATCTTATAAATGTCTACCGCAGAAGTTGAGATTTGAATTGGCAGACGCCCATTTGATTGCACTTTTGGGTTGTCGCGCTTGTGTGATGTGATAAAACAATGCTAGAGCACCGGTTTTCTTGCCTCACCAAGGCTCCAAGTAGTCTCAACACAGTGTCTTCTTGTAAAATCCAATCAAGTTTGTCTCTTTCATGAAAAAGTACTTGATATTTTGACCTCATTCATCCTCCCCTTTCAGTCGTCAAGTAATATTCACAATCAGATCGATACCTGTTAGGTGTGATTGGACTGGCGGACTAACTGACCAAGAACACGATTCAAAATATGAGCCTGCTCCCTGCACTAACCCAGCTAACACCACCTTCCCCGGCAAAAAAGGAAAGATTGCAATGAGGAGGATCTGTTCGGTCTAGGACTACAGAAGCTCAACGAGTTCTCACACAGCGTCGTGTAATTATGGAGCTCAAAAGGACTTAACAGTCGTATTGCCAATGGAGGAATATCTCCATTGTTCTTGATACGAAGAGTAGTACGGATCACCGATACGACGAACCTTGATACGAATTAAGTGTCTAGAGATTTGGAGAATGTCAACCGCTCGAAGTATTGTCCCCAAGAGTAAAGACCGACCGTGTTTTTGGAGGTCCATTGCCTTTGAACAGCTTATCACATCAATATCGAATAACCATCACCAATTAAGCTGACAAATATTAGTCCGACGTATTAATTAGAGGGTTAATTTTTAAGATTTGCAAGATCTGGAAGAAGGATCAGATTCATACAAGTTGGCCTAGTCAGTCCGTGGAGTCGGCAAAAAAAATTCAACATGGCCACAACCAGTGGATCTGAACAGCCTGCGCGCAGCTTGGCGAATCACCAACTTGGGATGACCCCTCGCTTTCATCTGGTGAAGCGACCTATACGTTTAATTTCTCTTATTGAAGAAACTATGACTCTGATGGCCTTTCTTGAGAACATATCCCACAAGCTTCCAACCCAGCATTGTCTGTCGAAGCTCCAATCTTGGCCATCTCCGATGGCATCAATTTGTACTGTGTGTCACATGTGTTAACGTAAAGGGAATCAACTTGCTGATGGGATGGCCAAAAATCGAATAGGAAAACCCGAGATTCAGGTCGGGTATCTCTTCTTGTTCACTTTTTTTACTTGGAAAAATTGTCGGGGCTATCATAACCGAGGTCGGATGGCTGATTATATTTTTTTGCTGGAACGAGTTATTCCAGATAAACCCGAGTTAGCGCCATGTTATCTTATCTGCCTCGCCAAACTATTTTCTTGCTAATATGCGTGAATAAACCCACATTATCCCAATCTTAATCGATTATCAAATTAAGAGGTCTTGACTCACTGTAAGAAAATTGAGTACTGACGATGATTTATTGGCCACGACTTTCACACGTTGTCGTTATTATAAATTATTCGTGACAGCTCTACGTAAAAACACCTGTCGCTAATGACCTTTCTATTTTATCCTCAAACAACTCTTGTTGGTTTACCTGGGAGGAGTTCCAAGAGGAGGCCAGAGGGCTGTGTACTCATAGACAAATTTGGTGTTCTAGTCTTATAATTAGATTGTAATGTACTTTTCGGTTTTATTCTGGAGTGCGACGACGTGTGTTCGGAGTGCGACGACGTGTGTTCTCTGTTTTATTCCAACGGTCTTATGGCACCACTTGCTGTTCTGTACGTTCATCCCTTATCACTTGAAAAAGGGAAGGGAAACACGTATATAATTAATTACTTGTCTATATATGGCCGTGTTTGATAACCGGATAGGGCGGCGTGTTTGTCGGTGCCCTCCCCGTTCCCATCTTTGTTCGTCAGTTAATTTCTTTCTTAATCGATTTTAGCAACTTCATATTTAACCCGATTTCATATGAAGGCTTGACATATTTTGTTCGAATAAATCGTTCGACCCATGTGAGTCGAATCACTTACTCTCGGAATGGGTAAGGTGACTTATTCTACGCGATTATCAAACAGGGTAGAAGTTTTGTAGACACGTAACTCATCTACAATATTGGTTTCTATGCATACTTCCCACGATTATACACGGAGTGTCAGATGAATATACATTAACCCCACTCTATATATGCATGGAAAAGACCTAAAATTAATTAGATGTGTAAAAATAACTGCTCAGGCAGAAACAAAGGAATTGGAAAAGTTAGAGGAGAGGCAGAACTCTTATCTAACCCAAACATAATAAAGACTACGTGCGTAGATATCCTAAACAAGTGCAAACCTACTCCATAAGGTTATGTTTACTTCACAACCTTTAAATCCTGCGCGCTTCTCCTTTGCTGTCTAGATCTTCAACATGCACCTTCCTTGTGATCTTCTGCTCGTCTCAATTAACCATTCAACCAAGAAAGTGTGAATTAATGATCGTACAAAGCAACAAAAGAACAAAGGATAGGCATATAGTCACCAGAGAGCAGAGATTCCACCGTAATTAATTAAGCCGGCCCGGTTGACTACTCCTGATCGTGATTTCTGGGCAAACTTGACCTCTTGTATTCAGCGGGATGCAGGTGGGGAATCAGCTGGTCACAACCAACCGGTCAGTTTTTAGGCACCGTAAAGAGCAACAATAATAAAGAACAACTAGCTAGGCATGGAGACTGCAGATAGATTAACAACCCAAGGGAGACAAGTGAGGACATATCAAAAGAATGCATGAGACAGAGAAGAAAGACAAAGGAATGCCACTAAACAAATGTGTAGCTTGTCTAGGCATCACTTATGCTATTAACTTGACCCACCTTTACCATAGTTGTAGGAAGAGAACATCCCCAGGAGCAAGTTGATCATGATCTTTGAAAAACCCATAAGATCAGAATAAAGATCAGGAAGTAAATTAAGTTTATGCAGCAGAATTGGAAAAACCTTGGGTTTTTTAGGGCAGCCTACATGTCCCCCCCCCCTCTTCTTCTAATGCATCTTAGACCGTGTGGAATAATGCGCAACCTCACTTCTTGTGAAGGTGTAACATGGGCGGAGGGCCCCAAGTTCAGGTAGAGGCTAAGTCTATCCTAAGCTAGTAATATCTTTTGGTGAAACAACTTATTTATGTCACTCCTATGCATGACAGACGAAAATGAAACCCCAAAGACACATGCATTAATTAGGGTCCAATATTCGATTAGGACAATTTTGAAACCGGGGTAAGGTAGCGCGTTCTACCCCATAGAGTTACATGTGCTACCTGACCCCGGCTAAGAAGAATGTGTGTGAGAGACACGTGTGAGGCCCATGTGCTCTCTCTCATCGGGTAGCGCATATTAGCACTATCTTACCCCTAAAACAAAACGGGCCTTAAGGTACAAGCTTCGATTTTATAGAGATGTTATGGTGACACGTTTTGGAAAGCTACCCACGAATAACACAGCAAGAGGCCCTCCATCCGAATGAACCAAGGCTGACACTCTGAGATGTATCCCTGTGAATGCAAGGCTAGAAGAAAGGTCCAGTGAAATTTGCATACTGAATACCGTGGTGTTAATTATGTTGGGATTTGGCAAGGTGTTGCGTACCACAAAACCTTGTTTCAAATTTTGAAATAAGACAAGTTGCAAACAGATTGCATGGTCTGTTACTCCATTAATTTGATAAAATTGGACAGAAAATGTTACAATTAACAGTACTATATATTCTTTTGTCAGGCAACTTATTTAATCAAATAGTCATATGTTCTTTTAAATAGACCGCACAATTCATACAAATAAGTATTTTTTTATATTCAACACAGTTTTCAAATCCATTACATTTTCATTTAAGAGCTAGGATATATATCACCTTGACTAATTTATCATCATAGAACCGATTCTCCACAATCTTACGTTGATTCGAACTCGACCTAAAATGAAACCTTCCGACTGTTACGCTCTTCACTTCATGTAATTAAGGAGTGTTGATTTTTTTGTTTTTTTTGTTAAAAAACCCACACTGGACTATTTTTTGCGCTGCTGCAAATTAAGTTTAACAACCGAACGTCCTCGTTCGAGGGGGAGCGACTTGGATGACAGTGGATGCCCCCCATCTATCAGATGTAATTAAATAGCATAATTCGTTACAGTCTTTTTTTAATTTTGTTTGAAAATTCATAATTGAAGTTTTTTTTTACACAATATGCTCGCATCTGACATCCATTCAGACGTCCCCCATATATATATATATATATATATATATATATAGTGTTATCCAAGTCGCTCCTTGCCCAAGGTTGTAGAGGGTCCCATCTCTTAATTACACGCATCTATATATATACTCTTATAATTGTGAGAAATTGACAACAGTCTTGCTGCAGCCTGCAATTGCTGATGAGTGATGAGCGAGTTAGGGTTTGTGCACGAACCGGCAGGGACCGCGGCGGCCATGCAGCTGCAGCAGCATGCACTGCTGCAGGGCAACTATCTAGAACCAGCTGAAACCCCCCACCATCACCGTACCCCCGTTCGTGCCCGCGGCCTCACCCCCTCGTCTCTTCGCCCATGCACCAATACATACGGCCAGCTAGCCTATCCATAGCCAACCATAAAGGCATAAACAGCCCCCGAACGTGCAGCCAAATTAGGATCTCCATAGGTGCATGCATGTAATTTTATTTGTTTTATCATATCAGTCTGGCCTGTTGTCTGTGTTGTCATTCTCAGAGGTTTGTTGCACCTTCACGTTACTCGATTCTTCTCTCCACTATCCTGCCGTTGTTTCGACGCCCACAGACGACAGACCCGCCCATGGTTTTGTTGTTCCGACGACCGTCATGTCATGAGTGATGAGTGTTCCCCCCCCCCCCGTCCTCCTCAATCCTTGCTCGTTCTTTATCGTCGTCTTTCTTCGACCCCATGTGCATGCGGACGTAATAAGCGAAGATCTTCCGAAAGTCGTCACAGTGCCAAACTGTGGGTCGATGCAACTTTTATTATTACGAAAGGCGAAGAATGACAGCATATGTTTTTTTTGTTTTTTATATATAATTTAAGTAGTACGTATGGGATCACATTGTGTCAATAGTCTACCTCCGGGAATGCCATTAATTATTCTTGGGCGAATCATATCGTTGCCCTAAATAGATCTCATGATCGATGTTTCCATTGTTAAAACTCTCTGTTTCCCTTGTTTCCCTGGATCGATGTTTCTTGTTTGTCAAGTTTAAAGGCTGGGGTTTTCGGGAGGTAAGCTCCCACAGCAGTGGGATCGATCACATTGGCCAAGAAGACATGAAGGTGATTTTCTATGGCATGCACAAATCCACCAGATATAAGTACTTCCGAAGACACCAACGTCGCCTCGTTACAGTAGTCTTTTAGCTAGCTAGGTTGAATTTAGTTCAGCTTTGAACACCTGATCGATTAACTCAAATTAATATATTTCAAGTGAACTCTCGACTCTAATAACTAAAGTATTTATGTCTTTTTAAATTAGTTCATACAAAATGGGGGGGGGGGAAGCAAAGAATAATCAACGTTTTGTTCTTGCATGTGTCGGCAAGGTATATATCATGCATAATATCCATGTAGAATATCATCCTAATTACATGCACGCAAGAGAGGGAAGAAGAGAATGGTCTTAAAGACACATGCATGCAGTTGTCAACGTTAATTTATCGAAGGAAGCGCGCGGATCTGATCTTATGTCCCCCAATATATAAATCGAGTGCGGATCAATATGTAGAGATCAATTGGAACGACCATATATGAGCTCTTAAATATATATGCAGAATAATGTCCGAAAATTATTGGTGGACTCACTGATCTGTGTGGGATGACGCCACATGCATGCGTGAAACCCTAGCTGATGAGCTCTAAGTTAGTTTTTCTCATTCGCATGCACCCAAGTGTGTACCCAAGGTCATAAAAGACGCTACTTCTTTTTCCTTTCCGAATATATAATTTCAGTTCTAACCATCTGGGTAATAACATGAAGATCTACTGTCCTTTTCCCTTCCCAATAATTTCAATATAGCGTCACGTACGTGTACGTATCTGATCGATGAAAGTAGTATCATATCCACGTCTACATCAATCCTAACGTATGTAATGTATCATGTCGTCCGGATCTCTCTACAGGTTCTGTATGTATGTTATAGCACTTCCCTGTAGCCGTGCGTCGTCTTGTATGCACAACCTGTTGTATGTTAATTATAGTATTTTGTTGGGTCTGCATCGTCTCCCTATTACCACAAATCTGTGGGTACGTAATCAGGCATGCGGATTTCTGGCCAACGAGCTAGATGTTGTAAATTTAATCACCCTGATCACTCGTCTCTAAACCCAACTCTCACATGTTCATGACAGACGACTGAACCCGGCCCACAGAGATACCAGAAAAATATGAGAGGGAAAGGTGGGGGAAGGAGAGATTCCCTTCTGGTCCTACGTACTACCCACAACAATACTACTAAGGAGGCCATATCTCGCCAGCCTATTAGCACCCATCCGTTAGACCCATCAAAGAGGTCCAGCTCTCTGAGCTTTTTACGTCGCACGTCGGCCCAACACGTCTCTTGCCCCAGCACAGGCTCAGTGCAGGTGTCGTACTCGCGTGTGCCTTCTCTATCAGCGGCCACTTGCACGTCTCCAGCAACGTATTAATGACGAGAGTCACGTCAGTCCGACGACGGGGAGGACGCCACCCATGTCACTCTCCCTGAAAGTGCAACCTCACTCTCTCTCCGGCAAGTCAAGCCATATTAATGACCGACGAATCCTGCCGCATTATTCACAGAGCTACCCCTCCGACGGAGAGACAGTGAGTCAATGCTCTTACCTCTATGTCTCGTCATATACGCAAACTGGGCAGCTCACGTCTTTACGCACCCCCTCTCTCAATCGATGACGTGGGTTGCATGGGAGAGCGAGTTTGTGCTAACTGATTTCCCATCAATTTTATGTGGCAACGTATGCATCTTAAACCACCACACACGCCTTTATACAATATTGTTCACTTGCTTTTATTTACTAGTAGTGGACAAATGTCTTAATCACCGAACCCATTCTTGGATCATCTCATTCTTTGGGTCCATTGATGCACTATATATATTAATCAAGTGCTCTGGGTCCCCGTGTTTTGTTCTCTACGGTCGTGCAAAGTGTTCCATAGTCCCAATGAAAGAGAATATGGTGCTAATTAGCACTGTAAATTGGATTCAACGGTGTGGGAATCCTAACAAGTATATAATTGATTAGGTTTATCAAATCCAACTGCATAAATTATGAACCATAAGCTATCAAAATCAGCAAGCTAGCTTGTGTGGCATCTGCGTCTGCATGCATTTTCCATAACTCCGCACATGTAGAAATCATTGAATTCATGTGAACATAAATATTACTTTTTTCCAATGATTCCTAATTTTTTTCACTGAAAACATGTGTTTTTTATAAAAATCTAATTCTTTGATAAATCTCCTATGAATTTCCAATACTGGGAAAACTCGATATTACAATTATTATTTTTTATTAGGACAGCTCAATCCAAATTTCCAAAATGAGGTGACAGTACTGCCCCACTGCCCTTGAACACACGTGTGTGGACAACCGTGGCACCCTCAGACTTGGCCTCCCCATCTTTGAAAGACATTTGAGTTGGGCCACGAGAGAGAGAGAGAGAGAGAGAGAGAGAGCCGCGCGCTGCCCTGGAATGAACGTGCATGTTTGCCCTAACATTTCGGGATCTTAGGATCTTATCATCCCCTTCCATCTCATCACTTCCCTTCATAAAGAAAGCGCTAACAGAGAGTTGTAGGTACTCTAATCACAGTATATAAGGCCCGCGCGCGGCCCAGTAGAGCCATCTCCTCGTCCCCCTCCGTCGTCCTGCTTTCTTCCTCTTTCTCTTCCTCTGCCCCCTCCTGGAGATCAGGTCGGTGTTCTTTCCAAGAGAGAGAGCGAGGAACGAGGGTGGGGGGAGGGGTTGGTAAGTTTCTAGCGTTTGCCAGAAAGGGGGAAGTTAGAGAGAGGGCCGGGCTAAGAAAAGATGGAGCTGGATGAGCATGGCCACTTGGAGGCCGGGCACCTGTCGCAGAGGAGGGAGGCGTGGGAGGCCTACTTCCCCAGCGGCATCGGCGATTTTTTGTCCCACGAGAACGGCGGCTGCTTCGACTACTGTTGCTTCGACGAAGGAGGTGGTGGGATAGGAGAGTACTGTTCGCTCCTTCCCAACCCCGACTTGGATGCGCTTGCGTTGCCGGCCGACGTGGGCTTCGGCTACCCGCATCCCACCACCTACTGCGGGCCGCTGGGCGCCATCCCGCAGCTCGCGGCCATCCCTCCGGCGGTCCAATCCTCCTCCCCGACGACCATCACCACCAGCACCATGGGACCTACAACGTTTGGCCGCTCTTCCCAATATTCCTCTTCCCGAGAGGAGCACATATCGGCACTGGACGGGAAGGAACCCGGCCTCGTCTACCACCAAGGCCGCCACCTCCTGGGGCCGGTGCAGGTCGTCACCAAGCTGGAAGAGCTTAACCAGTCGCCCACCGGATCCGGCGGTCTCAACAAGGCCAGCGCCCCCGCTTTGCCCTTGGCGGCCTTCGATGTGGGCTCCTCGTCGTCGTCCTCTGCGCCGGAGAGGAAGGCCCGTGCGAAGAAGATCGAAGGGCAGCCGTCCAAGAACCTCTTGGCGGAGAGGCGGCGGCGTAAGCGCCTCAACGATCGGCTCTCCATGCTTCGCTCCGTCGTCCCCAAGATCAGCAAGGTGTGAACACAAATACATATACCCCAAATTCCATTCCTCTCTATATATGTTGTTGTTTGAGGGAAAGAGAGAGAGAGAGAGAGAGAGAGAGAGAGAGAGGTTGGGGAAGGTGTATATTGACTGATATGAGAGAGGGGAAGTGTGTAGTGGGATAGTCCTTGTTTTAGGGGCGATGTGATCGATGATTATAATGATATGGGATTGTCGTTGCAGATGGACCGGACGTCCATCCTGGGAGACGCCATCGAGTACATGAAGGAGCTGCTCGACCGGATCAAGCGCCTGCAGGAGGAGATGGAATCCAGCGACGGCGGTTCCACCTCCGCGTCCGAGGAGGCTCCATCCCCGGTCGGCCTGCTTAGCATGTTGAGGGACCTCCTCGACCCCAGCGAGGTCCTCGCCAGGAACATTGCCCCCAAGGTCAGGAACCTCCACCATAGCTAGCTAGGGATCTCTCTCTCTCTCTCTCTCTCTCTCTCTCACACACACACACACACACACACACACGCGCGCGCGCGCACACATACACACACAAAAGTTAGATTGGATAGAAATTCGCATGACATGTTTGTTCTGGCTTCTCATGTGTGCATGGTGCAGTTCGATGTGGAGAGGAGGGAGGTGGACACGCGGGTGGAGATCTGCTGCGCGAGGAACCCCGGGCTGCTTCTGTCCATCCTGAGCACGCTGGAGATGCTGGGGCTGGAGATCCAGCAGTGCGTGATCAGCTGCTTCAACGACTTCGGCATGCAGGCTTCCTGCTTCGAGGTAAGTTCTACCCGCGAGCTCGCCCTCCAATTCCTTCCAAGCTTCCATAGCCAGCAACGGCGTGACTCAGTAGTACTGTACAGCTTGCTACCCAGTCTCAGCACTGATACGTTTTGCTGTTCTTGTTTGCTCAAGCACGTGGAGCAGAGGGCTTTGGTGAGCTCCGAAGAGATGAAGCAGGCGCTGTTCAGGAACGCCGGCTACGGGAGCAAGTGCGTGTAGAGGCGGACACAGCCAGAGCAAGATAATGGGGGCAGTAGTAGAGGTGGGAATAAGATATCACGTACGGCTGGGATTGCTGGGGAAGGTCCTGTCCCCTTCGGCCACTGGCTGGCTCTGCCTCTGCGCCTATGCATCCGTGCACGTCGACAGGCCCATTGGTTGGATCTCTCTGCGAGGAGGATGGCAGGAGGGAGGAGGATGATTCAGAAGAAATCACGGGGATACAGGAGGAAGTGGCCCTCGTTTGGAGCCAAAACCCTCGCAGTCCACGAGACGCCCACTAGCGTCCCATTTGTGCTCTCCATTAATAGAGCTCCTACGAGTGAGGTGGCCTCACTGTGAGATAACATTGTGAGCTAGCTAGTCTGATTATACAATAAGATTTGAGGAAGTATATATAGGTTTTAATTTTGGACAGAAGTTTTATGATTGAAATGTCATTTGCGTGTGCCGTACATCTTATCAGTTTTGGACAGAAGTTGGAACTACTTCAGATATGATCGATCTTTCGTTGTTTAAAATTTTTTTAAATTTGTTTTTTTGGAGATCTGTGCCACCATTCCAAAGATCATCCCGATTGCAACCGGAGAGTGGCACTGGAGGGCCGGAGAATTCTGAGAGGGGGGATGGCCATTAGTCTTAATTATTACGCACCTTTTAGTGTTTTAAATATGAAAATAACGTATAGAGATTCGCTAAATGTGGCATCCCCCTCCCCTTTAGTCTTATTTCTGTCCATACTCCCCCTTTGAAACTCCTATATTCTCTTCCAACTCTTCTGTTGGGCATCATTGTATCTGTCGTCTGTATATCATGGTATATATTACAGTAAATCATCCTTTTTTGTACAATATTCTTCTTTTTGTCAACACTCCAACATCTTCACATGCACTTTTAACTTTTATAATCTGATTTTCTTCCACCCTTCCGTCTACCTTCATTTCAATAAACTAAGAAAGAAACAATTTCGCTATCTTCAAGTGCGATCAAAGTTTTTATCAAAGAAACTTGGAGTAAGGCAATTGTCATACCACCATAGGATGTGCTCAATAGCCATTGCTACTTTCTTCTTCAGAAGAATCATCGATCGACTGCTGATCAATATTTGAGCTCGAAGTCCAGTATAGGAAACTTTTCTGGGAGTTATGTTAAATATGAAGTGATGCCAATGGATACCCATTTGTTATAATATATACCACGTTCATTTAACCCGTGATTAATCATATATAGATCTTGTAGTGGCAGAAAAATGGTTCCTAGATCACGTACCATCTTCTCTATTTATTTGTTGAGAAAGTCGTCTCGCGTCTGTGGAGGCCTGCGAACACCAAGAAACCAAAGAAGCGTCATAAGGAGTCCCAGGTGTTACCCCAGGGGACAATCTTCCGATGCTTAAGTCAGTAAGGGATCAATGAGCAATAGAGAAGAGCGAAGTGAGAGAGAAGTAGAGTTCGTAGTAGCTGATCCGAGAGACGTGTAGGTCCTCCGCACGCGTGCTCGCCGCTCCCAGTGGATATTCGGAGAGTGCTCGCTGGGTGGTAAGGCCGTGCAGGAGGAAGTTTCTCTCTGGGCGTAGTGTGTAGCCTCCCGGTCGTTGTAGTAGTTCTGGTTGCTATATTCTCAGTAGGAAGCTCTTATGGCAGAAGTATCCACCTTTTTTCTTCTCCTCTGTCGGTGTCCCTTTTATATGGGATGTCCTGGAGCGAGAGGCCTCATCCCTTGAGAGGGAAGGGTCCGCTTAGTAGAGTAACGTTCCCCTGCTACATTGGCGGGAGTTCCTATTGGGGGGCGATACCCTCGGAGCCGGCCGGTCCCTGGGTGAGTCTTACGGCGCTCATGGGGCACGCTCGCCCGTTACGGGGTCAAGGCCGACGTCGTGGGGGCAACGGTCGGTCGTCGGAGCGTTCTCCGGTGAGAACTGCGCTTCCCCTTACTATAGAATCCAATATCGGGTCGGATTGGGCCGCTCCTTGGCGGGCCGCATATGTCGGTCGCTTCTTGGGCGTGCTTATCGAGAGCTCTTTGGCATGGGCCGGTCGTTATTGGGCCGAATGTGGGCCAGAACAGATTTACCCTTCTCACTTCCCCCCTACTCTCAGTCGCCGAGCACTCTGCAGGGGACTGAGAGTAGTCCAAGAGAGGGTTTTCTGGAGTGTAAGATCCGAAGATGATTTCCTTGTACAATGGGAGTTGGTGGCTTCGAGAACCTGCTTGACGCGCAAGGTGCCTCTGACGGTGGCAGAAGCCACGCTGGCAATCATGACCCCGAGTCTTGTCTCGTTTTGGGAGCGTGGGCTTCGAACGGTCATCTGTCATCGGTAGTCATACCGCCGTAACGGCCGACGTCCTTTCACCTGCCCTTCAGGGGATAGCGTCGATCCGCGGTGGGTGGTTATAAGAACTGCTGCGAGGTCTCCCGCAAATTATACCCACGTCTTGCCAGTTGTCGCACTTCGTTGTAGGCATCTTCCCCCCTTTGCCCGGTGAGGATCCTTCTTCACTCGCACTATTTCCTCTTCCGCAAGTATGCCTCCCCGTAGGAGGATCCTTCGAGTCAGCTCTTCCTCTTCGGAAGAGGCGGCTCCTGGCCGCGGTAGTGCGCCGAGCACATCGGGTGTGAGCGCTAGTCGACCAAGTTCCCCACCGTTAGTTGCCTATAAGGTGATCCATGGATTGCGGGAAGACTTCCAAATTCCCCCCGAGTACGACATCGTCTTCCCAATAGTGGACGATGATATGTTGAGTCTTCCTCCGAGGGGATTTCCTATCCCAGTAGCGTCCTTCCAAGCGGGCTTCCGTGTTCCTGCGCATCCCTTCATCGCGTCCGTCCTTCATTATTATGGACGGCGCCCTGGAGGGTTGTCGCCCAACTCTTACTACATCCTCAATGAATTTCTTCATGCGTGCCGAAGAGTGTCGGTAGAGCCTAGCCTCCATCTCTTTCAGCAGTTCTACTTCATCCAGTGCTACCCGACTGATACGGCCTTTGCCTATTTCAAGGCCCGGACTGGCCGAAAGCTCATCCGAGTGTTGATGGGAATCAACACCGGACATTGACATTTTTAATTTACATTTGTGTCCTTTTAGTTTATTTTTATATCATTGAGAAAACATGTGTGCAATTGTAAGGCTTTATAAGTCACCATGTGAGTCTTTAGGTTCTAGTGGGTTTTTGTGCAAAAGTCTTGTAGGACCAGCAAGGGGCCCCCATCTCTTTCTCCATTGGTCCACCTAAGCCAATAGGTCCCATGTGGGGCTGGTCAAAGGTCCTAGGTGGCTTCTAGAAGGCTTGGACCAAGGAGGGGACAAGGTGGACAAAAAGTCAAAGTTGGAATGCATATGGTCAAGGGGCGCCCCCTTCCACTAGGATTAGTTTAATTTTTTTATTTTGACCACATGTGGCATTAATGTGATGTACCATGAATACCCCCTCTAATCCTAGATCTAAGGTTAGTTAGGGTCATTTTCCATTTCATACAAATACCATGTAATTCCCATTTTAGTTGAATTAATGAGAAGATAATATTGAAATGCCCAAGAGAGCATGGTGTGCCCCTCTCTCCTCTCCCCCTTGCAGCAGTGATTGCTGCCCATTCTAGGGTGTGAAGCCCTCATCTTGGTGTGACTTCAAGATCTCCAACCTCTGCTGGATGCGACTTTTGGCCGCCACCTTCCGTTCGTGCTGCCAACGCGCCGCCACCGCCATCGCCCTCAATCACGTAATTTTATCTTTTTCTCTTATTGTCTGATCGAGCCTAAACTTTGAGAGTTCGTTCTCACTGTCACCCCTAGTCTCCAGTTTAAATTTCGTGCCATTTGACTTTCGTTTGGTATTTTTCCCATATTTTTTTTTCTTCCCCTCAGTAATCTGCTTGTTTGCAGATCCGCGAGACAGTGTTCCCTTTTCGTATTTTTCCCACCCACTTATCAATTTTCAAAAAATCCATAAAAATTCTCAGGTGTTCCTAACATCCACCCCTTCCACCAGTAATTTTTCCAGCACCCATACAATTCTCCTACCCACCAGTCAAAAATCATCTTCAAGCAAATCCCTTTCTATCCTGATAGTCTGTAACCAGATCTACAGGAAAACCCGTAGTTTGCAGAGATTCTCATTTCTAATCTCTTCTCTGGATCGATGGGAAAACAATATATGTTGTAGATCTGTGAGTTCCCTTTCCAACGACACCAACCACACCTCGATCCGCCTCTGGATCTGAGAGCAATAATTCTTGCCGCCGAGGTGCGCAATTCTGTTCTCTGTGCAGGCCAAAAAGAGCAGTCCGTGGATAATTCGTGCAAAAATACCAAAAGTCAACTTCTGGAACCGCCACTTCAGGGAGTCGTTCAGGGACGTCCTGCCATCATCCCAGTCAAGCGGCGCCTTCATAAGATCTCAGGAAGATGACGTTCCTTTGGAGGCCACGACTTGCTGTCCAGCGAGTCAGAACCGAGTCGGCGCAGCACCGAGTCAGTACAATACCGAGTCGGGCCAGCATGCCGAGTTCGGTCTGAACGCCCCTCCGGCTTGCTGCCCGTCAACCCAAGATCGGTCCTCCCGGGCCCACTTGTAACCCTTTACCTTCCTGCATGGAGTGGACAATATAATTCACTGCTGTAATTAAATTTTAACCGTTGTTACTGGGAGTTACCGTACTTGGCCGAGATCGCCTTCCCCACGCCCGGAGTGTGGAGGTAAATTCGCCACTCTCCTTATTTCACATTTTGCTTATCTCGTATATCTTTGAATGCCGCTGCATGAGTGATAGATTATCTAGCTCGTTATCATTTTATCACCGTTGCGAGTGTGAGTGAGCGAGACCCGTCCCGTGACTCGATCCGAGCACGGAAGAGCCGACTACCCGACTCATTACCGGTTTCTCAGCCGCGCAAGGTCCCACGCATCCCTCGCTAGGGACACCCGCAAGCTAGAGTCCCAGGTCGTGTGTCCGTCCCGCATCAGTTTGGTATCAGAGCGCCAGTTGAGTCTAGGGTAGTATTTGCTTAAAAATACACACAAAAAAGTGTCTAAGTCTAGGTGTCACATTTGCATACCATTATTCGGTATATAAAAAGGTGTCGCCCAACTGTTAGGTTACACCTATCGGAGAGGTGATTCACTCGCGTGAGAGGATCTTCAGATCCCTGGACTCCGCCAGGTACCGGATCTTGGTTTAAGTCTAGGGTCCTTAGTGTGCATTAGTTAGTGCATTCCAACCTTGCATAGTCGTGTCTAGTGTTTTGTTCAAGTGCCAGCATGCCCGTCTTGTAGTTCCCCATTTTCAATGGAATCTCGGTCGCCCAGGCAATATGACTGTTGGCCCACCCATGGGCTTGGCAACCATCCTCTCCACTTCCGTAGGTCCGAAGCCTCGGATTTTTATGGCTCCAATGACCCGGGCAACTACCTCAAGTGGGAGGCCGCCATGGACACATACTTTGATTGTTATACCATGTCCGAAGCCGGGCAATTCTATTTTGCCAAGGAGAGGCTTCTCCACGGGGCTGCCGAAAAGTGGAGAGACATCGAAGGCTTGAGAGAGGTTAGGAGGCAATGGCCCATCGAATCATGGTGGGACATGAAGAGAGAGTTTAGGAGGGTCTACCTTCCCCATCCGGTCCCTTCCAACCCGTCCCACCCATTTACTTCCAACCCCGTGGGTCACACCTCCAGCCGACCCCACCAACTCACTTCCAACCAAGTTGGTCATAATAGGAGGCAAGGAGCCCCGCACTTAGATGAGCCCCGACCCAAGCCTAGGCCGGTTGATTACGGACGAGTCCACCGCGATACCCCTACTCCAACCCATACCATTGCCGAACTTGTGCAAATGATTTCGGAACGGGTGGATAGGAGGTGCGCTTATTTTGAGTCGCTGGTCTCCCCTTGCCCACCTCCGAGGCAGGAGGTAGCCATACTCGGGCCTAGGGAGGCCATAGCCCGTGGCCCCAACCCGGCCCCACCTAAGGGGTCCCAAGGACCACTTCCCCTCCAGGAGGACATGCCTTCCTCGCCCATGAGAGCTCCTTTGCCGCCACCCTCACATCTTTATTCGGAGCCATCTCATTTGGACCCACCTCATCCCGAGCCACCCGTGTTTCTAACGGGAATGCTTTTCATAGCCGAGCCGCTTCTTAGCTGGCTCAAGGATGACTTGGTCTCTACCCCACCTTGCTATCCACCCATGGACCCCATCTTACCTATAGTGCTCGTCAACTCCTACCACACGACATTCCGATCTAGTCACCACGTTGATACCTTGGGTGACCTTATTATGGGTCTACATCAGCAATGGACGTTGATGCACTTATTGGCCCGAGGCTTCGACCAACCCACTAGTCGTAACTTCACCCATCCGGCCTTCGGGTCCATTACCTCCGTGTGCACCGTGAGTTGTGTCACCACGGAGATTCTCTTATTCCTCCCTTTGCCGGCCGCGCCTACCTACATTCCTTTTATCCCGAGGGAGGAACCATATCTTCTATATACGGTCCCGTCCACCACGATGGATGAAGGTGACCACCTACACCATCAAGAATTTCACAATTGGGACCGTATTACATGGGATCCCATCTCATGGGGTCATACCTATTAGTGTTGGTGTGTTACAGGCCAATTTCAGGTCGGGTAGGTCCAATAGTTGTACGATCTTGTTCATTATTAATAAAGTGGTATTTGAGCGTAAATATGCGATTGTGTATTACTTTACGATGTCCCTAGGATATGTGGTTGTAAAGTCAGTTCGAGATGGGATCTCGAATATGAGACTGACTTTACATGGAAGCAAACCTTAAACTGTTCATGGTTGGAGGGTAATCACTCAGGGACTTTGATTACCTATTAAACCAGTACACATGATGTGTCACTGACCAGTCTCATGGTCATTGGTGCGGGGCACCAACACATATGTGTAGGTGTATGTCCTTGGAGGATGTACACTGAACTGATCTGCTATTGGATCTTCAGATGGTTGATTATACCTAATGTTAACTGAAGATCCAACGGTCTCAGTAGCATCGTTGGTCCTTTGACCTGAGACATTGATCGGATCTTACACGAGGACTGGAATGGTTTAATTACTTGGTTAAGTGACTTTAACCATAAGTCATGAGTTGCCGAGTCATTAACCACTCCAGGATACGTGTGAAGATCATCAATGGTCAAGAGGGGATCGCTCACTGTCGGATATATATCAGACAGTTAATGGGTCATGACATTGACGCTCCGTTAAATCCCTGGCCAGGGTCGTGTGAGTTCGTTTAGAACGGACGTCATACACTATAAGGAGGTCATAGTCAAATGACACGATCATGGGGTTTGACAGAAACCATACCCTCGATCGTACCAGACTCATAGAAGGAGCGAGTGATTATATCGATGCGGTAACTGTGGACTTACAGGTATCAGATAGGTTGGTTTAAACCCGACGTCCTCTAGGATCACGCGGATTTGCTTGACCCAACGTGATCAAAGATTCGGAATAAATTAAACTATTATTCGGCTCTAGTAGAAGCGAAGAATACGTTTAATTTACTTCTAATTGGGAATTAGAAGTTAATGGACCTTAAACTAGAGTGACTATGGGCCTAGAGGATCACACACAATGGATTCTTGGGTGACGGATTATTATTATACAAATGTATGTATTATTTCCCTTTTTGTTCCTTTTGGAAAGGAGTGTAAATAGGACTTAATACATATGTATAATATAAGATAGGATATATATACAGTTTCGGTCTTTTGGAGCCCTTTTCAAAAAGGACCAAACTCTCTATATATAGTACCTACGTGAGCTCATTCGAATCTCTCTTGGCTTAACCAAGCATTAAGGGTTAAGAGAGGAGGATTAGCTCCTCCCCCCTTTCCTCCCTCTTGCTCTCTCTCTCCAGAAGGTGAAAGGGTCGGGGAAAGTCCGTGCCGGGGGGTATCGTCGCTGCGCAAGGATCCGTGTGGATCATCTCTAGAGGCCGTGCAGCTGTGCGGCTCGGTATTCTGCATCGGGCTTAGCGGACAGCGTCGTTCATTGCAAGGTGAAATACGTAACCCGTAGTTAGGGGTTGGGGTGATTAAAACATCGATTAGAGCACAGATCTAGAATTCCATAGCACCGGGATCGGGCAAAATAATTTTTTGTTATCTGCTGCGTTGCCCGATAGTGCTGTGCGAAACCTTACAGTGGTATCAGAGTCAGGTTGACGCTCTGGTCGGTGTTTTATCGCCGTTTAGAACCGTGTTTTAGGGGCATTAAATCCTTCAATTATGAATTGTAGAAGGGGATACTGAGCATCTCGCTTCTTCCAGGATGCCGGGCATCGCTGGAGTAATTTTGTTAAAAAAAAATTAAAAAAACGTTTTTTTGGGCCCGATTTGGGCGCACTGCGCCCTGGGCGCGGTGCGCCCGCCGCGTGCGCCTTGAGGGCAGCGCACGCGACACCCGCGGGTCAGTGCGCGCGGGCGCTGACCCGTGGGGGGGCGGGCGCCCGCCTAGCGTGCGCCCGCGTTGCGGGCGCGCGGGTCAACGCCCGCACTCGCGGGCGCAGCCCGCGCGCGGGGCGGGCCAGCGCCGAAATTATTTTTTAATTAAAAAAATTGCTTTTAATTTTTTAATTTATTGTGCTCAAATATATACATATATATAGGATATATATATATATATATATATGCACAGTAAATTAAATAGAATTTTATCTCGTAGGTTAATTGTGTTATCTCAATAGTAAATGTCAAATGTTGAATTTTATTTAACTCTTTTGAATTTATCGAGGTGAGATAATTACTATTTACCTTGAGATGAAATGGTAATAATTGAACTTACTTCAGTAAATTTTAATTTTTGAATTTTTGATTATTAGATAATTAGAAAATTCATATTTTTAATTTTATTGAAGTTAAATGTAGAAAATTCAAATATTCAACTTTTAATTATTAGATAATTGTTAAATTCAAATTTTGAATTTTAGAATATTGCTAATTGTGGATAATTGCATTATTTTAAATTTATTTTCAAATAAAATTATTAGATAATTAGTTTGAATTTAAATTTAAATTATTGACATGTTTAAATTTTAAATTTAAATTTGATTATTGGATAATTAAATTTAAATTTAAATTTAAATAATTATCTCAATTATATGTCCCTGTGAAAAATGATGGTTCTTTACGTGATTTACTTTATTTATCTTGTATTGACTTGCTTGTCTGTTTAATTTTAGTTAATCATGCTTCGATTTTTAAAATTAAACAAAGTTAGCCTGTTTTTTGTTTGCACATCCCATTTTTAAATTCAAAAGTAAGGATTATTTTCATAAAATAACCCTTGATTGATTTTACTTGAATGGGTTTACAAGTGATCATGGACTTGGATTAATGTAATTAATTTGGGTCTGCGAACCTCCTTTCTCTCTCTGTTAAAATTCCAATGTACTTCTATCTTCCTCCATTGTTGTACTCGCCCTAAGGGCTTCTGGAATTTTATTGATATGGAATTTACATTTTTTTCGGCCTGCCTGCTGTGTAAAAGTTGTAATTACTGCGACGTCAGAGTTTGAAAGCGTGGAGCACACCCGACGAGGACGATCCAGCTACTTCGGAAGCGGGCTGGATGCCTTAGTTACATTAGGGATAAAGTCCATAATCACTTGCACTTTAATTTTGCATTGGATGCATTTATATTGTGCAAACTACTAGGTACGGTAAATATATTGAATATATTTATATTGCCACCTAGGGTGAGATCAAGATAAAATTAAATTCCCTCGCGATTAAATTTTAGATCTGGTAAGCGTGGCTCTAGGAGTCGTCGTGACCCTCCATCATTATGGAGTGAATGAACGTCTTCATTTCATGGATTTGTTGTGCTTTCCACAAGATCCATGATGATGCGGGACGAGACCACGGACACGACAAGCTCGTGATTGCCCCTTAACGAGGGAAGCGTCGGATGTGCGCGGTTGAGAAACCAGCAATGAGCTAGGGTGATCGGCTCTCTTTTGTGCCCGGATCGGGTCACGGGACGGTCACGTACTCTCTCGCAGTAGCGGTAATGAACATATAAAGAGAGCTAGAAATCCCTACACATGCTCTCTAGCAGCGGCATAAACAAATATATATGAAGTAAGTAAAATGTCGAGAAGGGAGCAGAAATGATACCTCCACGCGCTCGGCGTGGGGAAGACGGGCCCGGCCGAAACTCGTACCCCCGGAATAATAATACACAAGATTACAGTAATACAACTCGCTGCCCACTCAACGCAGGGAGGTAAAGGGCTACACAATGGGGTCCGGGAGGACCGAATTCGGGTTGACGGGTGGCTTCTCGCGTTGATTCGGCAACACCCGAACTAGTGACGGTGGGGCCCACGTGCTGTCCGGAGGGGCCGTGTGGGACCCGGTGGCACCGCTGTGGTGGTGGATGCCTGGATGAGCGCTCCCTGGAGTGGAGGCGCGCTGGTTCGTCGGCCGGAGGCCGGGCGGCTCCGATCGGCACCGGTCGGAATAACCGGCCACGGATCTGCAACTTCTGGTTTTCAGCGCGCGTCCCGGCGAGAACGGACGCTGCGATCAGCCCCGATGTCGGATCGACACGAAACTGGTACCGTTGGAAAGCTAACTTCAAATACTTAAATCTAGGCTTGAAGATCTGACCTGGATCTGCACGGATCTGGGCTTTAATGAATTTACAACTTTCTGTTGTACAGTAGCCGAACACTCAGATCTGTAGAGCTATTATCTGAGAACTGCCTTTGACGGATATGTGAACGTCCGAATCTGAAGTGATGGTCTTCAGTAAAGTTGTAGGACATCAAGCTAGGAAAACGGCAAAACTAGTTTGGACAAGTTTGGATGTGGCTACGAATTGATGAGATTTTTGAACTGGAAGTGGGTCGGATCTGGAAATGGGCTGAAAGCACTGTAGCTGAGATAGAACACGAATTTTGAAAAATGGATAGATGGCGGATAAAAAATCAAGAAAAATGGTGGATGTAGGGGATGATGGACATAACTCTTAGTAAAATTGGGAGGGTTTGGAAAATTCACAAAGGTGGTCGGAGATGGGAAACTCAGAGCTGTTGTCACTGTAGATAGAGACAAAATAGATCTGGGAATGCAAAATGAACAAAAATGAAAAATTACTAAATGGAGGAGTTTGGACGTGAAAATTTAGGTGGAGGTGGGGATTCAAGGTAATAACACACTCTCAAAATTTTAAATCCATCTGAGCTCGTGGCTGGTAGCAAGAATTCACGAACTACACCTTTGTCCAGCAGGACAGAAACTTGAAGACGGCTCCGCGGCGGCTCGAAGGCGGCACGAACGGCGGCGGCGGCGGCACAGATGATCACCGGAGATAGAGGGGAGGGGATAGAAGATAGAAATCACTCTAGAACTGGAGGTTGGAGGAGAGGAAACCAGGGGGAGAGAGGAGGGGCTCAAGAACACTCTTGATTTTACACCATTTTATATGCCTTACATCAAACCTAATCTACACCATTAGATCTAGGGGAGGGGATTGGATGGCTGGGATGAAGTGTGAATAACACACACAAAAATCATAAAATATTAAGGGGAGGGGCGCCCCCTTGACCAAGAGGGGACAAGTTGGAAAGGGTAGGTAGCCTACCTTGAAAAATTTACCCCCTTTGTCTCCCATGTGGTCAATTGGCATTCAACCCTTCTAGATGGCCACCTAGGATGGTTGACCAGCCCCACATGGTCTAGGTGGACCAATGGGAAAGGGGTGAGGGCCCCCTGGCTTGGACCTATTGGAATTTTACATATAAACCCACTAAGACTTATAATTGCGTACCCATATAACACAAAGGTATACATACAAATATGAAAGGACATAAATGCAAACAAAATGCGGACGGTCTTGCCTCGATGTCCCCATCAATTCTCCCCGGGTGGGAGGAACTCGACCCCATCGAGTAGGGGTATAGATGCTCGAATACTCCGGCGGATCCGTCACCGTGCCAAGTAACGCGGGTACGCTCCACTCCAAGTGACCAGCACCTGCTCATTCCATATATACTCGATATGCACAAGCTGCTATGGGCTAAAGGTGGACACTCCGGGTGGGGCACTCTCAAAAGGGGAGGTGGCGGCTCGAAGACTCATTAGGAATCACCGCTGAGTCCCTGTAGGTGACTAGATCCAAGTGTAGATATGGAACCGATCTCATACTCATCGAGTGAGTCCAATCGCCTCTTACTCATAAGAGAATGACAACGAGCTGACACAAGACACATGCAGACTCACCATGCACTAACACACATATGCAAACCACACAAATAAGAAACAGACTCGTGCATGACTCTAGACAAATCTATGGTTAGTCCGACCCGTACATGGATGACGGCAGGCCAGGACACCCGAATGTGTGCCATGCATGCATTTGACGTAACCGGAGGTTGACATCATGGGGAACTCCTAGACACCCTACGATGCACCAATCATGGACATTGGGCTTGGATGTGGGAAGTTCGGGAGGTGCGGGTGGTTTAGATGGATCGGGGAAACCAAAGTTTTCATTACCCCCGAATGAAGGTTCGGACCTATGACTATGTGGAGGTTGCTTGGCCCGAGTGGAAAAGGTGGGATAGTGAACTCCGCGGAAGAGGTGTAGTGAGTATGAAAGCTCGGGAGGTTCACTAGTGAAGGGGTCAAAAGGGTCGAAGAAGGTATGACCCCATGAAGTGGATTCTCCCATGACTCGGTCCCAATTTAAGAATTCATAATCACCGTCATACATTGTGAGCGGTGGGACGACGGACATGTGTAGAAAATAGGACTCCTCCCTTGGGCAAAAGGGAATGAAGTCGGACTCAGCCGACATCGGGAGGAGTAGAAGAATCTCCGTGGTGACACACCCCACGGTGCACACGGAGGTAATAGACCCTAAGGCCGGATGGGTGAAGCTAAGACTAGTGGGTTGGTCAAAGCCTCGGGCCAGTAGGTGCGTCAACTTCCATTGTGAATCTAATCTCATGATAAGATCATCCAACGTGTCAACATGGTGACTAGATCGAAAAGTTGTGTGGTAGGAGTTGAAGGGTACCAATGGTAGTGTGGGGTCCATAGATGGAAAGGGAGGTGAGACCAAACCATCCTTGAGCCAACTAAAAAGCGGCTCGGTGATGTATAGCGTTCCCGTAAGAAACACGGGTGGCTCGGGGTGAGACGACTCCAAGCATAATGGTTCCGAATGTGGAGTGGACCGCCGGGGTTGGGTGGCTGGACATGTGAGGGTGATCTTACCGGGTAGGTAAGGTGGCTATAAGGTGCAAGTCCTCTTGCCCCAGTCAAGATTGGCTCTTCGTTCTCCTAACCACGTTTGTCCTAACATGATGCATGAACTAGCAAGTGTGCCGATCCTACACCATGCGCCATCGGTGTAGAGAACATAGTCGATCCTCTTATAGAACTCAACACAAGCAAAATCACCATCGCGGACAATCTCACCTGTCTTGGAGAGAGACTCCACGATGTCAAGAGAAACCCAATTATCCGACTCCCTATCGGTGAAATGGAGTTCCGTTGTGGACCCGTTGGGTAGAGCGACTTTCATAGTGAGAGGGGTAAAACCAAGGGCTCGGTCCATGAGGACATTGACTTTGGCCACAAAGGTTGACCACTCGGATGTATGGTCTTGGGGAACGGCCATGGGTAGCGGATATGGACATGCATACACACGGTGATAAGACACTAGACCGACTATACAAGGTTGGAATGCATGCACACTAAGGACCCTAGACGTAAACCAAGACTCGGTACGTGGCGGAGATAAGTGATCCGAAGATCACTCGCGCAAGTGTGCGGCCTTCCCGATAGGCGTAGCCTAACGTTCGGACAACACCTTTTGATATACCGAGTAAAGGGATGCAAATGCAACCTAGACCGACTTAGACACTTAGACTTAAATGACACTCTGTTTTTTTTTTTTTTGGACACCCTAGACTCAACTCGCTCTGATACCAAATTGATGCGGGACGAGACCACGGACACGACAAGCTCGTGATTGCCCCTTAACGAGGGAAGCGTCGGATGTGCGCGGTTGAGAAATCGGCAATGAGCTAGGGTGATCGGCTCTCTTTTATGCCCGGATCGGGTCACGGGACGGTCACGTACTCTCTCGCAGCAGCGGTAATGAACATATAAAGCGAGCTAGATATCCCTACACATGCTCTCTAGCAGCGGCATAAACAAATATATATGAAGTAAGCAAAATGCCGAGAAGGGAGCGGAAACGATACCTCCACGCGCTCGGCGTGGGGAAGACGGGCCCGGCCGAAACTCGTACCCCCGGAACAATAATACACAAGATTATAGCAATACAACTCGCTGCCCACTCCACGTAGGGAGGTAAAGGGCTACACAATGGGGTCCGGGAGGACCGAATTCGGGTTGACGGGCGGCTTCTCGCGTTGATTCGGTAACACCCGAACTAGTGACGGTGGGGCCCACGTGCTGTCCGGAGGGGCCGTGTGGGACCGGGTGGCACCGCTGTGGTGGTGGATGCCTGGATGAGCGCTCCCTGGAGTGGAGGCGCGCTGGTTCGTCGGCCGGACGCCGGGCGGCTCCGATCGGCACCGGTCGGAATAACCGGCCACGGATCTGCAACTTCTGGTTTTCAGTGTGCGTCCCGGCGAGAACGGACGCTGCAATTAGCCCCGATGTCGGATCGACACGAAACTGGCGCCGTTGGAAAGCTAACTTCAAATACTTCAATTTAGGCTTAAAGATCTGGCCTGGATCTGCACGGATCGGGTCTTTAATGAATTTACAACTTCCTATTGTACAGTAGCTGAACACTCAGATCTGTAGGGCTATTCTCTGAGAACTTCCTTTGACGGATATGTGAACGTCCGAATCTGAAGTGGTGGTCTTCAGCAAAGTTGTAGGACATCAAGTTAGGAAAACGGCAAAACTAGTTTGGAAAAGTTTGGATGTGGCTACGAATTGATGGGATTTTTGAACTGGAAGTGGGTCGGATCTGGAAATGGGCTGAAAGCACTGTAGCTGAGACAGAACACGAATTTTGAAAAATGGATAGATGGCGGATAAAAAATCAAGAAAAATGGTGGATGTAGGGGATGATGGACAGAACTCTTAGTAAAATTGGGAGGGTTTGGAAAATTCAAAAAGGTGGTCGGAGATGGGAAACTCAGAGCTGTTGTCACTGTAGACAGAGATAAAACAGATCTGGGAATGCAAAATGAACAAAAATAGAAAATTACTAAATGGAGGAGTTTGGATGTGAAAATTTAGGTGGAGGTGGGGATTCAAGGTAATAACACACTCTCAAAATTTCAAATCCATCTGAGCTCGTGGCGGACAGCAAGAATTCACGAACTACACCTCTTTCCAGTAGGATAGAAACTTGAAGACGGCTCCGCGGCGGCTCGAAGGCGGCACGAACGGCGGCGGCGGCTGCACAGATGATCACCTGAGATAGAGGGGAGGGGATAGAAGATAGAAATCACTCTAGAACTGGAGGTTGGAGGAGAGGAAACCAGGGGGAGAGAGGAGGGGCTCAAGAACACTCTTGATTTTCTAACAATTTTCTCTTCATTAATACCAACAAATGGAAAATACACCATTTTATATGCCTTACATCAAACCTAATCTACACCATTAGATCTAGGGGAGGGGATTGGATGGCTGGGATGAAGTGTGAATAACACACAAAAAAACCATAAAATATTAAGGGGAGGGGCGCCCCCTTGACCAAGAGGGGACAAGTTGGAAAGGGTAGGTAGCCTACCTTGGAAAATTTACCCCCTTTGTCTCCCATGTGGTCAATTGGCATTCAACCCTTCTAGATGGCCACCTAGGATGGTTGACCAGCCCCACATGGTCTAGGTGGACCAATGGGAAAGGGGTGAGGGCCCCCTGGCTTGGACCTACTGGAATTTTACATATAAACTCACTAAGACTTACAATTGCGTACCCATATAACACAAGGGTATACATACAAATATGAAAGGACATAAATGTAAATAAAATGCGGACGGTCTTACCTCGATGTCCCCATCACATGAGTTCGGGGGCAGGATTAAACTCCAAGGCTCGGCCTCAATGGGGTGAGGAATTGAACTCGGCCTTGTTGTGCTTTCCACAAGGGTCGGGTCATGAACTCTTTGCTATGTTGTAATGATGGTACGTTAGATCTAACCGAGAATAACCTTTGTTGTGCTTTCCACAAGGGGATGATTTCTCGAGGGCCGAATATCAGATATTACATTAGATGCAAGTGCCTGTTGACTGCCCTTGAGATGGTGTATGGCTTGTTGTGCTTTCCACAAGGTCGTACATCAGTCTCGTTGGGATTCCGACCCACTAGGTTGATCTCGCTGATCTCCCGTTCTATATACTGAGGGTTATATAGTTCGATCGAAAAATAGTGGGACTAACTAAGATAGAAAACCACATCTAAGTTAGAATATGAACACATGCTAAGTTGTCTTTTATTTCTTATCCAGATTATGATGTCGTCGTCTAACCCCCTCCGCGGCATCTTGGATGCAAATAGATTAACTAGACCGAACTACTCGGATTGGCTGCGTAATCTACGCATAGTCCTTACCGCCGAAAAGATTGCGTACGTGTTGGACACGGTTCATTCTGAGCCAGCTCCTAATGCCGACGAGGGCGAGTTACTGGCTTATGCCAAATGGTCTGAGGACTCCTCCCTTGCCCAATGTTACATGTTGGCCTCTATGGCTCTCGAGCTACAGAGGCAATTTGAAAAGACTGATTGTAGAAGCATACTTCTCAATCTACGCCAGCTCTTCGGGGAGCAGGGTAGGATTGAGAGATATGATATCTCAAAAAGGCTTTTCAGGACACGGATGTCTGAGGCTTCATCAGTACAGGCCCATGTACTGAAAATGATGGAGTGGATTGAAAGACTCAATGCATTGGGGTTCAAGTTGGATCTTGAACTATGCATTGATCTTATACTCCAGTCATTGCCCGATTCCTTTTCTTCCTTCATCATGAACTTTAACATGAACAGGATTGAAGCAACTCTCCCAGAGCTGCTCAACATGTTAAAGAGTGCTGAAGGAACCATGCAGAAAGATAAACCATCTTCGTCTGTAATGATTGTTGACCGGGCCAACAAGAAAAGGAAGGCCACCCAAATATCCACCACAAGTAACAAAGGGAAGGGAAAGAAAAAGGTCATGCGTAAGCAACTCGCCAAAGTTGACAAAGGGAAGGGCAAGAAGAATGAAAAGGAAGACAAATATTTTCGATGCGGGGAAACTGGGCATTGGAAGAGGAATTGCAAGGCAATTCTAAATGAAGGTATTTTTGTCATAGACCTTAATTTGTCATATATGGAATCCACATCATGGGTATTGGATACTGGATGTGCATCTCATATCTACAATTCGGTGCAGGCATTGAAAAATAGAAGGCGGCTGGGTAAAAAGGAGATTGAACTGAGGATGTGCAATGGAGCTTTAGTTTCTACCAAAGCTGTCGGGACTGCACGCCTCAGTTTACCTTCAGGAGTCGTTCTGGAGCTGAATGACTGTTATTATGTTCCTAATATTATTAAGAACATTATTTCAATCTCTGGCTTATATAACATTAGATATACATTGACTTTTAATAGCACTGGGTGCTCTATAATGAATAATGGTTTGAATATAGCCTATGGTTCATTAGTCAATGATCTTTATGTATTGGATACATGTTCTAATGTTATGCAAGTTTCCAATGTTGATGAAGTGAATTCTGCATATCTATGACATTGCAGACTTGGTCATGTAGGTGAGAATAGAGTCTCTCACTTACACTTAAATGGGTATTTGAATTCGTTCGAATACAAGTCATTTGATACCTGTGAGTCGTGTCTCATGGGGAAAATGACCAAAGCTCCCTTTAGTGGACATGGTGAGAGGGTTGTTGACCTTCTCGAGCTCATACATTCTGATGTATGTGGACCCATGTCCATAGAAGCAAAAGGGGGTTATCTCTATTTCATTTCTTTTATTGATGACTTCCCTAGATATGGCCATGTGTATTTAATTAGACATAAGTCACAAGCCTTTGAGAAGTTTAAGGAATATAAGAATGAAGTAGAGAAACAGACTGGCAAAAGTATTAAGGCTCTTCGATCGGATCGAGGAGGTGAATACTTGAGCTATGAATTCACTTCTTATCTTAAAGACCATGGAATAGTTTCTCAGTGGACTCCACCGTATACACCACAGCACAATGGTGTATCCGAAAGGAGAAACATGACGTTGTTAGACATGGTCCGATCCATGATGTCTATGTTAAGACTACCATTGTCTCTCTGGGACTATGCATTAGAGACTGCGGCTTATTTATTGAATAGGATCTCAAGTAAATCAGTTCCTTCTATACCATATGAGATATGGAAGGGCAGCAAACCAAATTTTAATCACATTAAAATTTGGGGGTGTCCTGCTCATGTAAAGAAGAACGATAGTGACACGCTTGAGTCGAGAACCGATAAGTGTATGTTCGTGGGATATCCAAAGGAGATGTTTGGATATTATTTCTATCACCCTTCTGAGCAAAAGGGTCTTAGTGGCCATGAGAGTTGTATTTCTAGAAAGAGAATATCTACTCCAGAAAAATAGTGGGAGCCAGATAGAATTGGACGAGGTCCAAGAACCACAACCCATAGACACAAGCTCATTAGATGAGATTATATCGGTTGATCCTATTCAGAGTGAAACACTGATACTACGGAGATCTGGTAGACTACCGAGAGAACCTAAGAGATATGTTGGACATGTCTCAGAGGGGTCCTCTAAGGGATGTATCGATGAGGATGATGATCCTCAATCGTACCAGGATGCACTCCGTAGTGCGGACTCCGAGAAATGGCAAGAGGCGATGGATTCAGAGATCCAGTCCATGTACACCAACAAAGTTTGGAACTTAGTTGATGTACCCAAAGGGAAGGTCCCTATCGGCTGCAAATGGATTTTCAAAAGGAAAATCGGTGCAGATGGACAGGTTGACACATATAAGGCTAGACTAGTGGCGAAAGGATATCGTCAAAGGCAAGGCATTGACTATGACGAGACTTTTTCGCCGGTAGCCATGGTTAAGTCAATCAGAATCTTCCTTGCCATTGCGGCATACCTGGATTATGAGATCTGACAAATGGATGTGAAGACAGCTTTTCTTAATGGAAATCTATCGGAAGAGTTGTACATGGTACAGGCTGAAGGATTCACCTCCAAGCTACATCCTAATAAGGTATGCAAACTTCAAAGGTCCATTTATGGATTAAAGCAGGCATCTCGAAGCTGGAACTTAAGATTTTACGAGGCTGTCAAATCTTTCAACTTCATTCGGAATGAAGATGAACCCTGTGTATACAAGAAGGTCAGTGGGAGCTCAGTGACCTTCTTGGTCCTTTATGTTGATGACATCTTGCTCATTAGGAATGATATAGAGATGTTGACATCAACTAAGTCTTGGTTATCCAAGACCTTCTCCATGAAGGATTTGGGAGAAGCATCATATGTGCTGGGCATAAGGATCTATCGAGATAGATCTAAAAGGATGCTAGGGTTATCCCAATCCATGTACATAGACACTATCCTCAAAAGGTTTAGGATGGAAAATTCTAAGAGAGGTCTCATTCCCATGAGACATGAAATTTCCCTATCCAAGGGGATGAGTCCTAAAACATCTGAGGAGGTGGCACACATGAATAAGGTACCCTATGCTTCGGCGATAGGGTTAATCATGTATGTAATGCTATGTACACGGCCTGATGTTGCCAATGCTTTGAGCATTGTCAGTAAATATCAGGTAAATCCAGGCGAAGAGCACTGGAAGGCAGTAAAGGGGATCCTTAAGTACTTGCGAAGGACTAAGGATATTTTTTCTGCTTTATGGAGGTGAGAACCTACAGCTTAGAGCTTACACAGACTCTAGTTTCCAGTCAGATCCAGATGACTGTAAATCCATGTCTGAGTTTGTATTCATGTTGAATGGAGGGGCAGTAAGTGGAAGATTGTTGATCGAGGAGATGTGGCGGTAGAGCGTGTACCGTCAGAAGACAACATAATAGATCCACTGACTAAGCCTTTAACACAGACTGTATTTGAGCGCCATCGGGATAAGATGGGCCTCAAAGTTGTGGGTAATTGGCTGTAGTTCAAGTGGGAGATTGTTAGTGTTGGTGTGCTACATGCCAATTTCGGGTCGGGTAGGCCCAATAGTTGTACGATCTTGTTCATTATTAATAAAGTGGTATTTGAGCGTAAATATGCGATTGTGTATTACTTTACGATGTCCCTAGGATATGTGGTTGTAAAGTCAGTTCGAGATGGGATCTCGAATATGAGACATACTTTACATGGACGCATACCTTAAACTGTTCATGGTTGGAGGGTAATCACTCGGGGACTTTGATTACCTATTAAACCAGTACACATGATGTGTCACTGACCAGTCTCATGGTCATTGATGCGGGACACCGTACCAACACATATGTGTAGGTGTATGTCCTTGGAGGATGCACACTGAACTGATCTGCTATTGGATCTTCAGATGGTTGATTATACCTAATGTCAACTGAAGATCCAACGGTCTCAGTAGCATCGTTGGTCCTTTGACCTGAGACATTGATCGGATCTTACACGAGGATTGGAATGGTTTAATTACTTGGCTAAGTGACTTTAACCATAAGTCATGAGTTACCGAGTCATTAACCACTCCAGGATACGTGTGAAGATCATCAATGGTCAAGAGGGGATCGCTCACTGTCGGGTATATATCAGACAGTTAATGGGTCATGACATTGACGCTCCGTTAAATCCCTGGCCAGGGTCGTGTGAGTTCGTTTAGAACGGACGTCATACACTATAAGGAGGTCATAGTCAAATGGCACGATCATGGGGTTTGACAGAAACCATACCCTCGATCGTACCAGACTCATAGAAGGAGCGAGGGATTATATCGATGCGGTAACTGTGGACTTACAGGTATCAGATAGGCTGGTTTAAACCCGACGTCCTCTAGGATCACGCGGATTTGCTTGACCCAACGTGATCAAAGGTTCGGAATAAATTAAACTATTATTCGGCTCTAGTAGAAGCGAAGAATACGTTTAATTTACTTCTCATTGGGAATTAAAAGTTAATGGGCCTTAAACTAGAGTGACTATGGGCCTAGAGGATCACACACAATGGATTCTTGGGTGACGGATTATTATTATACAAATGTATGTATTATTTCCCTTTTTGTTCCTTTTGGAAAGGAGTGTAAATGGGGCTTAATACATATGTATAATATAAGATAGGATATATATACACTTTCGGTCTTTTGGAGCCCTTTTCAAAAAGGACCAAACTCTCTATATATAGCACCTACGTGAGCTCATTCGAATCTCTCTTGGCTTAACAAAGCATTAAGGGTTAAGAGAGGAGGATTAGCTCCTCCCCCCTTTCCTCCCTCTTGCTATCTCTCTCCAGAAGGTGAAAGGGTCGGGGAAGGTCCGTGCCGGGGGGTACCGTCGCTGCGTAAGGATCCGTGTGGATCGTCTCTAGAGGCCGTGCAGCTGTGCGACTCGGTATTCAGCATCGGGCTTAGCGGACAGCGTCGTTCCGCGCAAGGTGAAATACGCAACCCATAGTTAGGGGTTGGGGTGATTAAAACTTCTATTAGAGCACAGATCTAGGATTTCATAGCACCGGGATCGGGCAAAATAATTTTTTGTTATCCGCTGCGTTACCCGATAGTGCTGTGCGAAACCTTACAATACCTTCTTTGACCCTTTTGACCCCTTCACTAGTGAACCTCCCGAGCTACCATATCCACTCGAGGGAGCCGAGGGAGTCCTCTACTACACCCCTCCCACTCGGGCCTAGCAACCTTCACATGGCAATAGGTCCGAACCAACATATGGGGGTAAAGACAACTTTGGCTCTCCTGACCAACCTAAATCCCATAGGAGGACAATGCATGACTGGGTCATACTTGGACATCTAGATGTTCCCCATGCCACCAACCTCCGGTTACATAACATGCATGCATGGCACACATTCGGATGTCCTGGTCTACCCTTGCCTGTGTATGGGTCGGACTAACAATAGGTTTGTCTAGGGTCTCGTGTGTCTGTACATGCATGTGTCGAGTCGAGTCGGTCTTTTGTACGCTCGCGTTGTCAGTCCCTTTCGAGTGCGAGACTTGTTGGACTTTGGGATCGGTTATACTTCACATATCAGATCTAGTCACATAAGGGACAAGCGGTGATTCCTAGTGAGCCTTTGCGCCGTCTCCCTTCATTTGAGAGTGACCCCACCCCGGAGTGTCCACATCTAGCCTCCTCCCCAGCAGCGTGTGCATATCGAATCTATACGGGATGAGCAGGTGTCGATTACTTGGAGTGGAGCGTACTCCGCGCTTCCAGGTTCGGTGACGCATCCGCCGGAGCTACTCGAGCAGCCGCATCCCTTGCTCGACGGGGTCGAGTTCTTCCCACCCGGGGAGAATTGATGGGAATCAACACCGGGCACTGACATTTTTAATTTACATTTGTGTCCTTTTAGTTTATTTTTATATCCTTGGAAAAACATATGTGCAATTGTAAGGCTTTATAAACCACTATGTGAGTCTTTAGGTTCTAGTGGATTTTTGTGCAAAAGTCTTGTAGGACCAGCAAGGGGCCCCCATCTCTTTCCCCATTGGTCCACCTAAGCCAATAGGTCCCATGTGGGGCTGGTCAAAGATCCTAAGTGGCTTCTAGAAGGCTTGGACCAATGAGGGGACAAGGTGGACAAAAAGTCCAAGTTGGAATGCATATGGTCAAGGGGGCGCCCCCTTCCACTAGGATTAGTTTAGTTTTTTTATTTTGACCACATGTGGCATTAATGTGATGTACCATGAATACCCCCTCTAATCTTAGATCTGAGGTTAGTTAGGGTCATTTTCCATTTCATACAAATACCATGTAATTCCCATTTTAGTTGAATTAATGAGAAGAAAATATTAAAATGCCCAAGAGAGCATGGTGCGCCCCTCTCTCCTCTCCCCCTTGCAGCAGTGATTGCTGCCCATTCTAGGGTGTGAAGCCCTCATCTTGGTGTGACTCCAAGATCTCCAACCTCTGCTGGATGCGACTTCCGGCCGCCGCCTTCCGTTCGTGCTGCCAACGCGCCGCCACCGCCATCGCCGGAGTTCTGTCCAAATCAGGATAGAACTTCAATCCCATAATTTTATATTTTTCTCTTGGTGTGTGATCGAGCCCAAACTTTGAGGGTTCGTTCTCCCTGTCACCCCTAGTCTCCCGTTTAAATTTCGTACCATTTGGCTTTTGTTTGGTATTTTTCTCATATTTTTGTTCTTCCCCTCAGTAGTCTGCTTGTTTGCAGATCTGCGGGACAATGTTCCCTTTTCGTATTTTTCCCACCCACTTATCAATTTTCAAAAAATCCATAACAATTCTCAGGTGTTCCTAACATCCACCCCTTCCCCCAGTAATTTTCACAGCACCCATAAAATTCTCCTACCCACCGGTCAAAAATCATCTTCAAGCAAATCCCTTTCTGTCCTGATAGTCTGTAACCAGATCTATAGGAAAACCCGTAGTTTCCAGAGATTCTCATTTCTAATCCCTTCTCTGGATCGATGGGGAAATAATATATGTTATAGATCTGTGAGTCCCCTTTCCAACGACACCAACCACGTCTCGATCCACCTCCGGATCTGAGAGCAATAATTCTTGCCGCTGAGGTGCGTAATTCTGTTATTTGTGCAGGCCAGAAAGAGCAGTCCGTGGATAATTCGTGCAAAAATACCAAAAGTCAACTTCTGGAATCGTAACTTCAGGGAGTCGTTCAGGGACGTCCTGCCATCATCCCAGCCAAGCGGCGCCTTCAGAAGATCTCAGGAAGACGACGTTCCTTTGGAGGCCACGGCTTGCTGTCCAGCGAGTCAGAACCGAGTCGGCGCAGCACCGAGTCGGTACAATACCGAGTCGGGCCAGCAGGCCGAGTTCGGTCCGAACGGCCCTCCGGCTTACTGCCCGTCAACCCAAGATCGGTCCTCCCAGGGCCACTTGTAACCCTTTACCTCCCTGCATGGAGTGGGCAATATAATTCACTACTGTAGTTAAATTTTAACCGTTGTTACCGGGAGTTACCGTACTTGGCCGGGATCACCTTCCCCACGCCCGGAGCGTGGAGGTAAATTCGTCACTCTCCTTATTTCGCATTTTGCTTATCTCGTATATCTTTGAATGCTGCTGCATGAGTGATAGATTATCTAGCTCGTTATCATTTTATCACCGCTGCGAGTGTGAGTGAGCGAGACCCGTCCCGTGACTCGATCCGAGCACGGAAGAGCCGACTACCCGACTCATTGTCGGTTTCTCAACCGCGCACGGTCCCACGCATCCCTCGCTATGGACACCCGCGAGCTAGAGTCTCATGTCGCGTGTCCGTCCCGCATCAAGTGTCCTCCACTGCGGCCAACCTCAAAGGGTGGTCGCAGCGGTATGTGTACATCATCGAGTCGAGTGGTCATGATCACTCTGGGAGTTGGAGGTTCGGGGGCACCCCCCCTATCTGGGCCGATAGGAAACCTCCGCTCAGGGCCGAGGATCGAAAGAAGGTAGATGCCATCCTCCGATACTATCTTGTTGATGCGGACTTCGTGCTTACCCCGGTGCTGCTCCGAGAGTTGGGGTTGAGTCCTCCATTGCCGCAGGGTACTGGTCTCGACTTCTCGTCGGGTTGTGCTGGCGGCCTATTAGATTAAGCTAACCTTGTTCTGGTTTCAGGTGCGCCTGAGGTCCCGGTGTGGAGCTACGAGGTCTTCAAGTTGTCACGGTTTGCTGCCGGCCCTCTGGACCACGTCGCTCCGGGTACCGGTCAGGTGTCGATCGTCGCCCCCCAGGTCAAGGTTGCGTTCACCCCGGGAAGGCTGCTGTATCCCGTTCCGGTCGGCATTCCTCTAATACGCTCGCCTGAAGCATCCGTGGCCAGTGGAGGGCCTAGCCTTCGGCAGAGTTCTCCCGAAGCCACCTCGAGTGCAGCTGGTGAAGAGCTCGCCATGGCTGGCGGTAGTCGAGCCCTTCTGACTGATGACGAGCTGGCGGAGATGGACAGTCGCCGCCGGTCGAGGAAGAGAGGGAGAGGTTCTACCTGATCAGGAGTCGTGTCACGCCTCCTTCTTCGTCTGGGGCGCCTCCCCCTAGTGCTTCTCCGCCACCATCATCTGAGGCGTCGGCAGCTCCTGTTCTGGTGCCCGCCTCCGGAGGGCGGGGGCGCGAAAGAGGCAAAGCTCCTGCTGCTGCCGAAGTTGGTTCTCTCCCGCCACTGAGGGTCCCTTCACGTGGTCAGTCCTCACAGCCTGAGAACATGACGGCGGGGCTGCCGGGGGTCACGACTGTCATTGACCTCATGGTGCAGAGTGCTCACTGGCATGAGCACGTTGGGGAGTTTGGTCCCAATACCACAAAAGAGTTGACGGCCGTCGCAGCGAGGAGCGCATGTCTGGTCATTAGTGCCCTCGAGTTGTGGAGGCACCACTTCATCGATCTCGCCCGCGAGTTGGAGGCCAGCCGGGCCCTTCAGGCGGGAGCCGAAGAGCGTTTGAAGGGGTCTGAGGCTGCTAACGCCGGACTCCAAGAGCAGTTGGCTCAACTAGAGTTAGCCCTCACCGGCATGGAGCGCGATCGGGACTCCTTTCGGGAGCAGGCCGACGTGACCGGGGAGCGAGCAGCCAAGTCGGAGGCGGAGCTTCGAGCCATGGAGGCCCGTGCCCAGGAGGCCGAGGCAGAGCTCGCCAAGCTGCGTTCATCCCTGTCCTCGGTTGGCGAGGAAGCTGTGGAGAACTTCCGCTCCTCTTCGGCTTACCGGGACGAGCTGACGGAGGCGGCCTTGGAGTTCTACGGGCCGGCCCGTGACCGTGGCTTTCGGGAGGGCTGGAGTGCTGCTGTGAAGGCCACATCGGAGAATCTTGGCCTTGTGGCCCCGGTCCTCCCCCCTCCTTCAACTCCTTACGGCTCGGATGTTGATAACGGAGAGGAGGGGCCCGACACCATAGAGGCGGGCGCTGGGAGGTCGATGCCGAGTGCAGGTGAGCGAGCACCCGCCGACGTTGCCGTGGTGGACTTGGTCGACGAGCTACCTTCTCCTGGTGTTGCTGCTGCACGTGCGCCTGTGGAACCCAGGGCACGTGATGATGTAACTGGGGCAGGTCTTTGAGAGGATGCCCCTTGCTGTCTTTTCTTTTGTTACTTTTTATCTACACTTTCCAAGGCGGTCGCCTTCTTTTGTAATTCCCTTACTTTGAGATGGAAGCCGTCCCTTTGTTTGCAAATCTCGAGATTTCTTCCGTGTATTTCCCTCTTTCCGAACTGCCGCGAGATCCTCTGGGGATACGAAGCGGTGTTCTTGATGGGGACTCTGAAAGGGCGCGACTTTCGGGATCTGTTGCTTCGGTTTCTGTGGATTTGCTTGAGGGGATGGGAGTGCTTCATTCTTCTGAGAACTTCGCTTCCTCTTATAAATAGTGACCCCCCAGTGTGTTTACGTCCATCTCGCACTGGGTGAGTTGTGAGGACAGGGCTAGCCTAAGGGTTTCCTAGAGGCGAGCACTGCTCCCCTCGAGAACAAGAAGGTAGCCTAAGGGTCCTCGAGGCGAGCACCGCTCTCCTTGAAAACAAGAAGGTAGTCGAAGGGTTTTCTAGAGACGAGCAAGCCTCGGGCATAGGTGGCTTCACTGTTGCTATAAGGGGCCACCTAACTTCCCTCAAAATAAAAATAGGTCTTGCCATATTTTTTTTTTGAGAGAGGAACTCGCACCAAGCGAAACGTAACCTGCCCTCATGACAGGGGCCACCTAACTCCCCTCCCACGTGGGGTTGTGTGTTTTTTGAGGCCTCTCTCTCATGGCGAAGTTCCTCTCCGACATGGATAAATAGCCTGAAGTTCCTCTCCGACGCTGGCCCTGACTTTAGGTCCTCGTTGAACAGTGAGAAGATGAATGCCTCGAACGTCCGGTTGGGCATCCGCGCCGTCCCGGCGCCGGCCGCGTTGTACTCCCTTGCCATCTCCTCGGTGTTGCAGAATAGGGCGTAGTCGAGCGCGTCCAGGGTGAAGCCGAAGTAGGGGTAAGCGTTCACCATGAATGGCGCCCCCGTGGCGCGTAGGAAGCTCAACAACGGCTTCACGATGGCGGCGTCGTAGCTCTCCCGGAACCGTCCCATCGAGGGCGGGCTGGAGGCAACGAGGATGCCCATGGAGTGCGGGGGGGGGGGGGGGGGGGGGGACCTTGACGACGTGCTGCAGGGCGGCACCGGCGAGCGCCGTGTGGAGGTTATGCATGGCCGGGACGAGTCCGACGAGGAGGGTGCGGTTGGCGGTGGAGGCCACCTCGTTGCTGACGAGGATGCAGGCGATGTTGACGCGGCCAATGCAGGCGTGGAGGGTGTCGCGGACCCAACGCTGGGCGAAGGAGAGGTTGGTGAGCGCGGGAATGAGGTCGTTGGGGATGGATCGAGGTTAACGGCGAGGCCGGTGCCGGCGAAGGCGTCGAGGGTGGTGGGGTCGCTGTCGAAGAGCTTGACGCGATCGATGACAATATTCTGGTCAAGGAAGCGAGCGACGAGTGCCGACGGGGGGGGGGGTGTCGGGGGGCTTTTAATTGTTCTACCAAATAAGTCCGCACAAAATTTAACAATTATGATATTTTTATCAAATATATAGTTAGTTAATTTTATCAATTTCAAAAATTAAGTTAAAAATCGACATAATATATTTATTTAGATAGAAATATTTTTTTAAAAAAAAGTGTTCCCAAATGCGCTATGATCTCTTTTAATTAGATTAATGCCAGAGAGGCAGTGAGAGAAGCAGCTTTATGGATGTTAGGGTTTGCTGAACCATATATATAAATCCCCATGCATATTTCTTGTATTTCTCTCGCTTATGACTTACCTAAAGGCATTTTTACCACGAATATTTCTGTAAGCATCTCCGCTTCTCTCAATTGAGTGGATATATGCAGTTAGAATGTAAAATGGTCATCTTTACGACATGGGACTAGCTGCACACACACACACACACACACACACGTATTAAGGGGGAGAGAGAGAGAGAGAGAGAGAGAGAGAGAGAGAGAGTAGCAATACTGGATGGTGAGCAGGGAGAGTGGCCTGAGCATGTGAAAGGTTAAGACAAAAGTGGGAGAGAGAGAGAGAGAGAGAGAGAGAGAGAGTAGCAATACTGGATGGTGAGCAGGGAGAGGGGGTCTGAGCATGTGAAAGGTTAAGACAAAGAGTGGGCTGTCGAATCATCTACCTCCGTCATTCGCGTGTTGTCGCCCAGTGTTTGTCTGCATGCATGCTGCGATCCCTTCGGGGCGAGGGCAGACCCCCCCTCCCCTCACCCGTCCTCGGGGAGACAACTGGCCTGCGTATAGCTAGACGGATCGAAAAGGGATGTTTCAAAACAACAAGAGCGTACTCCCTCACTTTGTATCTTCCTGGCTGACAGGACACAGATGGTGAGCTGACAAAGCATGCGTTTGGAAGTTCGTCAGGCCGCACATCATGTGGCGTTTGGATTTTACTTCTCTAATCAAGGAGTGTAATTTTATCTGTCACTGTTGCGGGGGCAGAAGGAATCGAAGTTGTTCTCTACAGTTTCGTTAAGGACTCATACCTCAGTACGCATGTTTTCCATGTCTGGCGGCGAGCCGTGGAGTGCATATTTCTGTCGAAAGGTGAGATTTTTTTTTTTTTGCACTCCGGATAACAGTTCGAAGAAGCCAATTAAGAAATGTCTTAGAGCGTGCAGAAAAAGTATTCTTTGTAAGGGAATACATACTAATGAAGAGAATCTGTAAATATTTGACCACCTGATGAGTTAATTGGTCGTCCCCAGAAAAAGATCCTCGTCAAGGAGGAGGTGCACATATGATTTTGATTTGAGCAATTCACCAATTTAACAATTTTTTCGGACAGCTTGGCTCGTAATTGGTTGGACGCTTAAAAAATCGGGGAGAGAAATCAATGGGTAAGAGATTCGATAATTGATGTATTTAAATAATTTGAGAATGAGTGATCTCACTAATTAACTAACGGTTATTTACAAATAAATCAGATCGGGGATAAATGTTTCGGCTATTTAACATATTAGTATTTACAAATAATCTGAGTGATGGGTGATCCCGCTGGGCAAACAGCATTGGTCGGGCAAGGGACATTAAGGTTCATAATTTTGTTTCTCAGCGACAGTGCATGAGAATAGTCTAATAAGGGTAATATTTTGTGCATCTAATCTGTTGCACAGAGTGTCCCGTCAAACTACAAAGATTGATCATATTAACTTAAAAAAAGTTGGAAAGATCCTCTCTATGTAGAAAAGGACGGTCACGTAAGATCCGTATGGTGCGATTTTTTGAATATTAAATATTGAGCGCGTTCAGTGGGAAAACATAAGAATAATTTTTTTGTGTGAAAGAGTGAAATATTTTCTTCCACAAATGAAATAGTTGATATAGAATTGAAATATTTTGTTAAGTTTCATTCTTATAATAAAATGTTTCATTTCTGAAGTATTTTAACCTTATAACAAATGTTACGTTCACATAATAAAATATTTCATTTATGTAGTGTTTTATCCTTATAACAAATGTTAAGTTCACGTAACAAAATTTTTCATTTGTATAAAATATTTTATGAGTTTATTTCTGAAGTCATAAAATATTTCATATCTATAATAAAATATTTTATTTACATATAAAATATTTTATTCTTACATTTTTCTGCAGAACACATCCCGTATTTAATGTTCGAAAAAATGCGCCGTGCGAATTTGACGCGGACGTCCTTTTCTACGCAGAGAAGGTCCTTTCAATTTTTTTTAGGTCAATGAGATCAACCGTTACAGTTTGACATGATTTTATGCGCCGAATTCGATGTCCAGAGTATCACTCGTCTAATAATAAGTTTCCAATTGAGGCTTAGAAGCGAAATCTAAAGCATAAAGAGTTTTACCCGTCGCACCGTCGCCTCACCTGTGCAATGGCTTGCTACAACGTGGTCAATTAATTTTCTCATCGCACTTGTGGAGTCGAATTCAACATAATTAACAAAGTGTAATTAACTTGGACCATGACCCTCCACGAAGGGAAGACACATATGAAGAGAAGTGGACTCACCTCGTGGGGAGGTACACTGGCATGCATGGAGTTTTGAGTTGCCCCTCCATATTGGACCGAGGCAGGCCAACAGCAACTGTTGAAGAACTGATCTCTATTCACAAAAGGGTCGTTTTGTCTTGCCTCATCATCGGTACGAGGAATTTATATATGGGCATTTTCCCTCGTCTCTCTTTGAATTTATATACGGGGAACTGTTTCTATCACACTGATCCCCTTTCTTTGCATTTTAAATTATTATTATTATTATTATTATTATTACCAGTATTATTAGTTGCATCCATTTGTTCCATCGATACGGGCACTAGAGATACGAACCGTAGGCTCCGGCCAGAGCATACGACCTTCCAAACATCACCCTCGGCCATGCCATGGTTTACTAATCCATACGAGGCCAGCGGCATCTCATGGACTAAACACACCATGTCATTAGTACTGGAATAAACCTGATTTGTATGTTAAAGCATGCTTTGATATGTCCTTTATATCACAACGATCGATGTTAGGCCCGGTTTGAAAATGGAGTGAGGTAGCATATTTATAGGGGGCGGGGGCGAATATGTTATACCCGGCCCGATTAGACAGATTTTTTTGTCTATCGTAAGACGAGTCACAATTTTTTATCACATTAGTTAACTATGTTCTTCCTTATCATATTCCGAAATCAAAGAAGGTCTTAAGAAATAGTATTGATCTCATGTTGAGTGGTGTCAATGGTCATCGGGGGATTGAAACCTACCAGGAAAAAATCATGGATTTTTTGAATGAAAATTATTGTCAAATAAGAATTTGTAAAAGAATCATGCTTACAAATATATTAACAGATATATTACTGTATAAACCTGATTTGTATAAAAATATCATATTTATTTGCAAATACATCACTTATTTTTGTTAAAAATTTATTAAAAAATCATACTTAAAAAGCATTCCTGCACTATTTGAATTAACTGTGCTAATATATTTTTAAGAATATTTTTTTATAAATTTACTTCTAACAATAATTTTCATATAAAAATCTCAAAAAACATTAATGTGACATATTACATAATAGTACTACTTCCCCGCGTTGTAATCACTAAACTACGTTACTAATATCGATCCAAGAGTAGCTCAAACCCATGACCAACCATACTGTAATATATTTCAAAATGTTGTCACATAGTTATCTACATTAGAGAAATGTCAGGATGTTGCAATATTGTTTGTGACCCTATTTGTTACACCTTTTTTTTTTCTCACTATTCTATATAAGAATCAGACGGTAAAAAAATTGGCGAATTGAACTTAATTTGGTGTGATTATCGTTTGAAGCACTGAACTAATTAAGATCAGTATCAAACTCAACTCATTCCATCTGATCTTTAGATCGGACAGTCCAGATGAATGTGACAACCAAGACGTCCAACAGAGTGATAGACTGGCATTCTTTGCAATGTTGTACGATCATTTGCCGTTGGGAAAATGACTGCTTTTCATTCGCGTAGCTGAATCCGAGGATGAATACGACGATCACGTAAGCACGAAAAATAAAATTCAAATAAATGAAATATCACGGAGATAAGACACAAGGTTTACGTGAAAAAATTTAAAATTGAAGAAAGATCACGAGACGAATCCGATCCATTGCCAAGTTGGAATATGAGGGTCACAACCTCCGCGAAACAATAAAAATCATACACCTTACTTGGGCCATGAGGAGCCATGACCCAATGGCTCACGTCGGTAGTCTTATGGTGGAGACCGAAAGAGGCTAAATGGGCCAGCCAGTTAAACCCGAGCCCAATTGATCGGCATGTTTGGGCTATGGCGCCGTGCACTCCACTTTTTGTGGCTGGCCCGTTTTATGGGCCGAGGTTGCTGCTTGTGGGACCAAACGGAGAGTCCAGGGCACCCCTCATCCCCTGCATTAACCATAAAGTAGTTCATTCTTGAACTCTCATCTTCGTAAATGCTCCTTCTCCAACTTCTTTCCAATCCCTCATAATTTTGCCCCTTCACCCATTTTTCCATTTCCAAACCAAAGGCTACGAGTACATCAAAGTTTGTTTTCATCCAAGCTTCCCTTGCGTTAGATCCCATCTCACTCACCTGTTCCCTCTCGAGTCTTGATCATTGGGTGAGGGGAACCCTAAAGTCTCCGTTCATTATTTTGTCGGGGGAATTTTTACATGAAAATTGTTGTTAGGAGTGCATTTTTTTAAAAAATTATTCCTAAAAAATATTAGAAGACATATTACTGTGTTAATTCATATAGTACATAAATGACATTTAAACGTAATTTTCTTATAAATTTTTGACAAAAAGAAGTAATATGTTTGTAAATAAATATAATATTTTTACACAATTCAAATTTACGGAATGATATATTTACTGATATATTTTCAAGAATATTATATATATATATTCTTATTTAACAGTGGTTTTCATATAAAAAATCTTTCTTTTTTTTTGAATTGAAACGGCCAAAGTCCCCATCTCGATCATGCACAACACTTATTCCTAGGACGAGTTTGATAATGAGTTAGGTTAGGGGCGGGTGGCCCACCCGACTCCTAACCCTAACTGGGGTGGATTAACTCATTCCATCTATTTCTTAGGAATGAGTTAATCCACTTTAACCCTATCCGACTCCGATTAAAAAAAAAATCAAACAAAAAATAATCCACCCGATCCCGATTAACCTATCCTATCTGGACTTAACCGATTATCAAACAGTGTCTTATACATGCCCCTCACTCAGCTGTTCCTTCCATTTCCTTAGTGCCATCGTGTGTCCCGCAAATTTTAGTCGTGGTGGCATACCTCGTACTACACCCACAAAAACCCATTAATTTCTCTATCCCTCCACACTGTTTCGAAGGTGGCAGCCGCCATGTTAAACCTAAGCTGACTCGGTTCCAAACCTCCTTGGCCTCGTAGCAAGCACAGAAAGAATGATACACACACCAGAGCCTTTCTTTTGCTGCCTCTTCGCATCTCGGGCGCAAGTTGATTCGGTCCCCGGGGGACCGGCCCTTGGAAGACGGGGGCGGTTCGCGATATGGACTGCGCCCACCAAGCCATGACTAGTAAGCCGCAAGAAGATAGCCCATTATGGGCAGCCCATCCAGTCGGCCCATTCAAGATCCGAACTGATGCCAATCACAAGCTCTTAATGCATGCGAATCATTGATGACTCAGGATCCGAACTGATCCCAGTCACAAGCTCTTCATATATGCGAACTTGCACACATGTGGTGGGTGGGTGTTTGCATTTATGCATAAATATCTAGCCTTGTTCTGTGCCACATCCACATCTAAATTTATTGCCAATATTTAATGGAGCAGAGGGTGGGACGTCGTCGGCAAGTAACCAACTGATCACCCGTCTCCAAGTTCTTCTTGACGGGCCTTTGTCTCCATGCACATGCACATCCAATCCTTCATTACTCTCTCTCTCTCTCTCTCTCTCTCTCTTTCCCTCTCTTTTTCTCATGATTGGGAGATATGATTCCCCATAGCTGATACGTAGATATCGAACAATTTATGGCTGTGGCCATCCACTGGCATGTGCAGCATCTGCTGGGGATGGCAGCTGAACCCTCCGTGGTCAGGTTGGGGTGGGGCAGACGACCAGGGGATCGCCCGCATCCCATACAGAGGTGGGCCGGGGGTGCACACTGACTGTCCATGTCCATCACAAGGGTTCTTCCAATGACCCTCCACCCCTCCATGTGAGCCCAACAACTCCCCTCCACCAGAACAATAATATGTGATGACCGAATGCATTTGTTTAGCTAGAGTTGCATGATTGGGTGGGTATATAGATGTGTGTGCCGGCCATTGACGTCGAGGGGCAAATGATCAGAGTTGCTCATGCTGTGGCGCATGCAAACAGTGCGCTGGGTATGATTGGATGATGTTTCTGGATTCTACTTCTGTTGCAAACGGCTGAGAAGAAGAATCTGGTGCGAATGCGTGATCTCACTTCCGGCCCGTTTGAGGAGGGAGGGGGGCGGGGCGGGGGAAGAAGAAGGATGATGGATGAAAGGGAAAAGTTCTTCGGGTGTTGAGGGAGGACCCGTTGGAGGAAAGTGGAGCCCTATTTTCTGGGTCGATTTGCCCTAATCTATTTGGCCACGTTTGTTTGCATAATAGACTAAGGAGGATATCGTAATTGATCGAGGTTATCTTATTCTATCTTTTATGATCTCGAATAACTTAACCGACGGTTAACCCGAATATCGACTCTTAATTAATTTAGATATCGACCATAATATGATATCCGCATAATCAAATCGACAAGTATAGATAAGAGTGAGATATCTGGATTAATCCGATCCTATTCTGCAAACAATAAACATCGCCTTTGTATTTATAGAGGGCAAGAGCTATGCCATGTGTATATCTTGCTAACACATAATTAATAGAACTCGGGGCCTCAGTGCCATCATGGACGTAGAAAAAATGATCCCTCGCCAAACCATGCAAATTTTTTTTTGTATTTTCAATGTGTTAGTGATCATTTTCTTCTCCTCTATCTCTTTCTTACTCTCTATGGCTTCTGCGGGTTGCAGAAAGGGTGTCTTTGTCCCAGGAGGGAGCTACTGATCAAGAGGGAAAGTGAAGCAAATGGTAAGGCAACGTTAAGCAGGAAGAGCACAGAGTTAGTTAAGTTGGCTGAGTATTTGATGATGCATGGGGTCGGACTCCTCTACGTACCATATGGAGGCATATGTATATTAATCCTTGACTTGATGATAGTCTCGCCCGCCGGATCATATATACTTAGCCACACACAGGTGATGATGCATGCATGCATGCAGGCATGCATGCATGTGGGGCCTCTCTCTGTATGCTGTAAAAGGATTGGTACGTGATTACTGATTAAGATAGGATTTGGTATATATTGGTGTCTCTTGTTAAGTCCCTAGCTGTATGTACATAAAAGTTGTTAGGCCGCTCATTCATGATAAAGGATAGGAGAGAACAACATCTGATGTGATCAATTCTTTGTCTTAATTTTGTCACTACTTAATATGAAACTATCAATGAACAATAATAAGAACAAAACATAATTAATCCTATATTTGGCGTCAATATCTCAGCTTGGATCTTATCGAGTACTTAAGATCAAGAGAGACACTCCGCGACATAATAATCATCTATCTGGATCACGTGCGTTTGAAAAGAGTACTTATGGAGGGGGATTATATATATGTTTTCTTGAAATTCTCACCCCTTTCATATAATTAAGTAGAATCAAATTAAATGGACTAGTTAATTAATGCCCCCATCAAATTTTTGAAAATCTTCAGAATCTATCGAAACTTAATTCTCTCTCTCTCTCTACTGAATTATAGAAATAATCTATAATCCTAGCTAATCTCTCTTGATCAAACCTGTCCTTAAGATATGTTCTCTTAGATTTTCAAAGATCATTTATCGGTTCTTTTTGTACCTTTTGTCCATTTACATGCTAGCTAGAGCCTGCATCATACATACTGAATGGCTACTTAATTTACTTGAAAGAAAAGATGATCTGATCAAAACTGTGGTGTCGATCAATAGATACCGTAACTTTAACGAGAGTCACGCGCGAGCCTGATATCTCCATAATTCCACGTGGGACATCCTTCCTTCATGTTGGGGGGGGGGGGGGGATCCACCCATCATCAACCCCTGCCGTCCATTAGCATGTGGTTGTTCAGGTAGCACTATTACACCATGTGCAGATGCCGGTGCTTTGTTTGAACACTCTGCATAAATATTTATGCGTACGTAGATGATCACACACACACACACACACACACACACACACACACATTATATAGTAATAACGCCATGTTTCGTTGGGAGTTACGTACGCTCGATAGACCGTACGATCGACGTCAAATGTGCCTCAAGTACGTAGCTAGTCTATATATATACCATCCATGCATTGAATTAATCCATATTATCTTGACTGGGGGGTGACGGATCGAGACCATTAATTTACTAGAATATATATATAGAGTAAATTAAAGGAAGGAAAGCCAATAAGTACGTACGTTGACGGGTGTATGCATGGGAGATAATCAGATACGCTCCGTACACCACCCACTTGTTCTCTGAAATGCATGTATCTCTCAGTATAGTGGTGATCGAAGAAATTAAGATCGCCATATGCAAAAGGGTAGCTCTCAGAGGGGGGGGGGTTCCCGTGAGAACCTGTGGTTAAATATGAACGAGGAACCATCGATCTTTGTGACGTCATTTGAAGGAAATGTGTGGTGAGGACTCAAAAATCTCATCCGGCGAGCTCTCCGTCAATTTCGCAAAACATTGTTCTCGCGACTTGATTGTTCATTCTTTTGTTTTTTATATTTTATTTTTACAAAATACTATATATATATATATATATATAAATATATAATTGTGATAAACGTATGCTTTAAGTCTTCTTTCTACCACACTTCACTTAATTAAAAACACCAGCTATCTTATCGTTAAACCAACGGAAGATGTAGTTCTTTTTGGCATTTGACGTAAAGTGTGTACCCCCAAAAGGTTGGTTTTAATGTCATTTTCAATTATTTTAACTCTTATGTTTTTATTATATTAAAAAAAATGCCCTCATTCAGAAAAAGAGAATGGATCCGAATCAGATTGGATTCGAAACTCCCAATGTTATCATGTGTTTGAATCAAGGAACTACCGCAGGACTTTCTCACGCTGAAGGCATCTAGACATTATTATATCTTGAGTTTCACTTGATCGATGCACCTCATGCGGTGAAGCATGGGATGCAGCTCAAGTTTTTTTTTTTAAAAAAAAAGAGTTATTTTTTTTAGTTTGTTTGGTGTCTAAGCAATCTGTCCATAGAGATCGAATAGTCAAGAAAAAATTAAAAACAAAAAATAGATGTTTTTTCTTGCAAAAGATAAAAATATGTCGACGGAAATCTACTCACTAAGATCGTCCATTCTTTCTTTTTAGATATTTTGACCGTCCTAGATATTGATGTATTACTTGTACCCTTAATAAATTTTAAATTATTATTATTTATTTTAGATTTAGAGTTTAAGATTATATCATTCTTCACTTATTATTCGCATTTGTTGTCAATGGGCCGAGTTTGGGTCGGACTAAGTATAACTCAGTCCAAACCGAACTCATTAGCTTCTAAGGGCAAGTTCGGCCCAAGCACAAGTGATAATTTATCGTGTCGAGTCCGACCTGATTATTTCACGAAAGTGTAAGACCCAGTCTCGACTCTGCCAAACCCGATAAATTATATGAAAAAATATTAATAAAAAACAATACATATAAGAGTATAAAAATTACAATCAAATATTATTTGTGAAAATATTATTAATATTTCGATATAATAAACAGAGATACCATAATTCTTCACGGATGACTAATGTTATATAACTCTCTCTTTTCACGTCAACGAGACATAAATTTTTATTTAAAATGTAAATATTTGACGGATCACTCGGGCCCATTCAGAGTTACCCAAAAGTCCAAGTCTTATCCGACTCTTTAACTAATCATAGTTCTAAGCCCGATCAAAGACCCACGGGGGCTGAAAAATAGGTGATAACACGACGCAACGTCGGTGTTAGACCCACGAGCACGTCGAGCCAGCCCAACCCACTAATAGCCTTATATATTAGGGGCCACCGCGTACTTGTTTTAGGCGAACAGTTGAGAAAGATTTAACATTAAGAATCTGAAAACAATAACACTCAGTCAATTAAGTAGAAGATATGCCACTCCTAACCAGCAGGATCAGCCTAAATTTCATCATCATTTCAGCCCCGGATACGTATTCCACTGTCCAGTAATACTCTCACCTAGGGGTGAGCACGGTTTGGTTTAATTTAGTTTGAAGAGAATTTTTTTAAAATCAAATCGAATCGAATTAAGGGTTCAACCCGAACCAAATCAAACCGAACTACTTTGAAATCAAATCAAATCAAACCAAATTAATTCGGTTTGATTCGATTTGAAGCATATTCATGTCCCATTTTAAAAATTAGATATGATTCAAACAGAAGTAGAGAAAGATAGGATAAAAGAATTTCTACTAAATAAAGTAAATATTAAAGAAATAGCATCAAAAGTTGAAACTAGTAAGAATAAGCTCCCTAATATTTTTACATAAAAAAATTAAGAACTTCAATTACAGTAAAATAGAAGTTGATTTGAAACCTATTTCATAGAGTTAGAAATCACATCAAGATGGCGGAGATCGAACTTTTAGATTTAAGATTTATAGTTATATATACACTTATATTAACATGATAAAAATATCCTTAAATTCGGATTATTCGGTTCGATTTGATTTCCCGAACTTCAAAATTAAATCAAACAAAAAATTTTAATACGATTTGATTTGAACTCAAATCATTTTTTTTTAAATTTCAACAATCGAATCAAATCTATCCAGTCAATTTAATTTTCAAGTTGAACCTTAATAATGATCACCCCTACTCTCACCCGTGAACAGTAAGCGCCACATGACAGTCTCAAATGATCAATTGGAGGAAGACGACAGGGTGTGAATCCAGCACAATCCATGCAATCTCCATTGATCAATCAAAATGGCGAATTAATCCCCAACATGAGATTCTTTTAACGTGGGGGGTGGGGGTGGGGTGGATGGACGGGTGCATGCATGTGCGGGGGGTGTTTTAAAGAGAGAAAGGTTGGTTAAGATTTTTGAGGGGTGGGGGAAGGGGGGGGGGTAGGGGTTGCTGGGTTTTGGGGGAGGGGGGTCCCCTTCAGGGTTGGGGGTGGTGGCTCCCCCTTGGCCCATGGATACATTTATTGACAACATGAGACTGTGGGTCAGGCGGGGAGGTCGCTCAGGAGTGGGAAGGGTATATGTGTGAGTTGTGAGGCTTGTGACCTCACCACCACCACCACCACGCCGCTCCAACGTCCCATCCGTTTCTTCTCTCTCTCTCTCTCTCTCTCTCTCTCTCTCTCTCTCTCTCTCTCTCTCTCTATATATATATATATATATATATATATATATATATATATATATATATATCTCTCTCTCTCTCTCTCTTAATAAACCAATTGTCATCTTTGCCGTTGGCATGGCCCCAAGAATTTGAACGGCTAACGAGACCGGTCATTATAATTTGGAAAAGGGACTGGTCATGGGGAGGGGGGAGGGATTCACGTTGAAGGGAATTTATGATATTATTTGACCAGCGAATCAATTATTTGGAGATGAGATGGGGATGGAAGGGAGAGATCGTGAGGCACTTGGGCGTTGTAGATAGCTTGAAATCTGAACTGGCGACAGAGATGGGCTGGTCGGGTCCTCCGTCCCTTTGTTCTTGTTCCCCCCCCCCCCTCAGTTTCTTTTTCTTTTTGGAAGGGAGCGGGGGGGTGGGCGGGTGTCTGTGTGTTGCCCAGGTGGTACGTGGAATATGGCAAATCGAAGCAAAGGGAAGTGGTGAGCAGGTGTGAGTTATAAGCAGTGGAGAGAGCAGACGGAGAGATGAGGCCCCACGTTGGGGTGATTTGATTGAAGGGGACGGCATATGATGATATGACACCGGTAGAGAAAAAAAATCTGATATATCGATTATCTCATTAAATGATTAGAATAGCTTTTATCGCAGTTCTTAAAGTTTTCTTATTGATATGTAATTTTTTCCTCTCTCTCTCTCTCTCTCTCTCTCTCTCTCTCTCTCTCTCTCTCTCTCTCTCTCTCTCTCTCTCTCTCTCTCTCTCTCTATATATATATATATATATATATATATATATATATATTAATGGGCAGAGGAGAATTTAAGATTTAACATGAGACTTTATAAAAAGAAGAGGTGATTAAACTGCCACGACAAACAGCCAGTTACTATTGATATGCACTCTTATATATCAAACTAATGGCAAGGATGCAGTGGCGGAGCTAAAAATATTTAGAAGGGGGTAAAATAAAATTAATATAATAAAAATTATTTATTTTCATTCGAGTATATAGAAGATATCTTACAAGTGAGTTGTCCACGACAGGTCTTCATATTCTGAAAGCGTTGCATTATTACCTCATTGTCAATGCTATGGAATATCTCTTTCCCAATATATGTCACTAAATTATCATTCATCTATTGATCACTCATTCTATTGCGCAATCGATTCTTCACAATTCTCATTTATGAAAATGCTCTCTCCAGAATGGTTATAGCACCCGGTAAAGTCAATGCCAATGTCAACAACAAATAAACTAATGGATATATAATATATTTTCTCTTTTCAACCATCCTTTCAGCAAGTTCTGCAATTCCAGTCAGTTGAGTAAAATCATCATCAGATCGCATGTCAACTATATAAGTCTCTACCTGGTTATCAAGTGCTTGTAATTGCATAGAAGAGAACTCATTTGGATAGAACTCAGCAAATTTGATTAACCTTTCTTTATTATAGGCTGCAAATGATCTTTCTGGATTCAAGCATGATAGACAGAGTAATAGCTCGGTGTTTACTTCAGTGAATCGACTATTAAGCCCTTGGAGTTGCATATCTAAAACTGAATAAAATAACTCAACACGATAGTGATGCAAATTTGTAATTTGTTGAGCTCTTCGTCTTGAACGTCCTCGAGGTATAAAAATATCATCCATATTAGGAATGTCAATCGCATATTTTACACAAAAAGATGAAACATCTAACAAATGAGAATCACACCCATCATTTCTCATTGTTTGCATCCGTTATTTTGAGATGCCAACTAATTTCATAGTATTATCAATATCTTGATCTTTCCATTGCAGTGTTTGTGATAGCTCATTTGTTATTCCTAAGATCTTTTTCATTAAATGGAGATTAAACGCAAAATCATAAGTCTTAATTGACTCCAATAGCATATATGCTTCAACCCTTTGCTCTGAATTTGAACCATCTTCCATCACAGTCTCAACCACATCAAATATAGATGTAAACATAGAGACCAAATTAACCAATATATTATAATGAGAACCTCAACGAGTATCCCCTGCTCTTTTTAAGCTTCTCTCTTGATTTAAACCTCTCTCACTTTCAAGTTCACCGATTTCAAGATCTTTAGCAATTTCTGTAGCTTGTTTTGCTCGGAGTTGATTATACCGCTTACATGAAGCTCCATCAACATTGAATAACATAACAACCAAATTGAAAAATAGAGTAATTTCTATATGAGATTTAGCAACTGCAACTATTGCTAATTGAAACTGATGTGTAAAACAATTGATATAATAAGCACATTCATTCTCTCTCATAATAAGTGTTTTAAGCCCATTCAACTCACCACGCATATTACTTGCTCCATCATACTCTTGACCACGTATTCTTGATATAATTAATCCATGTTTGGATAACAATAACTCAATGCCTTCCTTGAATGTTTGAGCTGTAGTATTTAGAAGATGTTCAATGCCAAGAAAATGTTCTACCACACGTCGGCTTTTGTCCACATATCGCAGAACAACTACTAGTTGTTCCTTATTTGACATATCTCGACATTCATCTACTAAGATTGAGAAAAAAGTATCACCAAGATCATCAATGATAGCATTTGTTGTCTCCACAGCACTTGCATGAGCTATTTCCTTCTGAATTTTTTGTGCAACTAGTTTCAAATTTTCTGGAGCATTATTTAAAACAACCTGAGCAATACTTTCATTATGCTTAGAAAGAAAGTGTAGCAATTCAAGAAAGTTACCTTGATTTCTTGAGTATTCAGATTCATCATGTCCTCTGAAAGATAAACCATGTCTTTGGAGAAAACGAACACAATCAACGGATGTCTCTAAATGAATTCGATAAGTATGTTTTTCCTACTCTGATTGCTTAATCAAAATTGACTGAATATTTTGATTCTACTTGAATAAACTCTCACACTTTCTTCTAGCATCGTTATGTGCACTGTTATGTCCTCCAACATGACTTCCTATTTTCTCATTTTTCTTCTAATTTTTAAATCCATCGATAACAAATGCATCCCCTCCACCATCTTATTTCTCAGATCTAAAATAATAATAGTGTAAACAAAAAATATCATCTTTCTCTTTACTGTACTCTAACCAATCCTTGTACTCATTATACCATGCAGGATTAAATCGTTGTTCTACTTTACCAAACTTAGTATGTGGAAATTTAATATCCTTAGGTTGAAAAAGACCTTTTTGTAAATATGCTCTTCTAATTTGATCTCGATCATTTGGATGGTAATCAACAATCCTTTTTCTCAATCCTAAATCTGACGGAAGATTTTCAATGTCTACAACTTCACGTTGTCTCTTGGATGAAGTCGGTATCTCAATAGCCACATTGTCATTTACTTTGTCATGTGCTGATTTTAGAGTTATCCCTCTCTTCAAAAATTTATCTATAAAAAAGTATATAATTACTTTAAGTTAGCATTGTAGTGAAAATAAAATTTTCCATCTATATATTTAAACTTTGCATCTTACCCATGTTAAAACTCTTCAATTATATTCTTTATTAAGTGCTTCTGCAATTTTTTCCCTAAATGACACTTTGGTGGGAATCAATATCTACAGTGTAATGATTGAAATAAGAATTAAAAATTGCAAGAAATGCAAATATAGTCATAAAACAAGAATTAAAAATAAATCTAGGCACAAAATATGTGTAGTCGAAGAATCAACACGAAAATAAATTTATACGTACACCTTTTGGCGTCCCTGCGCAACCACAATAATTTCTATGCCATCTATATGCAAGTACCCGAGTTGAAAAATCACCAAACCAACACAAGCACAATCACACACAAAATCTACTAGATTTTTAACGTCAAAAAACCCCCAAGACATGGAGGGGAAAAAATCACGAGACAACCGACAACACTCTACTATGAAAAATAGTAGTACACCGTTCCTCTCTCAAGATTTACCCAAATCTTGAGGAATACAAATAAGAGAGTGGAAGAATACGAGATTATCTTACACAGAATAAATCCCCAAATTAAAAACTCCAGGAGAACAGACAACACCAGAAATAGGGCTCACAAGATCGAGCTCCTTCTACCTTGCTGCTTCTTCCTTTTTCAGTCTCTCTCTCTCTTCTCTCCCTTCAAGGAGGACGTTAGAGAGAGAAGAGAACTGATGCCGCAATGCCATTGCTAGCCTGCTGTGTTTTCCAATTTTCAGGTTCGCAGAAGACCCACCAAGAAGGCTTTTCACATTTTTAGGGTATTAGTTTAAGTTGTGGTGAGATATAATGCACCCACCCCTCCTTTTAACTTCTAGGCCCACCAAATGAATATATTTACCTAAAAAAACTCACTGCCCCCTTCTTCGCTGGCAACATTCCCACATCGCAACAACCCACGTCTCCTTCTTCCATGCAAATTAAGGATACCCAAAAAACCCAACATACGATGGGGGCAAATGTAAAAAATGTACCCAGGTCACCTGGGGGAATTGCCCCCCCCCCCCCCCACTGTAAGGATGGTAACATTGCCACTTTTTATCTAGCGGCTAGAATGGATAAAAGAATTTAGGCATGGAGGTGAAAATTGTATGAGTTAATTCAATAGAGTATAAAAAAAAATTCTTAATTTTTTTGTCAAGTTGTTTGAGGAGGGGAAAGTCCACCTGTCTAGTAAGACTCATCTCGACGGCTCACCATCAAGGTCCAGCACTCCAAGTCCACCTCCAACAGTCCCAATCCAGCATGCAATCAACCGTAGCTTGTCACGATATAACCTCGTGTCTAGAAGTCGTACCTGCATGTGCATCCACCTTTTAACATCAACGGTGCACGTCTTCGCGGACCTCGTAGCATTAATAGTGGACGTCGCACTAATTCGGCGAAGGGGGAGGGGAGGACGCTACTCACGTCATTTCTCCCTGACAAAGCAAGATCCACGCCTCCAGTGAATCATGTCGCATTAATGACGGAGCTACCTCCTCCGATGAAAGAACGGTGTGTTAGCGCCCATGCTCCTCTATCTTGTCAGGTGAATAGGGGAGACGACTCACGTCCCCACTGCCGCAGTAACCCAACGAAGACCAAAGTCAATCATAAGGCGGAGATATAAATACAACGTTGGCTCGACATTCAGGGAGATACGAGAGTGCAACCTCTCAAGCTCTCTCTCTCTCTCTCTCACTCTCACTCTCTCGCACACTTGCTCGCTCACTCGCTTTGTTCCCTCATCCTCTCTTCTCTCGAGGGCTTGCCACCGTCTCGCCAATTATCTGACTTGACCGTCGAAGAGTTATCCTCTGAGATATCTCTCATGAATTTGTCTCACGCTTGTTCATGTCCGTAGGTCCTTCTCCGATAGCATCTCTCTTTTTTCATCAAACAAATCTTTAAGAATATAATTCGTGATCAGGGTGACGAATTTCAACCGCTGCATGAATCAATTAGTAAGCTACTTAAAAATCTTTGTACTTCTATAAAATTAAAATCAGCAGAGATTCTAATGATTAAATCTTCGATTGCATATGTTCTCAAACGACATAGAGTTTAAATTCAAGCTATCTTAATATATAGTTTCTTACCAAAGGAAAATTTTTACATAAATTATGATAATCTTATGGTTATCTAAGCAATTATTGGAGCTGAAGGCTGTCACTAGAAGATTAATCTTAAGAATCGATACCCTGTATTTAAAGATTAGTTTGTTTTTATATATATCTACCTTAAATCATTATTTACGTGAAAATCTATACACTAGATTTGTATTTGCTTCTGTTTCTTTGTCATACGAATGGATTGCCACGCCGAACTCCAAGGTAATTATACATCACAATGTTCAAAGCTCCCATAACTAGGCGCTTACGAACCATTATCGAAATGAAATGACTATATTAACTCTATCATATATATCTTATATATATAATTCTTAAATCTATATTTATTGATATACCTTGATCTGAGGTGTATCTTATCATGTATATGCTTATCCAAACCATCCATTAGGTCACAAATATATGTATATAAATATATATATATATATATAAAATAAAAAAATTATCTAATTTTTTTTTCCGATTTAGTTAAAATTATCTGATTTTTTTTCAGATTCAATTAGAATTGCCTGATTTTTTTTCTCCGATTCAATTGTATCTCATCAGGTTCAGTTAGAATTGTTAGATTTTTTTCTATGACTCAGTTAAAATTATCCAATTTTTTTCCTCCAATTCATTTAAAATTATCCGATTTTTCCCTCCGATTTAGTTCTGGTTCAATTAGAATTGTCTGATTTTTTCTCCGGTTCAATTAGAATTGTCTAATTTTTTCTTCCAGTTCAGTTAGAATTGTCCGATTTTTTCTCTCCGATTCAATTAGAATTGTCTAATTTTTTCCCCTCTGATTTAGTTACGTGTCATCCGGCCTATTACATAATTTTTCCAAGTTATTTTTCTCTTCCAAATTGTTGAGTCTGTTTCATTCATAGAATTTAGCCAAATAGTTCTTAATTCATTTTATTTTTTTGAATGTCATCGACCTTAAATAGTAAATAGAATTAAATTTTATATATTTCTAAAGATATTGGTGGGAATGTTTTTATGTATTCTTAAGAGTACGGGTGGGAGTGCAAATTTTGTCATCATGAACTATAAATCATTTGATGTCATTAGATGTCAAATTATTTAAGAATATTCAAAGTAGATGAGCTATGTCTAATATATTATAGTTATGTTTTCTAAGTTTTTGAATATGGTTAACTTAAGAGTTTGATTCTTTTGAGTTTGTCGACTTTAAAAATCAAGTTCACGTTCCCTTCAAACGTCTTTAAATATTTTTTCTTTTAAAAATTAATTTTATTTTTAAATTTTAAAAATTAATATGACTAATATATTGACAAAGTATGGTGATGTGCATTTTATGACATAATATATTTTTAAAATTTTTTTACCGGCGTAACATGTTTCTTTGACTAGTATATATATATGTCACCATTGATGACAGGAGGGCAATGTCACACGTTTTAAAATTACATAATTTAATATTAAAATTTTAATTTATATCCTAAAATCTTCTCTATTATTAATAAATTATTTAAATTATATGACTCATATTTATTTCTTGTGTGTCATATGAACATCGAATGTATTGTTTAGATAATGTAGCGGCAGGAAAATGGTTCCTAGGTCACGTATCACATTCTCTATTTATTTGTTGGGGAAGTCGTCTCGCGTCCGTGGAGCCCTACACACACCAAGAAATCAGAAGGGCGTCAGAAGGAGTCTCGGGTGTTACCCCAGGGGACAACCCTCCGATGCTTAAGTGTAACGACCCAAGATCCGGATATCGGGAAAGACCTGATACCATTTGAATCTTGGCCCGCCGCCCACGAGTCGGAAGGCTTGGAAGGGCTAAAAGGAGTGTGGAGGTATAACGAAATAGGAAATAAAGTAGGACAAACCAACAATTAACAGAAATAAATAAATAACTACTACAATAACAGAGTCCAGTCCAACAGAAAGTACATTCTAAACCAGTAAAGCGTACCACATGCCGAGTGAACACTCGGCCCGGCGAGTTGACGACTGAGAACTACCGAACAACACCCTCGAACCTCGAGGAAAAATCACCACACCTGAAAAGTAGGGATGAGTCTCTAAAACAGAGACTCAGCAGAGATCACGCGGAACCCCAACCGGAAACAACGACGGTAGCGGAAAGGCAAGCTACAACGACAGTAGGAATAGCGAACCGGTGGCCGGTCAAAACTCGGCACTACAGCTACTCCTACTGTACCAGAAAATACACCCCGATTTCACGATCGGGGGATACCGAACCACACTAGTACCACTTACCGAAGTAAAAAACCCACGGCAACCCCGCCGTAGAGGCCTGTCTCCCAGGACACAGCCAACCTGGACACGCTGTCCAAGGTGCAACTCCGACCACCCGATCGCGGACATCGCAGCAACCAGACGCAAACTCGGTAAAGCTACTAGCACCCTGGGCACTAACTCGGAAACACCAGCCAGTCCAGAAAATCACATCTCTCAGACGGGAAACGGAACCCGGAAACAGGAGAGTCACGTCTCACGTGACAAGAGTACCCGCCCACTAGAAGCATAGTCGGTAGCATCCCCTGACGACTTACACCGCACCGCAGGTGTCCGCCGGGCACGATAGCCCCTGGCGGAGGCAAGGACACCGTACAAGTAACCACAAAGTAAGTAACTAGATGGGGTCACGCTCGTCAGCGTGTGTCCAACCGCCCCCAACCACGTGTGCACACACAGACCATGCGTCTCAGGTCTGGCCTCTAACTGGTTTTCCCCTCAGCCGGACTCTGGCTGCAAGACGTGGGGCCCGACAGAAACCAGTCTAAAAATCATCCTCAGGGAAGCCTCTCCACCACTCCCTGGTGGGACCGCTAAACGCGTAAGCATGCTACAGCTAGTGGGGTGTCACCAAAGCGACCACTCTCCGAAGAGAAACTCCGAGAACCACGCATACACCCTGCGCAAGAGTCGAGAAAACTCAAGTGACGCTAAGCCACTAGACTCTGGACGGTCCTCTAGACTCACTAAATCTAACGGCCCTTGAGTCACGAGACTCGGGGTCAAGACCGTCGTACGCTACAGCACAAGGCCGTCAATCTAGCCTAATCCCTAGGTCAAAATCACGGTAGTACGAATATCGAGACAGCTCACGAGCCGCCGAGACCATTCCCTCGGGAAGGGAACTCAAGGGACCTCCAGCCCCAGGCTCGATAATATGACTTACGGTCCAAGGCCACACACATGGCCCACGCGGAAAGCACAGAAGCACGATTCCCAAGGCAGCTCACAAGCCGCCACGCGGATTCCCCATTCTAGGAAAAACGGGAAACCTCCAGCCCTAGGCCGGATAACTGGACTCGCGGTCCAAGGCCAAACACATGGCCCACTCGGGAATCGTCTTCCAGGGAAAACTCATGACATGCAGGGGAAACCCCACCGCACACACACTGATACAAGGTGACTCGATCAAGCGTAACATAAAAGCCCGGAACACGAGGAGTCACCCGGACCCTCAAACCCACGGGCATGCTAAACGAGGTAGCACGGTCCTCCTGACACCCTCAAAACACGGACACAAAACCCTCGGGGTGTCTTGGACATTCACGAGACCGCAGGTCGACCACTGGGTCCCAACCGGGTTGACCAAGGACCTATACAACGCGAAACGATCGCGGCAAGCACGAAGAACCACTTCGGCATAACACAGTGCCTGGCGGTCTATCTTTGGGCCGTCACAGCTGTAACGGTCCAAAGCTAGGCCGCCACAGCACTCTAACGGCCCAACTCAAGAGCGTTACACGAGAGGGGCAACACCGGCTGTGGCGCACCCACCCTGGGGCGTCACAGCCTCTAACGGACCAAGCCTGGTGCGTTAGAAGACAGAACAAAATAGGTTGTGACGCACACCCCTCTGGGCGACACAACCCCTAACGGACCTACCCATGTGCGTTAGAAAAAGGGATACGTCAACTCTGACGCACCCAAACAAGGGCGTCACGAGGCTCTAATGGTCCACTGATGGGAATCGACGCCGAGCCAGTACTTTTTATATTACATTTATATCCTTTAGTTTATTTTTATATCCACGGGAAAGTATACGCGCAATTGTACGGCTTTATCGGCCAACGCGTTATTCCCACGGATTATGTGGGTTTCTATGTAATTTGTCAGTAGGACCAACAAGGGGGCCCCCAGCCCTTTCCCATTGATCCATGTCATCCATGTGGGGCTGGTCAACCATCCTAGGTGGCCATCTAGAAGGGTTGAATGCCATTTGACCACATGGGAGACAAGTGGCTTAATTAGTCCAAGGTGGGTTACCTACCTCACCTACCCATTCAACCCCATTAACCATGGTCAAGGGGGCGCCCCTCTCCCCTTGATTTTTTATTAGTTTTTGTGTGTTGTTCAAACCGCATCCCAACCCTTCAACCCCAAACCCTTGATCCAAGGGTGTACAATTGATTAGATACATAGCATATAAAACCATATATTTTCCTTTGAAAATTAATGAAAAATGAGAAAAATTATGTTGAATGCTTGAAGCTTCTTGCGCCCCCAGCCCCTCCTCCTGCTGTTCTTCCCTCTCCAACCTCCTTTCTAGAGTGGAATCATATCTATTCACCTTCCCCAATCTCTGGTTGTGATCTGTGCCGCCGCCGCCGTTCGTGCCGCCGTCGGACCGCCAACGAGCCACCGTCGAAGTTCTGTCCTTGGCAGACAGCAGTCTCTTCTCAAAATTCCTGCTATCAGCCACGGCCTCTTCTTGGCCTGTAATTTTTATGGTGTGTTCCCATCTTCCACCCCATCATCTACAAAAAAATTCAAGTCCAAAATCCCTCGTTTCGTATTTTTCCATTTTTGTGCATCATTCACTCCCAGATTTATTTTGTCTCTGTCTACAGTGACAGCAACCCTGTGTTTCTCACCTCCGACCCTCTTTTTGATTTTTCCAAACCCTTCCAATTTCACTAGGAGTTCTGTCCATAATCCCCTACATCCACGAATTTTATTACATTTTGATCAGCCTTTTATCTATTTTTAAAAATTCATGTTCTTCCTCGGCTACAGTGTTGTCAGCCAGATTCCAGATCCGACCCACTGCTAGTACAAAAGTCATAGAAATTCGTAGACTTTCTCAAATCCAGATCCAAAAATAGTCCTCTTTTCTAGCTTGATTTCCAACAACTTTGCTGAAGATCATAACCTCAGATTCGGACATTCACATATCGGTCAAAGGCAACTCTCAAGAAAGTTCCCTGCTAGTCTAAGAGTTTAGACACTGTACAACAGTAACCTTCAAAATTCGCCAATTAGAAGTACAGGCTTGATTATTTTTTTGTAATCACAGTGGATTGAAGCCCTTCGAAGTATCTTTCCAACGGCGCCAGTTTCGTCGCATTCCGACATCGGGGCTGATCGCAGCGTCCGTTCTCGCCGGAGCGCGCGCCAGAAAATAGAACCGGCAGATCCGTGGCCGGTTATTACGACCGGTGCCGATCGGAGCCGCCCAGCCTTCGGCCGGTGAACCAGCGTGCCGCCAGCCCAGGGAACACTTCCACAAGTGTCCCCACCACAGTGGTGACACTGGGTCCCGCACGGTCCCTCCGGACAGCACGTGGGTCCCACCGTCACGTGATCGGGTGCTGCCGAATCAACGCGAGAAGCCGCCCGTCAACCCGAATTTGGTCCTCCCAGACTCCATTGTGTCACCCTTTACCTCCCTGCGTGGAGTGGGCAGTGCTTCATTGCTGTAACAAGTGTGTAATATTATTCCGGGAGTACGAGTTTCGGCCGGGTCCGTCGTCCCCACGCCGAGCGCGTGGAGGTATCGTTTTCGCTCCCTTCTCGGCATTTTGCTTACTTCATATATATTTATTTATGCCGCTGCTAGAGAGCATGTGTAGGGATATCTAGCTCGCTATAATTTCATATCACCGCTGCTGCGAGAGAGTGAGCGAGACCGTCCCGTGACCCGATCCGGGCGCGAAAGTGTGAATTGACCACCCTAGCTCTTGCCGGTTTCTCAACCGTGCACGTCCGACGCTTCCCTCGTTAAGGGGCAGTCACGAGCTTGTCGTGTCCGTGGTCTTGTCCCGCATCAATTTGGTATCAGAGAGAGTTGAGTTTAGGGTGTCATAAAAAAAAAGAGTGTCATTTAAGTCTAAGTGTTTAAGTCGGTCTTAAGAGTTGCATTTGCATACCATTAGTCGGTATATCAAAAGGTGTTATCTGAACGTCCGCACACTTGCGCGAGTGATCTTAGGATCGATTAACTCCGCCACGTGCTGAGTTTTGGTTACGTCTAGGTGCATCATCTTGTAGTGTGCATTTGCCTTAGTCGGTGTCTCCTACTCCATGTCTTACATGCCCACTCGTTGATGTACTCAATACTCACCCCCACCACCACCTATGGCGGAATCCCGAGTCTATAGTTCCGATGAAGTGGCCACATTGTTCCGAACTCTTGTGGGGAAAATGGATGGGTTGAGTGAGCGCATGGATGAGTTAAGTACTCGAGTGGATAGGATGGAACGAGCGAGTACCCGAGTGAATGGTCTAGGCACTCGCCTAGAAGAGAGGATGAAAGCCGTAGAGGATAGGGTCGCTGGGTCGAACCGGTCCGTTCAAGGATTGGTCGGGAGAGTTGCCACACTAGAGAGAGGTCCAGCCGAGGCGCCACCGATTGCCCCAGGCCAAGCACCCGTCCCACCTACACAAGGTCAACTGGAGCCGGGTCAACAACCCGCGACTCCAAGGGTTCATGGGATAGCTAATAGGAGGCACGAAGTCCCTGAGGTGCATGACTATGAGTCCGAAAATGAGCATCGGGGATATGGTCGTGATCGTCGTTCTATACGGCGTACCCATGACCAAGATATGGATGAACGGGCCATTCGGACCGTTCGGGCCGACCCGCCCACCTTTGACGGGTCCTTAGACCCAAAGGTCTATCTTGATTGGGAGGCTGGCATGGATCGATACTTTGAGTGGTTCGAGATGTCGGACCAAAGGAAGGTCAAATTTGCCAGGATGAAACTTTTAGGTCAGGCCCAAACATATTAGAGGAACATGGAGAACCTATTGTTTCATCGTCATGAACCCCTGATCGATACGTGGACCGAGATGAGGGAGAAGCTTAGGAAGAAGTATCTCCCTACCTCCTACCGCCAGCGTCTGATAGAGAGGTGGCAAAGTCTCACCCAAGGAGACCGGTCCGTCTCGGATTACATCGCCGAATTTGATGAATACTACTTGCGATGTGATGCCACGGAGGAGGATTCCCTTACCGTCTCTCGGTTTCGGCGTGGTCTACACCCGCACCTACGGTATGAGCTTCTCCGCCGCAAGGTGGACAAGCTAGAGGATGCATACCAAGTTGCTCTCGAAATGGAGCAATTCGAGGGTGAGTTCGAGTCTATTCCCCAGTGGAGCCCCGCTCCTCCCCGTAGTGATTCCCATGGCTCCTTAGGTTCAAACCCGAGGGGACCCATGGCTCGTCCTCAGGAGCCCGCCCTTCAGGAGCACTTCGCTCCTAGACCTCGACCTCCACCACCACGGGATCTACCTCCCCCACATCCACCGGCACCCGTTGCCCGTTCCCCGGCACCCATAGCCCGTCCCCTGGCCCCGACACTTCCTCCACTGTTACCCACGGCACCTACACCTGCACCCTTGTTGCCTACACCCCCTACCCGTCGGGAGGATAAGGGTAAGGCCCCTCTTATCGAAGAGAGTAGTAGGTCGTGAGTGCAATGTTTCCACTGTCACGGGTTTGGCCACATTGCCAATGAATGCCCCGCCCGTGCAACCCTAGCCCTAGGGGTTGGAGATACCTTACCTCCTGAGCTTGAGTGTGTCGATTATGAGGCCGACCAAGCACTAGCCGATGAGTACTATGCCTTGGGGGGAGAGCTGGGCGACTCACCCGTCGCCCAGGATGCCGCCACTTAGTGGGCTTGATGTCACCACCTTAGTCTAGGGTCATATATGAGTCGGTGTGTTTTCCTTGTGTGGTTTGTTTTGTGTGGTTTGTTTGCATGGTTTGTGTGTCGTTTATCTGCATGCGTCTTATGCAAGCTCGTTGTCATTCTCTGATGAGTAAGAGGCGAGTGGACTCATTCGATGAGTATGGGATCGGTTCTACATATATACCCAGATCAGTCACCTACAGGGACTCAGCGGTTATTCCTAGAGAGTCTTCGAGCTGCTTCCTTCCCTTTGAGAGTGCCCCACCCGGAGTGTCCACCTCTAGACCATGGCAGCTTGCGCATATCGAGTATATATGGAATGAGTAGGTGACGGTCACTTGGAGTGAAGCATACCCGCGCTACTTGGCACGGTGACGGATCCGCCGGAGTACTCGAGCATCCATACCCCTACTCTACGGGGTCGAGTTCCTCCCACCCGGGGAGAGTTGATGGGAATCGACGCCGAGCCCATACTTTTCATATTACATTTATATCCTTTAGTTTATTTTTATATCCACGGGAAAGTATACGCGCAATTATTCGGCTTTATCGGCCAATGCGTCATTCTCACGGATTATGTGGGTTTCTATGTAATTTGTCAGTAGGACCAGCAAGGGGGCCCCCAGCCCTTTCCCATTGGTCCATGTCATCCATGTGGGGCTGGTCAACCATCCTAGGTGGCCATCTAGAAGGGTTGAATGCCATTTGACCACATGGGAGACAAGTGGCTTAATTAGTCCAAGGTGGGTTACCTACCTCACCTACCCATTCAACCCCATTAACCATGGTCAAGGGGGCGCCCCTCTCCCCTTGATTTTTTATTAGTTTTTGTGTGTTGTTCAAATCACATCCCAGCCCTTCAATCCCAAGCCCTTGATCCAAGGGTGTACAATTTATTAGATACTTAGCATATAAAACCATGTATTTTCCTTTGAAAATTAATGAGAAAAATTGTGTTGAATGCTTGAAGCTTCTTGCGCCCCCAGCCCCTCCTCCTGCTGTTCTTCCCTCTCCAACCTCTTTTCTAGAGTGGAATCATATCTATTCCCCTTTCCCAATCTCTGGTTGTGATCTGTGCCGCCGCCGTTCGTGCCGCCGTCGGACCGCCAACGAGCCACCGTCGAAGTTCTGTCCTTGACAGACAGCAGTCTCTTCTCGAAATTCCTGCTATCAGCCACGGCCTCTTCTTGGCCTGCAATTTTTATGGTATTTTCCCATCTTCCACCCCATCATCCACAAAACATTTCAGGTCCACAATCCCTAGTTTAGTATTTTTCCATTTTCGTGCATCTTTCACTCCCAGATCTATTTTGTCTCTGTCTACAGTGACATCAGCCCTGTGTTTCTCACCTCCGACCCTCTTTTTGATTTTTTCAAACCCTTCCAATTTCACTAGGAGTTCTGTCCATAATACCCTACATCCACGAATTTTATTAAATTTTGATCAGCCTTCCATCTATTTTTAAAAATTCGTGTTCTTCCTCAGCTACAGTGTTGTCAGTCATATTCCAGATCCGACCCACTGCTAGTGCAAAAGTCATAGAAATTCGTAGCCTTTCTCAAATCCAGATCCAAAAATAGTCCTGATTTCCTACCTTGATGTCCAACAACTTTGCTGAAGACCATAACCTTAGATTCGGACGTTCACATATCGGTCAAAGGCAACTCTCAAGAAAGTTCCCTGCTAGTCTGAGAGTTCAGACACTGTACAACAGCAACCTTCAAAATTCGCCAATCAGAAGTACAGGCTTGATTATTTTTCTGTAATCACCTTGGGATGAAGCCCTTCGAAGCATATTTCCAACGGCGCCAGTTTCGTCACATTCCGACATCGGGGCTGATCGCAGCGTCCGTTCTCGCCCGAGCGCGCGCCAGACAATAGAACCGGCAGATCCGTGGCCGGTTATTCCGACCGGTGCCGATCGGAGCGGCCCGGCCTCCGACCGGCGAACCAGCGTGCCGCCAGCCCAGGGAACACTTCCACAAGTGTCCCCACCACAGTGGTGACACCGGGTCCCGCACGGTCCCTCCAGACAGCACGTGGGCCCCACCGTCACGTGTTCGGGTGCTGCCGAATCAACGCGAGAAGCCGCCCGTCAACCCGAATTCGGTCCTCCCGGACCCCATTGTGTCACCCTTTACCTCCCTTCGTGGAGTGGGCAGTGCTTCATTGCTGTAACAAGTGTGTAATATTATTCCAGGAGTACGAGTTTCGGCCGGGTCCGTCGTCCCCACGCCGAGCGCGTGGAGGTATCGTTTTCGCTCCCTTCTCGGCATTTTGCTTACTTCATATATATTTGTTTATGCCGCTGCTAGAGAGCATGTGTAGGGATATCTAGCTCGCTATAATTTCATATCACCGCTGCTGCGAGAGAGTGAGCGAGACCGTCCCGTGACCCGATCTGGGCGCGAAAGTGTGAATTGACCACCCTAGCTCTTGCAGGTTTCTCAACCGTGCACGTCCGACGCTTCCCTTGTTAAGGGGCAGTCACGATCTTGTCGTGTCCGTGGTCTTGTCCCGCATCATCCCCCTGGTGCGTCAGAGTCTCGTCACCCCGATCGATCAAAAATCACGATAACGGATGTAACGGTCGAACCCAGGCGCGTCACACCCTCTGGTGATTTATCGTAAGACTGCCAGAGCGACCAACGCCCTGCCGACACTACAAACACCTGTGACGCACCCCTCTTGGGGCGTCACAGATTGTGACGCACCACCCGAGGGGCGTCACACCCTGTGACGGTCTCTGGAACTACCGCCACACCGTCCCGAGAGCGAGATGGCTGGAAAACCCCAAAAATCTTCACCACGCCCCCATACCTCCACGAGAGAGGGGGAAAACAAGGGGGAAGCCCCCAAATGACCCCTAGCATGCATCTACGGCCTCGGATCGGCGAAAAACGTGGTGAAACGGTAGATCGGGTCACGAGCCCTAAAACATGGATTTTTCTCAAAAATCTCCAAATACGCCCGCTCGGCTCACCGCGGCCTACAAAACTGGCGGGAAAGGAACTCACGAGTTGGGGGTCCATCTCCCTACCTCCACAGAAGAAACGACGCGCCGTGGACGCCGATCCATGAAGAAATCACCGTGAAACCCTCGCCGGCTCACGAACGTGCCCCCGAGCATCGCCACGCCTGCACCGCCTCGATCCTCGCCCGCGCCGCCTCCACCTCGCCCCCGCCTCGCTCTGTCGTCCGTTTGAGAAGAGACGGGAGAAAGAGAGAGTGAGAGAAGAGAGAGGGAGAGAGGGTGAGAAATGAGAGATGGGGAGAGAGAAAAAGGGTTGGGGGTTTATATAGGGAAAAATCCAGAAAATCTAAAAATTCAGAAAAATACGGAAAAATTACCTCCGTGATCCTCGTGAAGAGTACATCACAGTGATAACGTCCCGGAGTCAGAGAACGTGACGATTCACCCTACACGGGGTTCCGAAGGTCCGACCGGTAAAACACGCGGAAAGCGCAAAAACGCGAATCCGGGACCCACAAAAGCAATCCGAAACCCACCGATCTTGACCCGATAACTATTCGGAAAATACCCGAAAAGTCCGGGGCATTACAGCCCCCCCCCCCCCTTAAAGGAATTTCGTCCTCAAAATTCGGGACAACCACAGGGACACGGGGGAGGAACGCCGTAACTCACAAACAACGCCGTCAGAGCCCCAGCACAGAAAACCTCAATTCACACGAAAAGCTCCGGACCTAAGGGACACAGCAAGACTTACAATCATGAATAACACCTCGCACCGCGTGCCATGCACACCGGCCATCAGAGCAGGCACACCAACAACGCAGTCCGGCGTCACCTCAGTCACGACCAACCCAATCATGGCATTGCTGCCACCATCTCTCTCACCGAGGAAAGGCAGTCCTCATCACGAGAAACAGCTACCGATCCATCCTATGGTCGGCAGACAACACAAGCGCCTGCTTACAACCAGCTGACTGGCTCCACGCCCGACACATGGCCCAACCGAAAACTGAGCTTCCACCAGCTCACAGAGCCATCTCAGCAGACCGCAACCAGCTCATCGGCTCAACGTCGAGCATCCTCTTCCACAAGGTGAGCCGAAAACCAGACATACAACTGTGTCAACCCCTATTAGAAGATAACTCCCGACAAAGCCCTGATCTCATCTGGGAGGCACAACCATAGAGACGACCACCAAGGGTCTCACCTGCACAAGGCTCTCACCATTCACGATGCACAACCAACAGCATCTTTTCTCTATGAAAGACCACACGCCGGTCACCAACTGCTCGTCAACGAGAAACCTCCATCGGCCCAATGGGCACGATCCAACTCACAACAGGCCATCCGCTGACTCACACACATACAATTACCACATCACGAGCTGAACTCCTCTCGGACTCTGCATCCGAACTCAATCATCGCGCCAACTCGACCCTTTCAGGGAGCATGATGAAACCAAATGACAAGATCCTGGCATCTTCGGTCATCACCTCACTTGACTCAAACTTACAGGGGAACCATCCCATGCTGGTCACCAAACCAGGGATAACCTTTGTGACACCAACGTCCCATCAAGGATCACCATTCCGACGCCAATGTCACTAAAAGGCCTCCACCCACAGGCGTCACTCTTCCGTCTTGTCTTATCACATCCCTTGACTCAATTAATCCAAGTGGACACCTGCCAATCCCGATTCCCGCTCCCACCACAGAGCCACGGGACGCCACCGGAACGATTCATGGCACACGTCTCTAGGGGAGAAAAGTGCCACCCAAAATCACAGCAACCTGGTTGCCAATGCCACAACCAACAGACTCGGGTCCTCAAACGGCACAGATTCCATCACAGTTGGGTCCCCACCGTCGCAATCCGACACGACCATAACCAACCGACGCTGCCACAGTCGATGACGCTGTTAAGGCTCACCAGCCACTCACAGCCACAGACAGGGACCTCATAATCTGTCAGAGATCACTTCTCTAAAAAAATGATCTCATCTGAGGGCACAACTTCCAATACAAGTCGGGCACCAAGCCACCGGCTCTGACCAACGCGTCCTCGACCTCCATCAGGCCACCTCCTCAACAACCCCATCCAGACTTACACCGACGCCTGACATTGCTTCCATCACATGAACAGGGTACTCATGCGGCACACTTGCCAACATTCCCCCAACACTCCATCCTGCCGGTGCCAAGAACCACAACATCTCGAGCGATGGCATGGCAACAACACGCCTCACCCAGCCGGAGACAACACTTACCGAGGAACCAATCCTCCAATGCTCTTCTCAGTCTCGAAAATCCACCCGTAGCAGCCAACGCTACGATCTTGGACCTGTGGGCTAGGGGCCCACCACGCTTCCGCTGGGCACTCTGATCCGCGCGCGCAACCAACACAACGCCAACTCGGGATCCTCCATCTTGACAATCCTCTGCAACTCCGCAGACTCCGATCCTCGACACATCGGGGATTATCGGGCCAGCCATAAGTTCTCAATAACACCGCCCAACCAGCACCCGTCCTTCTGGAAAAGTGCCGACACACCCACGCACAACAAGGGAAACAGGCACAACTTCTCATAGGCAACCACCTTGCCAAGACAAGGAGCACGTCTCCCACGGACTTCATGGCACACAAGGCCAACCAATCTGGACACATGATGCAAGACGGCAATCCTAGCCAAACATAATTCTCTCCAGCCAAAGGAGAAACCAATCGCACATCCGACCAACGAAAAACTCCACGCTTGACCTGACCTCAAACCTTGCGCACGCTAGGAATATCACCTTCCAACACCGAGAAAACCATTATCTCGTCAGGTCAGCGCCTCCGACACACTCGGCGAGTGTCACGTCGGACCACAATCACAGCATCTCTTGGTGCACCACCACTGCAATTTTTCAAACTGCAACGCACCGTGCCAAGAGTCGCTACACAAGTCATAACGACAACCGCCGACGCTCATCCTCGAGTCCCGAAACTCATCGCGGAACCTTCACATCTCAACTCAAATCCAAGGCGAACACCACCCATTCGCATGCAAGAGCGCAGGAGAAAGAACTTACTGGGACACCACAGCCCAATCCTGCCTCAAAATCCGTAGAACAATCGGGAACAACACGTCATTTCTGACGCCACAGAGCATAACGAGGACACCCGGCTCTAGAATCAGCAACTCATCGAGAAGATCCTCCGCTCGCCCGAGCGCACCTCTCGGTCAGAGCACCCGTTCCGACACCTTAAACCACGACCTAAACACCTCAGGGGCAGGACAAATCTCAAACTGGAGTGGCCAAAACTGATAGTAGCTCTTTCAGAGCACGCTCACGGCCACTTAACCATGAACAATCCTCTCCAGCCACCTGACCACGCTGCAGATTCCTTGAACGCAGCACCGCGAGTTCACGCCTGCCAGCAACCTATGCCCAACGCAGCACAACCAGGGCCACCACCGATGAGGGAGAAGGCTCTCGACCTCGATCCTTAGACCCCATGCTGGCACAAAAGTCACAGACAACAACCACCTTCACAGCGCCGCACAACGCACTCAAGCTCTCAAGCGAGAAATAAAGCGAAAAATAAACGCAAATCCCTATGCCAGCTGCCGACTGTACTGGACCTTATGGGCTCTAATCACTGTAATATTTTGAAATCCCATGTACGTCCACAACCTAACTCTGATACCAGCTGTAATGATCCAAAATCCGGATACTGGGAAAGACTTGATACCATTCGAATCTTGGCCCGCCGCCCACGAGTCGAAAGACTCGGAAGGGCTAAAAGGAGTGTGAAGGCACAAAGAAATAGGAAAAAAAGCAGGACAAACCAACAATTAACAGAAATAAATAAACAACTACTACAACAATAGAGTCCAGTCCAACAGAAAGTACAGTCTAAAGCAGTAAAGCGTACCACATGCCGAGTGAACACTTGGCCCGGCGAGCTGGCGACTGAGAACCTCCTAATAGCACCCTCGAACCTCGAGGAAGAACCGCCACACCTGAAAAGCAGGGATGAGTCTCCAAAACAGAGACTCAGCAGGGATCCCGCGGAACCCCAACCGGAAACAACGGCGGTAGCGGAAAGGAAAGCTACAACGATAGCAGGAACAGCGAACGAGTGGCCGGTCAAAACTTGGCACTACAGCTACTCCTACTGTACTAGAAAACACACCCCGATTTCACGGCTGGGGGCTACCGAACCACACTAGTACCACTTACCGAAGTAAAAACCCACGGTAACCCCGCAGTAGAGGCCTATCTCTCAGGACACGGCCAACCTGGACACGCTGTCCAAGGTGCAACCCCGACCACCCGGTCGTGGACACCGCACCAACAAGACGTAACCTCGATAAAGCTACAAGCACCCTGGGCACTAACTCGGAAACACCAGCTAGTCCAGAAAATCACGTCTCACAGAAGGGAAACGGAACCCGGAAATAGGAGAGTCACATCTCACGTGACAAGAGTACCTGCCCACTAGAAGCACAGTCGGTAGCTGTAATGCCCCGGGTTTTTTGGATCTGGATCCATGGGTTTCGGATCGTCTTTCCGCAGATTTCAGACTGTGTACGATCGAGCTTCGGACTATTTTTATCAGATTGTTGGACCCACTGGTGGTGTGCCCGTGAGTTTCCTTGGGTCCGTGGTGTTGTGAGGAGCACGCCGATAATTTTCTGTAATTTTTAGAGCGCCTTCGTGGGTCTCGGGTTGCGTTTTAGGTTTTGCGCCTGTTTTCCGTTTGTCGGACCTTCGGAACCCCGTACAGGGTGAACCGCAGCGTTCTCCGACGCCGGGATGTTACCATGGCAACCAGCGTCTTCCGAGGATCGCAGGGGTATATTTTTCTATTTTTTAGTATTTTTTAAAATTTTTGGATTTTCTATATAACCCCCCTCTCTTTTCTCTCCCCCCCCCCCCTCATTTCTCTCTTCTCTCCCTCTCTCTTCTCAGGCTCTCTCCTCTCTCTCTCTCTCTCTCCGACGGCCGACGGGGTGGAGCGCGGGTGAGGTGGGGACAGCGCGGGTGAGGCACGGGTGAGGATGGGTGAGGATCGAGGCGGTGGAGGCGCGGTGAAGCTCGGCCGCGGGTTCGTGGAACGGTGAGGCTTCAACGACGTTTTCTTCGTGGATTGGCGTCCACGGCGCACGAAATCTTCGATGGAGGTAGGGAGATTGACCCCCAGCTCGTGCATTTCCTTTCCCGTGAGTGTTGTAGGCCGTAGTGAGCCGAGTGGGCGTATTTGGGGATTTCTGGGAAAAATCCATATTTTTGGGGTTGTGAGTCGATCTGTTGATCCGTCGTGTTTTTGGCCGATCCGAGGCCTTAGATGCATGCTATGGGCTATTTGGGGGCTTCCCCCTTATTTTCCCCTTCTCCCATGGAGGTATGGGGGCGTGGGATGATTTTTGGGTCGTTTCCCGCCGTTCTCGATTTTCCGAAATGGTTGCGGTCTACCAGTAACCGCGTTTTTGGGTCGCGGTCATAAGGGGATCGTTTTCATCCGGTAGCGGTCTAGGCAGAACCGCGTTTATGCTGAGGGCATTGGTAGGGGTCGCGGTCTCGCGACAAACCGTGATAGTAAGTCACGGTCTTAAGGCGACCGCGTTCCACGTGGGCCAGTGTGACCCCGAGGTCACATCGTTTGTAGTCGAGGTTCCAGGGAGACCGCTGCTGTGTTAACGCTGTCATGAGGTGACCGTGTTTATGTTTCTCGAGCCTTGGGCAGTCACGATCTAGTGAAGACCGCGTTTGTTTAGTCGCGGTCCACTGGGGACCGCAACAGTGTCCTCACGGTCATGAGACGACCGCGTCCTTACCTGAAGGTCCAGAGAGGACCTCGTCTCTGGATTCCATGGCTAATGTGTTTCGATCATGTGGAATTGGTCTCCGGTCGACCCAGTTGTGACCCAGTGGTTGACCTTCGGCCTCGTGAGTGTCCCAGACACCCCGTGGGTTCCGTGTTCATGTTTCTGGGGTGTCTGGAGGTACAGTGTTATCTTGATTAATGTGCACATAGGTGTGGTGGGTCCGGGTGATCCCACGTGTTCCGGGTTTCGTGTTACGCTTGATCGAGTCACCGTGTATCGGTGTGTGTGCAGTGGGATCTCCCCCGCATGTCGTAAGTTTTCCTGGAAGATGATTCCCAAGTGGGCCATGTGTTTGGCCTTGGATTGTGAGTCTAGTTGCCCAGCCTGGGACTGTAGGGTTTCTCAGTTCCCTTCCCGAGGGAATGGTCTCTGCGGCTCGTGAGTTGTCTCGGTGTTCATGCTTTCGTGATTTTAGACCTAGGGATTATACTAGATTGACGACATCGTGCTGTCGCATACGATGGTCTTGACCCCGAATCTTGTGACTCAAGGACTGTTGGAGTTAGTGAGTCTAGAGGACTGTCCAGAGTCCAGTGACTTGGCGGCGCTTGGTTCTTCTCGACTTTCGTGGAGGGTGCGTGTGTGGTTCTCGGAGCTTCTCTTTGGAGAGTGGTCACATTAGTGACTCCCCACTAGTCGTAGCCTTCTGACACGCGAGTGGTCCCACCAGGGAGTGGTGGCGAGGCTACCCCGAGAGACGATTTTTTAGGCTAGTTACCGTCGGGCCCCACGTTTGACGCTAGAATCCGGCTGAGGGGAAAACCAGTCAGAGGGCCAGACCTAGGACGTGTGGTCTGTGTGTGCACACGTGGTTGGGGGCAGTGGACACGCGCCGGCCAGCGCGACCCCAGCTAGTCGCTTGTTCTGTGGTTACTTGTACGGTTTCTCAGTTCTCGCTGGGCCGGAGGGAGACACCTGAGGCGCGGTCTAAGTCGTCAGTGGACGTGTCCGGCCTTTCTTCTGGTGGGTAGGTACTCCTATCACGTGAGACGTGACTCTCTTGTGTTCGGGTTCCGTTTCCCGTCTGCGAGACGTGGTTTTCTGGACCGTCTGATGTTTCTGAGGTAGTGGCCAGGGTCCTAGTGACTTTACTAAGGTTGCGTCTTGTTGTGCGGTGCCCGCGAGCAGGTGGTCGGGGTTACATCTTGGACAGCATGTCTAGGTTGGCCTTGTCCTGGGAGATAGGCCTCTACGGGAGGGTTACCGTGGGTTTTTACTTCGATAAGTGGTACTAGTGTGGTTCGGTAGCCCCCGCCCATGAGATCGAGGCGTGTTTTTTGGTACAGTAGGAGTAGCTGTAGTGTCAAGTTTTGACCGGCCACCGGTTCGCTGTTCCTACTGTCGTTGTAGCTTTCCTTTCCGCTACAGTCGTTGTTTCCGGTTGGCGTTCCGCGAGATCCCTGCTGAGTCTCTGTTTTGGAGACTCATCCCTACTTTTCAGGTGTGGCGTTTCTTCCTCAAGAGTCGAGGATGCGGTTCAGGGGTTCTTAGTTGTCAGTTCACCGGGCCGAGTGTTCACTCGATATGTGGTATATTTTTATTACTTTAGACTGTACTTTCTGTTGGACTGGACTCTGTTGTAGTAGTTATTTATTTATTTCTATTAATTGTTGAATTGTCCTACTTTATTTCCTATTTCTTTGTGCCTCCACACTCCTTTTTGCCCTTCCGAGCCCTCCCGGCTCGTGGGCGGCGGGTCAGGATTCGAATGGTATTGGGCCATCCCAGTATCCGGATCTTGGGTCGTTACAGATGGTATCAGAGCAGTGGTTGTGGACGTACATAGGAATTTGAAATATTACAGTGATCAGAGTCCATAAGGTCATGTACAGTCGGCAGCTGGCATAGGGTTTTGTGTTCGTTTTCCGCCTAGTTTCTCGCTTGAGAGCTTGAGTGCGCTGTGAAGGTGGTTGCTATCCGCGGCTTTCGTGCCAGCATGGGGTCTAAGGATCGAGGTTGAGAGCCTTCTCCCTCATCGTTGGTGGCCCCGGTTGTGCTGCGTTGAGCAGAGGTTGCCGACATGTGCGTTGCTGCGATGTTGCGTTCGAGGAACTTGCAGCGAGGTCAGGTGACTGGAGAGGATTGTTCGTGCTTAAGTGGCCGTAAGCGTGCTCTGAGGGAGCTGCTGTCGGTTTTGGCCACTCCATCTTGAGGTTTGTCCAGCCCCTTTAGTGTTCAAGTCATAGTTTAAGGTGTCGGAATGGGTGCTCTGACCGAGAGGTGCGCTCGGGCGAGCGGAGGATCTTCTCGGTGAGCTGCTGTTTTGCCGAGCCTGATGTTTTTGTTGTGCTCTGTGGCATCAAAAATGATGTGTCGATGTATACATGCTATTCTTGACACCACCCTGAGAAAATCTCATATTACTATATGACTCCCCACTGTGGCTTTCGCATTTTGAATCGCTTGAGTGCTTCCCATTCTTGAGTCTTCTTTCGCCTTTTGAGTGGGTAACATTACACTTCTTCGGCATCCGAAAACTGTCTCGTTGCAGAAATCATGCGGCATACGGACGGCATCGCCACCAATCGGACGTATCAGAAGATTCCGAAACCGCCTCCATTTAAGGCGTCCAGGGCCCTGGACGCCTTCAATTTCTGACACTCGGACGCTCCCGATCTGCCGATCGATTTGACGTTTCGGAAAAATCCAAAAATATAGGGACGTCTTGCCAGCTAGACGCGCCCACTCGTGAGTCACGGGTACCCACCAAAATCACGTGCTTTACCCACCGTCTACGGCTTTCGGCTGGGTTCTGGTGGGCGGAAATGGAGGCGTCCAGTCTCCTGGCCGCCTTCATAAAAATATTAAAAAGTAAAAAAAAATGTTTAATGTGTTGATGGAGGCGTCCAGGGTCCTGGTCGCCCCCATATTGAGGCGCCCAGGGGGCGACCAGGACCCTGGACGCCTCAAGCCACCTCCCCTCTATAAATAGAGGACCCCCTCCCTCGAAGGGAAGGGGCTTCAGATCCAACAGAGGAGGGAGAGACTCTACCGGATCCTAATTCTAACCCGTGGGTCTTTTGTAGGGGGAGGTTCTGCCGGCTTCTCGGGTGCCCGCGCTCGCGAGAGGAAGGCTAGATCCATCCGTTCTGCTTCCACGTCGTCCCCACGCTGCCGAAGCTCCGCCGGATCCCGCCATCGGCACCTTCAATAAGCCATTCTCTCCCCTTCTCTTTTGTCATTTCTATTGCATACATCATCCCGTCATCCGTAATCTCCTTTCATAAGGGAGATCCATTTTTATGCACGTTTGCACGATCCCCCATTCATCATAGTATTTTCCTCCTACTCGTGTCCGAGAGGGGTTTAAAAACAACACCAACCAGGTGTGTGTCTTACCACGATTTCATTATTCTTCATCAAGGGACGAATACTACATTGCCGTCTTTTCTGATCCACATGTTATTTGTCTATTTCTTCTTTTGCAAGGGTAACCAAGGAAAGCCCTCTCCATCGGTCGGCCGAAGGGAGAGGAAGAAGCAACCCGCCATCTCCCGCTTTTGAGGTAGGTGCGATCACTTTCTTTATTTTGGGGTCTCATGCCCCTGGCGATCACATCATATTCTCGAGGCCGGGGAGAGTCATTTCCCGCAATGGCCGTTTAAATTTCTGTCATTTATATTCTGTGTTGTGCTTATATCTGCTCATATTTTCGTGGCCGCGGAGAGTCATTTCCCGCAATGGCAGTTTAAATTTTTGTTATTTATATTCTGTATTGTGCTCATATCTACTCATATTCTCGAGACCGCGGCAAGTCACTTCCCGCAATGGCCGTTTAAATTTTCGCCCCTTATATCTTGTATTACTCTTATATCTGCTCATATTCTCGAGGCCGCGGCGAGTCATTTCCCGCAATGGCCGTTTAAATTTCTGTCATTTATATTCTATGTTATCCTCATATCTCGTCATATTCTCGAGGGCGCGGCGAGTCACTTATCGCAATGACCGTTTAAATTGTTGTCATTTAAATTCTGCACTGTTCCCATCCCCCGAGGTTGCGGAGAGTCATTTTTCGTAATGGCCATTTAATCCCTATATCTTGTTACGTTGTATCTGTCCCGCACGCCCCGCCGGAGCAATCTCCTGTGGTGGTCTCTCTCCTCTTCTGTCTTCTTTCTGTGTTGGAGCAAAACGAGCCCCTCGCGCGCTCCGCTTCGCCTCTTCCGGTCATTTCCGCATGACGTCGCTCACAGATTAGCGATCACGGTGGGACGGTGGTCTTGCTTTCTTTTAAGTTACCCTTGCAGTTTCTTGTGATTTGCTTTACTATCTCTTGCGTGTTTTTATATTCTGGTTGTTATTGTTCTATTGTGCTCCATATATCTGTCAGCATTTCATTGCATACATCCATCCTCCTTTTCTACCTTTTTTAATTTTTTTAAGGATCACCCTCTCTCGGTGAAGGAAGGACTCTCCGTTTGAGAATTCCTCTCAACAGACTAAGATCTCCTCCACTGGGACCTCCGTAAGTCTCCGACAGTGAAGGATTCCCTCCTCGTTCACTAGGCTGGTTGTACCATTGAAGTTCCCCGGAGCTAGTAACCCATTTGTGGTGAGACGAGTGACCCTAGCTAACACGGCGGTGAAACAAATTAGAATTAGGGTCCTTCCTATTTTGTGTGAACTTCATATTTGGTTAAAAAAATAAAAAAAATCAAAAAGGAAAAGCCTCCCCTCTCCCAAAGCCTCCCCTCCGCTGTGCCGAGGCTCTGTCGGAGCTCCATCATCTGGGCCTCCAGAGCCCTCTTCTCGTCCCAATCTCGCTGTCGCTCCGCCCTCCTGTCCTCCCTCTCTCTCTCTCTCTCTCCCTCTCCCTGTCCTCCCTCTCTCTCTCTCTGTCCTCCCTCTCCCTCTACTCTCTCTCTCTCATCGCCTCTCTCCTCGACAGCTCGAGGGCAATCCGTAGCTCCAGCACGTCGCGAGGAAGCTCCTCAGCCTCCCACCGTCGCTCCTCCTCTAGCTCCGCTATCCGGGCGTCACGCTTTGCTGCTCAGGCGTCGCTCTCCTGCTCGGCACGGACTGCACGAGTCAGGGCATCCCGGATCTCCGCCACCTGCCAAAGCCTGCATGACCCGTAAAAGATCGGTGAAAGAAGAAGAGCAGCTGGAAGGAGAGCCGGGGTCAAGCGAGCACTCACTCGAGCCACGCGGTCGCGCTCGGCCTCCTCAGCCCGGGCCACCGCATGCGCCAGCTGCTCCTGGAGGGAAGAGACCTCCGGAGGAGGACCCCACGAACTGGAACCCGCTCCGCCAGCCATCCCGGCTGCCGCTGCTTGATGAGCACGCTGAAATACAAGAGCAAACGACAGTCAGAGGCTAAGCATCGAAAAATCCAGTTCAAATAATATGCATAATACATTGCATAGACTCACCAGGATCTCCAACACCTGTCGGATGGCCGCCAACTGCTGCCTGGCGTCTGCCAGCTGGGCCCGCAGGTCGGCAATAATGTTATCACGAGCATCCTGCATTTATGCACGTATGTTAGTGTCACATGCATATACATATAGAGAAGGAAAAATCTTCATCTAACACTTACCCCTGCCGCCCCACCGAGGTGTAGACGCTCCGCGTACATGGCCCGGTACCGTCGCAGGTAGTCGGTGCTGTCCTGTACGTGGGACACCACCGGGACGCCACCCTGCTGCCAGTCTAGGTACTGTGCAGGGAAGCGCATACGCCAGTCAACGATCTTCACCTTGCCCCGGGTCTTCCGCCCGACACGGCCCGGCTCATCTACATCAACCCACTCTTGGGCAAGCCCCAAAGTCCTCATGACCAGCCTAAGCCGCATCGGCTCTATCTCGTTCAGACAGTGGACCCACAAGTCCCGCCAAAAATGAGGTCGGCCCGCTACGACCCAAGGCTGGCCAGCATCGGCCATGCCCAGGTGGGGACTCCACACCACCTGCATCGCCATACATACATCATATTAGTTGCCATTTTACTCAATTGAGTCACATGCATAAAAACAAAAAAATCATACGCATCATACCATAGCCTCAGGGTACTCGGTCAGCTCACGTCGAAGCGACGCCAGCTGGTAGCCGTGCGGTGCCGCAACCATGACCGGCCTCCACCGCCGCGCCAGGGGCACGGCTGTCCTCCTCCACTGCCTGGCTCTTCCCATCGGGAGGTAGTAGTAGCTCCACACTTGCATCCGTCATACATCATTAGCACAAGTAATGGCATAACTACGGTAAAATGCATAAATAAAATGTTTACCTAGAGAAAAGGTGCGAAGCCACTAACTGTCGTCTCCCTCTCTATACTCTGAGAGAGATCGACGATCAAGTGGGCGAGTAGAGCTGCTCCCCACGCATAGTCCCCCACTCGGTCCCGGTCCGCTAGGATCCCGAGGAAGCGGCAATGGATGCCGTCCCCCTTCGTCCCTAGCAGAAGGCGGCCCAGTAAGAAGAAGAGGAACCTCCGGAGGTCCAGGTCCGCCAGCTCCCGCTCGCTCGGGTCCTGAGTAAAAGCCGTCCGAGCATCTCCCTCCAGACACGCTAGGAACTCTGCTCCGCTCTCACTAACCCGCTGTCGCGGGTCCTCGAATCCGAGCGCCTCCATGATATCCACTCGGCCAACCACCCTACTGTCTCTGTCGGTCGTGCTCGTCTCCAGCCACAACAGGTCCAGGGCGCTCTCTCTGTAGTCGGGGTAGGTGACCCCGCTGACCGCCTCTCCGTCCACTCGTAGCCCGGTGATCCGAGCTACGTCCTCCAGTGTCGGCACCATATGCCCCCAGGGTATCAGGAACGCTCGACTCGGCACGTGCCACCGCTCCCTCAGCGCCTAGATAAGGGGAAGGTCGAGCCAGAAGGGCTCAATCCTAAGGAACGCCCCGAATCCCATGGCATCCACCCGCGCCCTCTGGAAGTCCGGTAGCCCCCGGTACGCTGCTACCACCAGAGACCTGCTGATCCGGCTCTTCATCACGCCCTGCACTCCACAAAACAAACAAAAGAAGTAACACATCAGAATCATGAATAATAAACAACACACTATACATAATATTTTATTTAGTTTTTTTATTTATTTTCAGCAAAATCAAAAAAAAAAATTAAGACGTCCAACTGCTTGGACGCTTTCTACTTTAATTATTTATATATATATATAATCCTTTATTATTATTATCACCTTTTTAAAAAAAAATATAATAAAGTAAATTTTTTTAACGCGTCTGAGTAGTTAGACGCCTCTTCCTTTTTTATTTTATTTATATATATATGATAAATAATAAAAAAGTGAAAATAATAATAATAAATGTATATAATTAATGGAGGCGTCCACATGCCTGGACGCCTCTATCTATTTTCTTTTAATTGATTACATAATAAACAAAAAAAACAAATAAAATAAAATATTAAAAAAAGGATGGAGGCGTCCAAATTACCTGGACGCCTCCTCCTCTCACACCCACCTCCCTCCTGAACGCCGTCTCTTGCCTCATTTTACGCTTAAAATCACACAATCACGCTATGAAGTGGAATTCTAAGGGGCTTACCGGGTCGTGCTCATCCTCTCCTGCATCCTCGGGCCCCTCCAAGGCCAAAGAAGCCTCCTCCTCCTCCACGGCGACCGCCTCCGCCTGATCCCGCGTTCTCCGCGGACGACGGGCGAGCCGCTTCCGCTTCTCACCTCCCTGACTCGCTTCACCACGCTCCATAGGCTCAGATTAAGGGCAGAAGGGTCAAAGAATATGAGATGGAGCTAGAGAGGGGAGAGGAAGAGAGCGAGAGTGTGAGAGGCCGCGTGGGCGGCCTCTCTTATATTTGAAATCTCCTTTTTTGGACGCGTCCAGGCGCCTGGACGCGTCCATAAAATTTTTTTACAAAATAAAATAATAATAATAATAAAAGCGTCCAATGTTTTGGACGCGTTAAAAAAAAGAGAAAAAAAGAAATTAATAATAATAAAAAATATAGAAAAACCGAAGGCGAGAAGGATAAATAAAAATAAAAAAAATTTAAAAAAAGCGTCCAAGAGATTGGACGTGTTTATAAAAAAAGAATTATAAAATTATAAAAAAAATAATTTTAATAAGGCGTCCAATTTGGTGGACGCGTCAAAATAAAATCATAAAAAATAAAAGAGGAAAAAAAATAAAAATAGAAAAAATAATAAAAAGAGGAAAAGATAAAAACCTAAATTTTACACATTTTTAAATTCCACATTTTATTCCATTAGAAAGTAGAGTGAGCTATATTAGGGGCTTAGGCGCTTTAGGACTTAACTTCCCCAGTTCGGTTACATAAGCCCTCCACAGCTCGCATTCTTCCTCCACATGCACTAATGCCTTTCCCGCAACACTTGTCTTCCATGGTGTTTTGATGGCCTTCGCTTCTTTCGCATCCGCTTCCGTGCCCAACTCCTTCTTCTTCAAAGGAACGATGCCGGTTAGCAGTGGGAACGAGTGGCGTGGAATGTCGATTTGGATGCAGCACCGATGCGCGTTATAAAGAATAAACTCCGTCGCGCCGATCAATTGGAGTTCAGCTCCGGGAGAACACCTCGCAAGGAGTTCGCGTTAGAGTAGGCATGCTGGTGCACAAGTAAAAAAGTTTTGCATCATGGTTCTGAAGTGAGACCGCCAGTCTTCACGTTTCCTCGGCCACGGAACACGGTTCGCTATGGTACGACCGAAGCCTAACACCTCAGCTATGTGATGAAGGGGGCTTTGTTGGAAGAGCTTCGAAGCAGTTGGCATCCCCTCGCGGTGGTCAAATTTGAAGTGTAAATCAATCCAACAATTCAGAAGAAGTGCGCAACCGAAAGGAGGCTTACCCATGCTGGAGGCAGTAAGGCCAATGTAAAGGTAGGCAAGGATGGCGGGTCCCACCCTCTTTCCACTCTAAATCCCGCAGATGGCACGCAATTGGTCCTCCTCTACTATGTTGTCGGTATAAAGGAATAATAGAGCACCCGCCAAACAGATGGTAAACCCTTTCATGATTCCTTCCAAATGGTCATCGTCCGGTGACCCTCTCAGGGCATCCATGACCCATTCCGCGAGCTTTTGCAAATCAATTCCCTTTTGAGTCCGGACCTTTCTAGCAGCACCAAGCGGCATGAAGCTTTCGAGGACACTCTCGGAAGTCACCCTTGTCAGCATCCACATAACCTTTATCCTCCCGTCACTCTTGAATTTCTTCAGTCCGAGCAGAAGTTCCACCTCTTCGAGGAGGATGGTCACCTCGAAGGTAGGGAAGATGAAAGTGTGGGTCTGGGGATGCCAGATCTCCACCAATGTGCCCATGGCCGCCCAGTCCATGCGAATCCTCTCGTAGTGCTTGGCATGAATAAAGAGCCCTTGCAGATGCCGCTTCGTGATTATGGCCCTCATGCCGATGGAGATGTTGGAGGTGAGTTTCGAAAGCCATAGCAGCTTGGAAAATTTCCTCAAGCTTGGGAAAAGAGGGTATGGCTGGAAGAGAAAAAAGAAAACAAGGAAGGAAAAGAAGTGAAAAGAGAGTTCGCGCGGAGAATTTGAAATAAATCAACTTACCATATGCGACTGGATCATCCCACTCAGATGACCTTCGAAGTCGAAAAGTCACCTGATCTCACTGCTGTAAGCGACGTCACGCGGTTCGGGGAGCGAAGAAGACGCGGAGCACGCGGGCTCCTTTTTGTTTGCTGCAACACAGAAATAAGAGAAAAGAGAAGGGGCCACCACGGGAGATTGCTCCGGCGGGGCGAGCGGGATAAATGTAATATAGCAAGATATGGGGGTTAAACGGCCATAGCGGGAAGTGACTCGCCGCGGCCTCGGGGGGACGGGAATGGTGCAGAAATCAAATAGCAAGAATTGAAAAGACCATTGGGGAAGTGACTCGCCGCGGCCTCGAGAATATAAGCAGATAAGAATATAACAGAATATATGGAGAATATAAAGAACGGGAATTTAAACGGCCATTGGGGCAGTGACTCGCCGCGGCCTCGAGAATATGAATAGATAATAATATAACAAAATATAAAGAGAATATAAGATCGGGAATTTAAACGGCCATTGGGGAAGTGACTCGCCGCGGCCTCGAGCGGCCTCGAGAATATGAGCAGATAAGAATATAAAAGAATATAAAGAGAATATAAGAACGGAAATTTAAACGGCCATTGGGGAAGTGACTCGCCGCGGCCTCGAGAATATGAGCAGATAAGAATATAACAGAATATAAGAGAATATAAGAACGGGAATTTAAACGGCCATTGGGAAGTGACTCGCCGCGGCCTCGAGAACAAGATGTGATCGCCAGGGGCCAAAAGACCCCAAAATAAAGAAAGTGATCGCGCCTACCTCAAGAGCGGGAGATGGCGGGTTGCTTCTTCCTCCCCCTTCGGCCGGCCGACGGAGAGGGCTTTCCTTGGGTACCCTTGCAAAACAACGACAAACAAGTAACGAGTGGATTAGAAAGATGAAGGTGTAGTATTCAAATCCTTGCGATAAAAATAACGAAATGATGGCAAGACACACACCTGGTTGGTGTTATCTTTTAAACCCCTCTCGGACTCGAGTAGGAGGAAAATGAGATGATGGATGCAAGAAGTATATAAGAAGAGGCGCCCTTATGAAGGGGGGTAGAGGATGCGAGATGATGAATGCAAAAGAACTACGAAGAAAAGGAAAGGATTGGCTTATTGAATGTACCGGTGGTGAAATCCGGCGGAGCTCCGGTAGCGTAGGGACGACGTGGAAGCGCGGTGGATGAAGACGACCTTCCTCTCGCGAGCGTGGGCACCCGAGAAGCCGGCAGAACCTCCACCTACAAAAGACCCCACGGGTTAGAAATGACTCCGTAGCCTCTGGGCTTCGACAGCCTATCGGATCTCTTAGAAGCTCCTCAGAACTGAGAGGGTTGGCCTCTATTTATAGGGCTCCGGAGGGTGGAGGCGTCCAGGACCCTGGACACCTCCATCAGGGCAAAAAAGATATTTTATTCTATTTTTATTCATTTTTTTTGAATATTTTCATGGAGGCGTCTAGGGTCCCGGACGCCTCCATAAGTCCCACCGAACTCCACCAAAAGTCGCACGTGGTTTAACACAACGCGTGGTTTTGGAGCGGCGACCCGTGATTTAGAAATGGGCGCGTCCAACCTGCTGGACGTCTCCACAATTTGGATTCTTTCACACACGACAAACCGTCGTTCGGTGGGCGGGGCCCCGTGAGTGAGTTGATGGAGGCATCCAGGGGCCTGGACGCCTCCAAGAAAATATATTTTTATTTTTTTTGTTTTATTTTTTATGCCAACTGGCATTTATATTTTTTGTATTTATTTTCATGGAGGCGTCCATGGGCCTGGACGCCTCCATTAATATATCATTTTTATGTATTTTTTGGTTTTAATAAATAAATTAAAGTAATGGAGGCGTCCAGGAGACTGGATGCCTCCATTAAGACCCTCCCGGCTCCGCTGAAAAGGCGTCGGCAGCTCTCCTACAGGCACCCTTCCTGGTTCCGGAATTTTTTGGCGTGTCTGAATGGTGTTGATGCCGTCCGAATGCTGCAACGAGACGATTCCGGATGCTGAGAAGGGCGGAAGAAGACTCAAGAAAAGGAAGCACTCGAGCGATTCAAAATGCGTAAGCCGTCGCAGGGCGTCGTATAGTAATATGAGACTTTCTGAGGAGACGTCAGGAATGGCGTGTCTACAGCTGCCCCGCCTTGGCGTCTGCTTTGCAAGGGAGCGACACGTAGTGGAATGGTATCGAAGTAGAGTGAAATGAAGTGGGAGCGGACTGATAAGTTGATGCCAAGGTGTGATGAGACACGCTTTTGACGTTACTGTTTGGAATCTTTCTTGAAGTTTCAATGAGGCGACCTTGAAGAAGGTCTTTCAAATATTGACGATTGCTTGGACGGAGATCAAATAAGGGAGGGTGAGATGTGTGCTCAGGCACGAAAAATAAAGGAGACCAACTTCTCGGTGTGGAAGTACCTGGGTCATAAACCCGCAGGTTTCACCTTTGGTGAGCGGTTACCAGCCAATGTGGAAGTGCTGCGGCCAAGGTGGGTCAAACAAGGTAAAAAGCAAAGGAATATCTGAGGGTTTGTCCAAACAAGGGTCTCCTTTGGAAGAGCAGCGTAGGTCCGTTTCAAGGAAACTCAGTATTTCATTCGGAGTGGAATATCTCATATTTGTAAGAATTGAAGCACAGCAGCTTTCGCAATCGAATCACTTGAATGATCTTCCGCAAGAAATCAAAGTCCTATATGAATGTATGATGGGCTTAAAGAAAAGTTTAAAACAAACTAAAATAGAAAATAGCCAAGGATAATATTGTCAACTTGTTAAGAACGGGTCAGGATACCGATCCGGTGAGCCGACACTGGGCTGGGACCCGTTTATCCGCGCACCAACTCACTGAATGGAACCGTCGTCCCCATGCTATCACAAGTTAACGGCTTATCCGTACAACCCAAATTCTTCCAGGATCATCACCGTTTTTGTTGAAGGGGAACTCAAATCTCAGATTCGTTCGGGCCGCAAGGTCCTTGACATGTTCTAGTAGCGTAGGTATCATATACTACGATGCATGACAAGGTGGGACCAACCAATGAAAGGCGTGACAGGAGATAGGACAAAGACGTCCGTTAGTAAACCTGCACAGGCCAGCATGGATTAATAACATCAGAAAGTAACAGAATCGTAACAGAATCGCACCACAATGGAAAGGAGATCTAGCCAAAATCCTGACATTGACTGCTGATGTGACATGTTCTGTCCTGTAGCGATCTTCCCTTCCTATAAGAACTCCCCTTAGGCTAGTTCATTCAAATGCACCAAGGTGGGTTTTGGAAGCTCAGGAGAGGAAGGAGAGGAGAATCTAGAGATTTCAGGATGGAAGGAGAGTCTTCCCGCGTTATGAAGAGGAGCAGGCCTAGCAGCGAGATCAGGCGACTCTCCGACCTCGAGGGTCATCTGAGTGGGACGATCATGTCGCATATGGTAAGCTGATTCATTTCAAATTTCTCCACGTGAGCCTTCTTCTTACTTCCTTCCTTTCTTCTTCTTTCTTTTCTCTTCCAGCCATATCCACTCTTCCCGGGCCCGAGGAAGTTTTCCAAATTGCCATGGCTTTCAAAGTTAACTTCCAACATATCCATCGGCATGAGGGCCATACTCTCGAAGTGGCATCTGCAGGGGCTCCTTATTCACGCCAAACACTACGAGAAGATTCGTATGGACTGGGCGGCTATGGGCGCACTAGTGGAGATCTGGCATCCCCAGACCCACACTTTTATCTTCCCGACCTTCGAGGCGACCATCCTCCTCGAGGAGGTGGAACTTCTGCTCGGATTGAAGAAATTCAAGAGTGACGGGAAGGTGAAGGCTATGCGGATGCTGACACGGGGGATTTCCGAAAGCGTCCTTGGAAGTTTCATGCCGCCCGACGCAGCCAGAAAGGTCCGTACTCAAAAGGGGATCGATCTCCAAAAGCTCGCGGAATGGGTCATGGACGCCCAGAGAGGGTTACCAGACGATGACTATTTGGAGGGAATAATGAAAGGGTTCACCATTTGTCTGGCGGGTGCTCTCTTGTTTCCTTATACCGACAACACGGTGGAGGAAGACCATCTGAGTGCTATTCATGGGATCTGGAGTGGAAAGAGGGTGGGACCCGCCGTCCTTGCCTATCTTTACAGTGGCCTTACTGCCTCGAGCATGGGTAAGCCTCCATTTGGTTGTGCACTTGTCTTGAATTGCTGGCTTGATTTGCATTTCAAATTCGACCACCGCGAGGGAATGCCAACGGCTTCGAAGCTTTTCCAACAAAGCCCGCTTCATCACATAGCCGACGTGTTAGGCTTTGGTGGCACTGTAGCGAACCGTGTTCCGTGGCTGAAGAAACGTAAAGACTGGCGGTCTCACTTTCGAACCATGACACAAAGCTTCTTTACTTGCGCACCGGCATGTCTACTTTCGCTCGAGCTCCTCATGATGTCTTCTTGTGAAGTTGATCTCCAACTCATTGGTGCGACCGAGTTTGTCCTTTACAACGCGCATCGGTGCTACCTCCAGATCGGCATTCCACGTCATTCGTTCCCACCACCGACTGGCATCGTTCCTTTGAAGAAGAGAGAGTTGGGCACTGAAGCGGATGCGAAGGAAGCGAAGGCCGTCAAAGCACCCTGGAAGACAAGTGTCGCGGGAAAGGCCTTTGCGCACGTGGGGGAACAGTGCGAGCTGTGGAGGGCTTATGTAACCGAACTGGGGAAGTTAAGGCCTAAGGCGCCTAAGCCCCTGATGTAGCTCGTTCTGCTTTCTGATGGAATAAAATCTGGCATTTTGATGTTTTGGACCACGTTCTCTTTGTTATGATTTTTATTTTTCCATTTTTTCTGTTTTTGTGTTTTCTTTCTTTTTATGTACCTATTTATTCATAATATGATCATATGTAAATATACATATTAAAAAAATTATTTTTAATGGGGGCGTCCAGAGGCCTGGACGCCCTTAGTTTTTCTTTTTTTATTTTGTCTAATTTTTTTGTTTGGGGGCGTCCAAAGGCCTGGACGCCCCTAGTTTTTCTTTTTTTATTTTGTTTAATTTTTGTTTGGGGGCGTCCAAGGGCCTGGACGCCCCTAGTTTTTCTTTTTTTATTTTGTTTAATTTTTGTTTGGGGGCGTCCAGGTGCCTGGACGCCCCTATTTTTTTTTGAATTTTCGAAAAAAATAAAAAAGTGGGGGCGTCCAGGCGCCTGGACGCCCCAAAAAAGGGTGATTTATTATATAAAGGGGGGCCTCACCCCCCTTTCCACTTCTACTGTTCATTCTGACGACTTGTTCACCCTAAACGACCCATTCCCAGTTCCCAATGGAGCAAGGAGGCCCGAGCCAGGGCGGGGAGAGGCGGAAACGACGGGCTCGTCATCCGAGGAGGTCGAGGGATCATGCAGAGGAGGCTGCCGCAGGAGAGGAGATTGCTGCGGAGGAGGAGGCTCCTCTTTTGGCCGTGGAGGACCTTGCGGGCGCTGGTGACGCGGGAGAGGACGAGCACGATCCGGTAAGCCCCTTAGACTTCCATTCTATTGGTTCACTGGGCTAAACGGGCGGATGAGAGGCTGCGTGGAGAAGGCCGGGGAGTGAGGGAAGGAGGCGTCCAGGGGCCTGGACGCCTCCATATTTTCTTTTCTTTTTCTTTTTATCTACTTATTTATAAAATAAGATTAAAAATGAGGAGGCGTCCAAGGCTTAGGACGCCTCCATGATAATATATATTATTTTATTTATTTTTGTTTTTATTTTTTTGGTTTTTTCTAAAAATAAAATAAAGAAAATAAAGAGGAGGCGTCCAAGGTATTGGACGCCTCTAAGAAAAACATAAATACTTTTAAAAATAAAATAAAAAATAAAATAAATAAGTAGCATATACAGTGTTATTGTTTATTACTATCCATGCTGCTGATGTGTTGCCCTGTTGGTTTTGTGGTGTGCAGGGCGTGATGAAGGGCCGGATCAGCTGGTCTCTAGTGGTGGCAGCGTACCGTGGGCTGCCAGACTTCCAGAGGGCGCGTGTGGACGCCATGGGCTTTGGGGCCTTCCTCAGGATCGAGCCCTTCCGGCTCGACCTTCCTCTTATCCAGGCATTGAGGGAGCGGTGGCATGCGCCGAGTCGGGCGTTTCTGATGCCCTGGGGGCACATGGTGCCGACACTAGAGGACGTAGCTCGGATCACCGGGCTACGAGTTGACGGAGAGGCAGTCAGCGGGGTCACCTACCCCGACTACCGAGAGAGTGCCCTGGACCTGCTGTGGTTAGAGACGAGCGTGACCGATAGAGACAGCAGGGTAGTCGGCCGAGTGGAGATTATGGAGGCGCTCGCATTCGTCGACCCGCGCCAGCGGGTTAGCGAGACTGGAGCGGAGTTTCTGGCACGACTGGAGGGAGATGCCCCTGCAGCTTTCACCCAGGACCCGAGCGAGCGGGAGCTGGTGGATCTAGACCTCCGGAGGTTTCTTTTCTTCTTCCTGGGCCGCCTTCTGCTGGGGACGAAGGGTGACGGCATCCACTGCCACTTCCTCGGGATCCTGGCGGACCTTGACAGAGTGGGGCACTACGCGTGGGGAGCGGCTCTGCTTGCCCATTTGATTGCTGATCTCTCCCAGACTTCAGAGAGGGAGACGACAGTCAGCGGTTTCGCACCTTTTCTCCAGGTACACAATTTATTTATGCATTTTATCGTAGTTAAATATGCAATCACTCGTGCTAATAATGTATGATGGATGCAGGTGTGGAGTTATTACTACTTCCCGATGGGGAGGGCCAGGCAGGGGAACAGGAGAGCCGTTCCTCTAGCGCGACAGTGGAGGCCGGTCGTGGTAGCGGCACCACACAGCTACCAGCTGGCGTCACTTCGTCGGGAGCTGAGCGAGTATCCCGAGGCCATGGTATGATGCGTATGATTTTTTTGTGTTTTTATGCATGTGACTGAATGGTAACTAACATGATGTATGTATGGTGATGCAAGTGGTGTGGAGACCCTACCTGGGCATGGGCGACGCTGACCAGCCTTGGGTTGTAGCGGGTCTTCCTCGTTTTGGGCGGGACGTGTGGGTCCATTGCCTGAACGAGATCGAGCCGCTTCGGCTGAGGCTGGTTATGAGGTCGTTGGGGCTGGCCCAGGAGTGGGTCGATGTAGACGAGCCGGTCCGCATCGGGCGGAAGACCAAGGGGAAGGCGAAGATCGTGGACTGGCGTACGTGCTTCCTGGCACAGTACCAGGACTGGCAGCAGGGCGGGGTCCCAGTGGTGTCCCATGTACAGGACAGTACTGATTACCTGAGACGGTACCGGGCTACGTACGGGGATCACCTCTTCCTTGGTGGTATGGCAGGGGTAAGTGAAATGAAAATGCTTCACCCTTCTATATGTATATGCATGTGGCACTAACTTATGTGCAATGCAGGATGCTCGTGACAACATGATCGCCGAGCTGAGGGCCAAGTTGGCGGACGCCAGGCGGCAGTTGGTGGCCATCCGACAGGAGTTGGAGATCCTGGTGAGTCTATGCAATGCATTTTTTTGTGACCTGGATTCCGATGCTTAGCCTCTGACTGTCGTTTGCCCCCTGTTTCAGCGGGCCCACCAGGCGGCTGCAGCCGGGACGGCTGGTGGAGCGGGTTCCAGTTCGTGGGGCCCTCCCCCGGAGATCTCTCCCCTTCAGGAGCAGCTGGCGTATGCGGTGGCTCGGGCTGAGGAGGCTGAGCGTGACCGCGAGGCTCGAGTGAGTGCCTACTTGGCCCTGACCCTCCTCTAGTTACTCTTTCATCCTTTACCTCTCTCTTACGATGCACGCGTACTTTGACAGGTGGCCGAGATCCGAGAGGCCCTGGCGCGTGCTGTTCGTGCCGAGCAGGAGCGCGACGCTCGGGTGGCGGAGCGTGACGCTCGGATTGTGGAGCTGGAGGAGGAGCGTCGACGGGAGGCTGAGGAGCTCCCTCGTGACGTGCTGGATTTGCGGATCGCCCTCGAACTGTCGAGGAGGGAGGCGACGCGGGAGAGAGAGGAGACGGAGAGGGAGAGAGAAGAGAGAGAGAGAGAGAGAGAGGACAGGAGGGCGGAGCGACTGCGAGACTGGGACGAGAGGAGGGCTCTGGAGGCCCAGCTGATGGAGCTCCGATTGAGTCTCCGCACGGCGGAGGGTAGGCTTCGAGAGAGCGAGGAGCGGTACCAGAGGGCGAAGGAACGCGGGGCGTGACTTCGTCAGTCTGGTTATTTTTCCATGGGCAGCTATCTGGTTTCTTCGGCCGAGGAGTGTCGTCGTGCCTTCGAGGCTGGGGTGCCACCGCAGGGCGAGGCGAGCACGGCTTCTCAGGGTTCGCAGAGGTCGCAGAGGCCCCCTAGGGATTCCCGTCAGAGGAGGGAGGAGAGAGATGACAAGGAGGGTGATGGCGAGAGTTAGAGAGTTGCTTGTACACTCCACCCTCCTTACTGCATGATGTACTTTCGACTATTATATGAAATGAAAATGGCTTTCTTGTGTTGTGTGTACCTTTCCTCTCTCACTTTTCTGCTGCACCGAGTTGTTTCGAGGCATGCCTTACGAGACTTTGCCCTGAACAACGGGGAACTGCGCTTTGCACGGGGGGATTCTGTTTCCTTTCTCCCTTTTTGGGCGCGTCCAGGCGCGAGGACGCGTCTTAATCCTTGAATTCAAATTTAAAGCGCCGGGTGGCCTTTCTTCTCCCGTGCCTTACCCGCAAACGAGCCCGCCTTCCGTCGAAACTCGCTCGCCCGTCTTTGTCTTCTTCCCCTCGATCGATGGAGTTTGGCGGTCCGGACCACGGCGAAGGTGGAGAGGGACGCGGGACCCCTCGCCTGAGGAGGAACGCGCCAGAGCACGGAACGGCCTCCATGGAGGAGGAAGGGCCGCTTCGGGCCCCCGAGAGACCCGAGGGGTCCAATGGCGCGGAAGGAAGTGAACACGGCTTGGTGAGTGCTTCGGTTTCCCCTTCTTTGATCTATTTTGAGTTTTGAAGCGGGCCGCGCGAGGGGGGAAAGGGTTCGGCCAGTGTTGCACTCAAATGATGGACGCGTCCTAGATAGGGGACGCGTTCTTTGTTATGATGCGAGGCCCTTCTTTCTTGGTGCAGGACATGACGAGGACCCTGCGCCTGGCCGATGAGTGGGCGAGTGCAGACGAGCCGAGCCGCGTCAGGAAGGAGAGTCGCGGCAAGGCGAAGCTCGAGGATTGGCACATACGTCTCCCTGGACAGTACAAGGGGCGTACTGGTGCAGGATAGTGCCGAATTCCTGCGGCAACAGAGAGAGAGTTACGTGGGTCTTCCCCGAGCCGGGGATACGCGCGACGTCGACGGGTCTCGTGCCCAATTAGCCGAGGTCAGGCGGCAGCTGGCCGCCACTCAACAGGAACTGTCGCTCCTGGTAAGCTAAGTGCTGCATTTTCTATTTTTAAATGTGGAGCTTAGCTGACGGCTGTTGTTTGTTCGTTCCAGCGTGCCCAGCAGACAGCGATGGTGGGAGTGGCTGGCGGCGCATCTTCCGGTTCCTCGGCCCCTTTTCTTGAGATTGCCTCCCTCCGGGAGCAACTTGCCGGTGCGGTGGCTCGGGCTGCCCGGGTGGAAGAGGAGCGTGATGCCTGGGTGGCGACTGTAGCAGAGCTGCGACATCGCGGTGAGGAGAGACCTTCTCCAGACATCCTGGAGTTAAGGGTTCTTCTGCAGATGATGAGGAGAGAGGCAGAGAGAGAGAAAGCCGAGAGAAGGTCCGAGCGACAGCGGGATCAGACCGAGAGGAGGGCCTTGGAGGCCCAAGTGAGGGAGCTCCAGCTGGGCCTTCAGGCCGTCGTGCAGAGGCTAGGAGGGATGGAGACGCGCTACGAGAGAGCGCGAGAGTTCGGGGAGCGACTGCGCCAGTCTGGTCGCTTTGCCGCTAGTGGCTTCTTTGCCACGCCAGGGGAGGAGCAGCGAGTCATTGCTGTGGAGCCGGCGCCACGAGGCGAGGCGGGTGCTACTGCACGGGGATCCAGGAGGCTTCTGAGGGACCCTCACCTCAGGGGAGAGGAGAGGGACGCCTAGAGGGACGAGCATGAAGATAATGGCAAGAGTTGGCGAGCTAGTGGACCCGCCTCATCTCTATGATTGTAGTGTTTATGACAGCTTATGTAGAATTATGAATGGAGTGATTTGATTTTCTGCTGCTTGTTTGTTCTCTTGTGCGTTCCTTCTTCCCTACACTTCTTCTCCTTTGCACTGTTCCCATGTGATGGGTCTGCCGAGACTCCACCCCAAGCGGAGAATCGCGTCTTGTTGTGACCATTTTCCACGGGAATCTGCCGTCGAAGTCAATAATGACGGCCCTAGTTCCTTCTCCCGGATGTTGTGTCAAGTTTTGCGGACGTCCTCCAAAACATGATAGGGTATCCCTAGACAACATAGGGGGCTAGTCGTCATATTCTTCGTCCAATCAATCACCCTGTGCGAGCGGTGAAGTGACACACGGGACCGCATGGTAGGTGCCTCATGCGAGGGCTATCATTAAAGGTGATGGAGGCAATCTTGGCCTGCACTCCTTCCATTTCTATAAATTCTTGTCCCTTTTATCCTCCCAGGTATATCGAGAGCTAACTCGAGGAGCACAAGTTCTCACGGGAGAGGAGGAGTTCAAAATTCTGAGAGTTGGATGGAGGGCGAATCTTCCCACTCCTCGAAGAGAAGCAGGTCCAGTGGTAGTAGTTCCAGGAGGCTTTCGGACCTCGAAGGGCACTTCAGCGAAAGGGCCCAATCACAACTCGTAAGCTGAGCTTTCCTGCCCTTTTCTCATTCTTTCTTCCTTCCTCTTGACAACACCCTTCTCCATTTCTTATGCACGCACAGAGTGTGATGAAATCACACATTTCATGGGAGTTAGCAGTGGCCGCATACAGGGGTCTCCCGGATTTTCAGAAGGCCAGGCTAGACGTGATGGGATTTGGTGCCTTTCTTCGGATCGAGCCGATCCAGCTCGACCTGGTCCTGATCCAAGCCTTGTGTGAGAGATGGGACCCAGTGAGTCGGGCATTCCTGATGCCCTGGGGGCACATGGTGCCCAGCTTGGAGGATGTGGTCCGGATCACAAGCCTGAAGGTGGAGGGCGAGGCAGTGACCGGGGTCACTTATGCGGATTACCGAGAAGGTGCTCGGAAGCTACTGGGTTTGGACCTAGATGGTCGGAAAAATAGGTCGGTAGCTAGGGCGTCCCTCATGGATGCATTAGGGCTCACCGACACTCGTCGGCGGGACGATGAATCCTCAGAAGAGTTCATGGAAAGGATGGAAATAGGATGCCGTGCCGTGTACTGCACAGATTTCGGCAACTGGGAAAGATGCAACATAGATTTGAGGAGATTTCTCCTCTTCCTTTTGGGGAGATTGGTACTGAGCTCGAAAGGGGACGGTATCCAATGTCGCTTCCTGGAGCTGCTATCAGACCTTGAAAGAGTAGGATACTATGCCTGGGGAGCTGCCATGCTGGCACACTTGTTTGCAGGCCTGTTCCAAGAAGTGGATCGTGAGATGGCTGTGAGTGGTTTTACACCATTCATCCAGGTATTTTTGGTTTTGCTTGTTTTGTATTTTTTTTTTTACGTTTTTGCAAGGTACTGATGACCTGCGCCGAGCAGCTGTGGAGCTATTATTACCTCCCCATGGGGAGAGCTCGGCATTGGCGACCCGCGATGGTGCCGCTAGCCAGGCGGTGGGAACCCATCATGAGTGCGGCACCCCTAACCTACCAACTGATGGTGCTAAGGCGGGAGCTACAGGAGTTCCCTGCAGCGATGGTAAACTGGAGACCCTACTCAGACATGGTCGATGCCGACCAGCCGTGGGTTCTAGCAAGTCGTGCCCGGTTCGGACGGGAACTGTGGATGCACTGCCTGAATGAAATCGAGCCGCTTCGGCTACGATTGGTTATGAGGACTTTGGGACTGGCTCAAGAATGGGTGGATTCAGCTGCGCCACCTCGCGTTGGGAGAGAGACGCGAGGACCGGCGACCTGCATTGACTGGCGTGTGCGATTCCCCGAACAGTACGAAGACTGGCAACGGGGTGGCATAATCATGGAATCGCAGGCACGGGATAGCGAGGATTACCTGCGTCTATACAAGACAAGGTACGCAGAGCGGTTCCAACCCCGGGGATTTGTGGAGGTAGGTTTCCCCTTTTTCTCTTTTCTTCTTTCTCCTTTTTTTGGTTTTCTGGTGGAAATGCTGACTTGTATGGCTGCAGGATATCCGTGATACGATGATAGCGACTTTACGAACTCGCTTGGCAGAGATGGAGCAACGGTTGGGCGATGCCCGCGGAGCTACGAGCGCCTTGGTAGGTGTACAGTGCGTTCCTAATTAAAACCCCAGATTCCAGATGTTGGCTGCTAATTCACACGGTCGTAGCATGCCCAGATTGGCGCGGCTTCCCCAGCGATGGGAGTAGGTGGTGCCTCTTCCAGCTTGTGGATTCCCACCTCAGAACTTGACTTGCTTCATGAGCAACTTGCTCACGCCACGCAGCGTGCTGCGGAGGCAGAAGGGATGCTCTGTATACAAGTAAAAGTTTCAGTGTTAAGTTCTCTTTGTTTACGCCCTATCGCGTATCTGAGATGGTACACTCGGCAGGAAAAGGAGACTGAAGACGTGCTTGCCCAAGCTGCGCAGAGGGCGACTAGGATAGCAGAGCTGGAGGGGGAACTGCAGCGTCGTCCAGATGACGACTCTTCCAGGGATGCTATGGAACTGAGGATCACTCTCCAGTTGGAGAGGGAAGACCGTGAGAGAGAACGGCAGAGAGAGAAGAGACGCAGAGAGAGAAAGAGCCAACAGATTGACTGAAAGGGACGAACGAAGGGCCATGGAGGCCCAACTATTCGAACTCCGAACCAGCCTTGGTCTTGCTGAACAGTGGCTGAGAGATGGTGAGGAGCGCTACCGAAGAGCACGAGAGCGTGGCTTTCGTGTTGGTAGCTTCTCTGCTGTTTCCGTGGATCAACGCCGGGGTGTGGGAATAGGAAGGGGAGTACAGAGCGGTAGGAGTACCGCTTTTCGTAGTTGGGTAGCACCTTTGAGAGCGTTTTGCCCGGAGAGTAGTGGGACGAGTAATGCAGAGAGAGAGGGCGGAACTTGATGTAATTTTTTTGGTTTTTGGAATAAAATACAAGGTTCGGTTTGTTTGGTTTTCACCTTTGCTTCTGTTGCCTGAATCCCTGCACACATCACTGAAACAAACAAATCAGAATTTCTGTTCTGACTTGGCCCCTTGCTCAATAAGCAAATGGTCACTGTGACTGTCTTGATAACTGGTCAAGGGGCCAAGCCTTTATTTAGCGAAGGCAAGGGAAAGATGCGGTGATGATAAATGCGACAGGCAAGCACACGAATGCAAGCGGTATTAAAAGTGAGATGCTGCACGCAAATGCAATCATGCAAAATTGATTTGTTTTCTTTTTATATTTGGCATTTTTTTTTTTATCATAAAAAAGATTTTTTTTGTTTGCAAATATGTACATTTTCTCTTTTCCTTTTTTGTTGTTTTTATCATTTCAATTTTTTTGTTGCTAACGCCGGCAAGCACCCAAATGGCACCTAACCTACGTGAGAACAGGGGTTTCTTACTAACCTCCCAGGTATCCTAAGTGCACATCTAGGTTGATTTGGGCCTCTAGACCCCTCGAATGATGATCCCGCCGGCTAAGACTTACCCTGATGACAATACCGTCATGCCATGCTTAGGCTCCCAGTCGCTTCCGACCACAGGGATTCACCCAAAAGGTGTTTGAGGTAAGAGATTTGCCCGACCCGGGTCTGTTTCCTCACAACTCTAGATGGTATATGATGGAACACCCTGGAACCCCAATGACCAACCGCGCGACGCTGACCCGGAATCAGACGCCGTCGCACCCATAGGTGACGCGCTTGCATTGGCCTAAGCCCGAGGTTAAACAAGAAGACATCAAGGTGGTAAACAGGGGTCTTGACCAGCCAGAAACACGGAGACTCCTTCGCAGCGATAGCTTTTGCTTTTCAAAGTAGGCAACCAAATGTGTATATTAAAATAAGGTCGCAGACCCTGGGCAGTTTTCACCCTTCAGAAACTCCATCGAACCTTCATCTTTAGAGGGAGAAGGAAGAGTGTAGGGGATAAACCTCCTGAGAGGACCGGCAAAGCCGTTAACCCGGCGAGCGAATAAGGGCCCATTAACTCTTTCCTTTCGGACAACTTCGACCAAATCTCGAGCATTTACATTCCACGGCCCCTTTTGTGGATTCAGACTTTTGCTTTGAGGGGTTCCGTTTATCGCAACAGGCACGGTCACGACCAGGCTTTTCTCTTGATTTTGATTTTGTATTTCTTTTTGTGAGGGAGATATAGTCGTTTGACGTTTGTGGGCTCCCTTTTCGTATGCCTGCGGGGACACTGCCCTCTTCTCGTGCTCTGATCGATGCTCGAGGAAATGGATCCTACTCTTGCCTTTGGGGTTTGAGTTTCGGTTTCTCATGCTCAGCGTTTTAAGGGCGCCGACTGTCTCATTTGGTCGAAGAGAAAAGAATAAAGATTACAGCTTCCGGAGATCTTCTGGGTGGGGCCCCACCGTAGGTGATGCTACCGACTTTTTTGAATAAAATACATAAGTGAGCACATGTTAGCTTCCTTCGAGCGAGCATAGGCCGACGTGGCCGGACAGGGATCTCCACGGTTCTGGCAAACCAAGACCCGGTGCCTACCAAGCCTTAATGGGCCCTATCCTAACATGAAGGTTAGATGCAGGGACTTAACTACATGGTGACTGCCAGGCATCGGCATTTTGAATTTTCCATATTTTTAGTGGTTTTCGGTATTTCTTTGTTTTTGATGTTTTTTATCTTTTCATCATTTTTTTTGTTTTGTGCTAAGGGTAGTATTTCTTAAGATAAAGCCCATTCCAAGGGTGGGATAACTCGGTTCCTTCGGCGTTGATTAGCTTGTAGGCGTTGCCAGGGTACACGGCTTGAATTACAAATGGTCCTTCCCAATTGGGTTGGAGCTTAGAACGCGGCCCTCCAGGTTTGACAAAAATTCTTTTTACGACCATCTCACCGACTTTGAATTTTCTCTCAACGACTTTCTTTTGGTAAAAGCGAGCGAGTCTATTTTGATACACACGCGCGTGTTCGGCAGCGGCCAGCCGCTTCTCATCCAAGAGTTCCAACTGGGCGAGGAGTGAATTACGACGATCGTCGAGGGGAAATTCCTCGTCCAATTGTACCCTGAGAGAAGGGATCAGAGTCTCGTACGGGACTACCGCTTCCATACCATAAGTAAGGGCAAATGGAGTCTGCCCGGTGGGGGTACGGATTGAAGTGCGATAGGCCCATAGGGCTTCGATAAGTTTTTCTGGCCAGTCTGAAAACTTACTAGACTCGCAGGTTTTTTTGATGATTTTGAGCAATGTTTTATTGGTGGCCTCCGCTTGGCCGTTACCTTGTGGGTAATAAGGCGATGAATGATGCAATGCAATTGCGTACCTTTTGCAGAGGTCGCATAGGTCCTGAGAAATGAACTGTGGCCCATTGTCGGTGACGATTGTGCTTGGGACGCCGAATCTGGCGAGGATGTTCTTCATGATGAACTTGCAGACTGTTGACGCCTTGATTTCCGCGTAAGCTTCGGCTTCGGCCCATTTGGTGAAGTATTCCGTCGCAGTAAGGATGAAAGATTTCTGCTTGGTGAGGGAATTGGGATCACCTAGGGGACCAATGATGTCGAATGCCCACATGGAGAAAGGCCACGGGGAGGATATTGGATGAAGTGAGGAAGATGGTGAATGGATTTTATCGGCGTGAAGTTGACACTTGACACACCTACGGACATAGACAGCACAATCCTCTTCCATAGTGGGCCAATAAAAGCCTTGGCGAATGATCTTCTTGGCGAGCATCTGACTATTCACGTGGCCACCGCACACACCCGAGTGCGTCTCCTCTACACATTTCCAAACTCATCGTCACCAAGACATCTTAACAGAATACCAGTAAGGCTCCTCCTATAGAGTAGACCTCCAACCAAAGTATATTTCTGAGCCACCCTTCTTATGGCTTTCTTGTCCTCTGTGGTGGCCCCTTCAGGATAAGACTGATCTTGGCAGTATTTGACGATTTCATAGAACCATGGTTTCTCTTCATCAGCCAGTTCTTCTTCGGCCTCTGCCAACATGATTTCCCTCTTCTCAAGGATATCTTCCTGCAGGATCTTCCTTGCTATCCTGTCTTTGATATTTACGTAGGAAGCATCATCGATTGCAGGGGCGTGAAGTTTGTAGATGGAAATGGACTCAAACCATCTTCCTAGAGGGAACCTTATGGATGATGCCAACGAGGCGAGGGCATCGGCGAGAATATTCTGATGACGAGGGACATGAACAAAGATCAGTTTGGTGAACAGTTTGGCAAAGGCAGCAGTGAGTTCTTGGTATGGCTTGAGTTTGGGATCGCGAGTGCGATATTTAGTGAGCACCTGGCGAAGGATGAGTTGACTATCACCTACGACTCGCAACTCAGTGATACGAAAAGAATGAGCGAGTTCTAGGCCAGCTAGAAGAGCTTCATATTCGGCTATATTGTTGGTAACTGGAAATTTGAGCTGGTATGCCAATGGGAATGTGAGGCCTTCAGGCGACAGGAGGGCGACGCCGATTCCTCTCCCTTGAGAATTCAGAGCTCCATCAAAATATAGCGTCCACATTGGCTCATCTGATTGGTTGACGGACATTAGTTCCTCATCTGGAAACTCTGATTGGATGGGATCGAACTTGGGAAGAGGATGGTGAGCGAGATGCTCGGCTATGGCATAGCCTTTAATCACCTTTTGCTGGATGTAGGTGATGTCGAACTGAGAGAGAAAACTTTGCCAGCGTGCTAGCCTATCCGTAAGGACGGATTTCTCTAGAAGGAATTTGATAGGATTCATTCGAGCAATCAAGTGGACCTCATGAGCCAAGAAGTAGTGCTTCAATTTCTGCACTACCCAAACGAGGGCAGCACATGTTTTCTCCATGACGGTGTACTTCTGCTCACAGGGATTGAGAAGTTTGGACAAGTAATAGGTTGCCCGTTCCTTGCCTTCTTCATCAGCTTGTGCGAGGACGGCTCCCACGGAGTCATCCAAGACTGAGACGTAAAGGATCAGAGGTTTTTCTGGTTTAGGTGGAATGAGAACGGGTGGACTAGCCAGATATTCTTTCAACCCTTCAAAAGCTTTCTGACATTTAGAATTCCAGTGGAATTCTACTCCTGGCTTGGTCAACTCGTAGAGAGGTCTACACCTTTGTGAATGTTGGGACACAAACCGACGAATAAACTGCAACCTCCCGATTAAACCTCGGACTTCCCTCAAATTCTTGGGAGGCGGCATATCCCTGATAGCCTTGGCTTTGTCGGGATCTATCTCGATCCCTCTTTTGCTCACAATGAACCCCAGCAATTTACCCGACGACACACCAAACACACACTTTTTCGGGTTCATTTTCAATTGGAACTCCCTTGACCTCTGCAAGACCTTAGCCAAAACTTCTGGATGTTCCATCCTGGTCCTTGATTTCACCAATAAGTCATCCACATACACTTCCAGATATATGTGCATCATGTCATGAAATATGGCCATCATCGCTCTTTGGTAAGTAGCTCCAGCATTCTTTAACCCAAACGGCATGACCACGTAACAATATGTTCCCCAAGGGGTAGTGAATGACGTCTTTTCCTGATCCTCTTCTGCCAAACGAATTTGATTGTATCCTGAAAATCCATCCATGAATGAGAGGGTTTCGTAGCCTGCCGTGTTATCGATCAACACATCAATGTGAGGCAAGGGAAAATCATCCTTTGGACACGCGCGGTTAAGGTCCCGGAAGTCGATGCAAATCCTGACTTTCCCATCTTTCTTCATGACCGGGACAATGTTCGCCACCCATTGAGGATAAAGAACGACTCTAATGAACCTGGCTTTGTGGAGCTTATCGACCTCTTCTTTCATTTTCAAAGCCATCTGAGGGTGGAAACGCCTTAACCTTTGTTTTACCGAGACGGACCCTGGTTTTAGGGTTAAACGGTGTTCGACCAAGGTTGAATCTAGACCCGGCATATCCTCGTAGCTCCATGCAAACGTGTCCTTATATTCCTTGAGAACTTCAATTAATGCCTCTTCTTCAGAGGGTGGTAGGTTGTCACTTATGAGGATGATCCTAGGGTCTTCCTCAGTTCCCAAGTTGACTTCTTTGGTGGATTCTTCTACGGCGGTTGACGGCTCGTCGAATCTCTTATTCCACTAGCGTATGCGCCCGCCGCATCCTCATATTCTTCACCCTCATCTTCAGTGGGGCATTCTTCATCCGTGATCTCGTAGACTCCATACCCTTCATCAAATGCACAGTCACCCTCACATTCTATTTCCGGTAGCTGGATGGGATTTTCTAGCAACTGGGGATGGCAAGAAGGGCCTGACACCTGGCGGCTAAATCCAGAAGGAATCGACGAGGGATCTGCCTACCCTTGGATTTCTTCCTAGGTACTACCCTTGACCTATCATTCCTAGATTGACTGACAATATTTACAGAAGAAGAGGAAGACGAAGAGGATGGTGTAGAATGTACAGGAGAAGACCCCTCAGAGGAGGGGTAGAAAAGGTCGCTCATCGGACCTTGGACGGGTGGTCCGCAGGGCGGGACGCACCCGTGGGAGATGTAGGAGGTTTCCTCAACGAAGATGTGTTGTTGGGAGTTTGAAAATTGACGTTTTTTTTTCGTTTTCATTTTTAATGACAAAGCAGTGAAAAGAGATTGGAGGAGAGAGAAAAGTGGTTATGGCTAGAGGATTGTGAGGCTCATAGAGCAGATCATGGTTGAAGACCTGGCGCGGGTTGAGAAGCCCGCGTAGGTATGTAAGCAGAGAAGGGGATCTGGGAAGATCATCAGACAATTGTCTGGCCCAGGAAGAAGATATCAGTAAAGGCTGAGACGAGTGGATGGAGAAGATGGCGGCTAATGAGCCGTCGACGGTAATGTTGAGGACGGATGAAGATCCGTCGATGACAGGGTCCTTCTGGCGAGGACGGGGATAGTTTGGAACCTTGGCAAGAGTGGTAATATTCTCTGGTATTCCGGAGATCAATGGTGGTCCTTCAAGCTGCGGAGACGAGAACATCCTTTCCAGTGCAACGGAAATGTCCCGTATGTCGAACCATTTGTTCCACTCGCATTCCGGATCTTTGATCTTGCCTCTTTTGGTGATCCTCGGACATTTTTCAGCCAAATATACAGCATGTGATCCCCCATATGCTTCTCGTGGGTAATCTCCCATCTGAACAACGGGCCCTCTGTTGAAGTGGTTTGATAGAGTCCATGTGAGGGGCTTCCAATCCGCCTTGAACGGTCCTTTGAAGCCTAGGCCAAACCTGCGGTTCGGCCTAATTTCCTTTGGCGGTTTGAGCCTACCCTGTAACTGTGCGCCCAGACCTTTACCCTGTTGGTAGCCGATGTTCCTCATAATCTCCCAACCTTTGGAGTGAAAAGGGAGATATGATGTTGCGGTTGCCCTGACCGGCTCCTTTGGTGCTAGTGGAACGTGAGATAGATCACGCACGTCCAGCAATGACAATATGGGCCGATGAGAAGGCCAAACAGAGGGCAGAGAGGTGTTGATAGCATCCACTGTGTGAAGGACAGGTGTACTGACCACTTTAATAATCCTCCCATTGTAAGGAAACTTCAGGCACTGATGGTTGGTGGAAGGCACAGCGTCCATGGCTTCGATGTAAGGGCAACCCAGTATAGCCTTGAATGTGGGATCCATGTTGAGGACATGGAATTCCATGGGAATTGACATGGGGCCTAGTTCTGCCTTCAGAATAATCATCCCCTGCGGCGACCTTTTGCTATTGTCATAAGCCGTGACTGTGATCGAGGAAGGTCTTATTTGTTCCTCGTCGACCCCACACAACTGAAGAGTGCTCATGGAGATCACATTTATGGACGCACCCGTGTCTACAAGACACGGGTTTATGGATACCCCATTAATTTTTATTGAAATGCACAAGTGCATATTTCGAGCTTCCTTGGGAGCGAGCTCGTAGTTGTGGAACATGATGGCCGGTTGTGTGTCCGTTGGGGTCAGGACGGTAGAGATCTTTCTACACGGGAGGTCCTCATTAACCATGACTTTTTGAAGATATTCCATCAAGGCCGCCTGGTGGGATGTGGATCTTTGAAGTAGCTCCAGGATGGAGATCCGAGCAGGCGTCTTGTCCAAGTGTTTCAATAGATCATACTGTGTTCCAGGGATAGCTCTTTCTGGTTGTTCTCCATCATCCTTCTCTGGCTGAGATTGCTCAGGATTCTGACTGTTGTGGGGGAAAACCCTGTGGAAAATCCTTCCACTCCGGAGCACCATTGCCTGCGGCTTTTGTACCTCTGTGGGGGTAGCAGTGGGTTTTAACAGGGATTTGAGGGGTAGTGGTGGAGGAATGGTTGATGAAGCAGGGGTGATGACGGGAGCAGGGATTCTGATGAGGGGTTTGTTAGGTGGAGGCATGGTGGAGGTAGAGGGGATATCACACGGATTATGAGGATAAGGGGTCTGGAAGGTGGAGGTGGAGACGAAGTAGAAGTGGGTAGGGCTTGAAGCGGGCAATGATTTTGAGGTGGGTGATGGGTAATGAGTGGTTTTGAAGGTATTAGTGGTGATATGGTGGAGAAAGACGGGGTTATGTATGGTTGACGGATGATAAGGGGTTTAGAAGGCGTAGGGGTAAATGTGGTAGAGGTGGATGGTAAAGTGGGGGAGTGAGAGAAGATGAGAGGGTGTGAAGGCGTAGTGGAGAGTGTCGGTTGATAGGAGATCGGGGTGCGGATGAGAGGGCGTAATGGTAGTGGAAATGGTGAAGGCGATACTGACGCGGGTTGATGAGAGAGAGGTGCTACCCGGGCAAGGCAGAGGGTGTTGCGTGATGATAGGATTGGCGGAAGAAAGAATGGAGGTACTTTCCGGGTGCCACACCTGCTCTCTCCCGACTTCCGGGAAGGAGGAGATGGGGTTAACCTGATGATTGGGCTGTTGGTGCTCCGGTAATGGATTCTGGATTATGCCCATGTTGGGCTGTTGTTGTGGGGCCTGCTGAGGCTGTTGTTGTTGTTGTGGTTGCTGCTGCTGCTGCTGTTGTAACTGCTGATGTGGCCTATGAGGAGGTCTCCTAGCCTTGAGAGCGGCGACGTATCGTCTCATTTCATCCCAATCTATTTGATGTTCATCATTCATATCGTGGATGTAATCTTTGAAATGGAAGCAGTAATCTACTGTGTGTCCTGGCTGCCTGTGGTAGACGCAGTATTTGGAGGTATCAACATTCGGGGGCCACACGGGCCTTTCCCTGGGTAGCACAAGTATGTTTGAGGCCATGAGGGCGTTGAAAATATCCGCCAGAGTTTCTGGCAACGGTGGATAGTAGGCTCTCTTGGGACCGACCGGCCTCCTTTGTTGCTGTTGGGGACCATAATTCCCCGGGGGTGGAACTTGGTTGTACTGAAGTGGTGGTTGTTGTTGCTGAGGTTGTGGTTGTTGTTGCTGGGGTTGACGTAATGGAGGCATATTATCCTGGGGTGGATTATTTTGGGGTGGAGGACGAAGAGGGAAAGGACCTGGTTGGAGGGGAAGTCGGGGCATTTGTGGAGGCCTTGGGTTGACTGCATAGTTGGCATTGTTGACCGCACCCACTTGCTCATTTGTCACGACCCCTTCTGTGGCTCCGCCCGGGACACCAGCGCCTGTCTTTCTGACCACTTTGGGCTTCGGCGACTCAAACATGTTCATAATGGGGGAGTCTTTTAACTGGGTTTGGATGTACCGGGCCCTTTCATAGAGTTCCTCCATTGTAGTAAGTTTATTCATGGCCAGGACGTGTCTGAACTGTGGGGTTGCATTAGACACAATCATCTTCACTTGTTCGGGCTCGGAGAGGGTATCCCTTATTCTTTCCGCCAGAGACCTCCATCTATCAGCATAGCGGACAAAATCCTCGTCGGGCTTCATCTTTTCGGCCACTAGGTCGGTAATGGAGAGTGAGGGACCGACCCTATCCCTATATTTCTGCAAGAACCTTCTCTGGACTATTTCAAAATTCTCGGCCTCTCGGGGCTCCAAAGAATAGAACCACTCTAGCGCGGGACCATCCAATGATCTCCGAAAGAGGTATGCCAGGGACCTCTGATCGTTTTGCCAATAGGAGGACTCATACATGAAATCCTTGAGGTGAATGAAGGGGTTGCCGGTACCATTGTATCTGCGGTACGTGGGCATTTCGGAGGGAGGAAGATGAATGACGGGAAGGATTGGCAAAGCAACCTCCGGGGTGGCTTTCACGTCCACCATTCTTCTCAGATTTTGAAACTGCTCGTCCATGCGATTGAACCTATTGAGGAGCGATTGGGCGAGCTCCTCTGGAGGTGAAGGTGGCACTTGCCACTGGGGGAGAAACTGTCTCCCGGAGACTTGAGGGGGGAACCCCGAATGAGAGGGAGCTGTCGGACCGCCGACAGTCGGCCCCGGCTGAAGCGGTATGTGGGGAACAACGGGAGTTTGAGATTGTGACGGGAACTGGAATGAGGGTGGTTGTTGGCTCGCTTGTCCTTGAAGCGAGGGAGACTGGATGGCTTGCGCCAATGAAGGAGATGGAATGGCCTGCACGGACTCTTGGAGAGGTGCGATGGCCGGAGTTGATTCCTGGGGCGTGGGGGAAATAGATTTCCCCTTCAGAATGGCCTGGAAGGCCCGGAGCTGTTCAGAGGTAAGCTCCGTGTTGGCGAGGACGCCCAGTAAGGAAGAGATATCCTGTGGTGGGGATGTGTCCCCGGCAATAACCTGCACCTCATGCGAGGGCTCATGAGAAGGACCCGAGTCCATAGCATAGACTCGCGGGTCGGCTGACAAACCACGACTAGGGTGGTTCTCCTCAAAAGACTCGTGAGCCATGCTCACAGTTTTCCCAGAACGCAAAAACATACACTAGCAAGCAGGTAGCAGAGATTATCAAACAAGTGGATGCCTTTACGCCTTTTTTGTGTTTTGATTTTGATGATTTTTTTTTGTTTTTAGCGAGATCCGAAGTTCACACAAAATAGGGACCCTAGTTTATTTTTGTTTCACCGCCGTGTCAGCTAGGGTCTCTCGTCTCACCACGAATGGGATGACTAACTCCGGGGAACTTCAATGGTACAACCAGCCCAGTGAACGAAGAGGAGATTCTTCGATGTCGGGGACTTACGGAGGTCCCAGTGGAGGAGATTCTAGTCCGTTGAGAGGAATTCTCAAACGGAGAGTCCTTCCTTCACCGGGAAAGGGTGATCCTTAGAAAAAATGAAAAAGGATATAAAAGAGGGATGGATGTATGCAATGGAATGCTGACAGAGATATAGAGTAAGAAAACAACAGAAATAACAAACATATAATAAACACCCAACCAATCACAACTGACAGTGCTGCCGTGAGCACAACGGGGGCGCGCGAGGGCGCCAAGGTGGAGAGGCACGGACGGTGCCGAACTTGCAAGGGTAGCCAAAAGGAAGCAGTAGAGGTCCCACCGTGATCGCCAATCTGTGAGCGACGTCACGCGGTTCGGGGAGCGAAGAAGACGCGGAGCGCGCGGGCTCCTTTTGTTTGCTGCAACACAGAAATAAGAGAAAAGAGAAGGGGCCACCACGGGAGATTGCTCCGGCGGGGCGAGCGGGATAAATGTAATATAGCAAGATATGGGGGTTAAACGGCCATAGCGGGAAGTGACTCGCCGCGGCCTCGGGGGGACGGGAATGGTGCAGAAATCAAATAGCAAGAATTGAAACGGCCATTGGGGAAGTGACTCGCCGCGGCCTCGAGAATATGAGCAGATAAGAATATAACAGAATATAAGGAGAATATAAAGAACGGGAATTTAAACGGCCATTGGGGAAGTGACTCGCCGCGGCCTCGAGAATATGAATAGATAAGAATATAACAAAATATAAAGAGAATATAAGAACGGGAATTTAAACGGCCATTGGGGAAGTGACTCGCCGCGGCCTCGAGAATATGAGCAGATAAGAATATAACAGAATATAAAGAGAATATAAGAACGGGAATTTAAACGGCCATTGGGGAAGTGACTCGCCGCGGCCTCGAGAATATGAGCAGATAAGAATATAACAGAATATAAAGAGAATATAAGAACGGAATTTAAACGGCCATTAGGGAAGTGACTCGCCGCGGCCTCGAGAACATGATGTGATCGCCAGGGGCCAAAAGACCCCAAAATAGAGAAAGTGATCTCGCCTACCTCAAGAGCGGGAGATGGCGGGTTGCTTCTTCCTCCCCCTTCGGCCGGCCGACGGAGAGGGCTTTCCTTGGGTACCCTTGCAAAACAACGACAAACAAGTAACGAGTGGATTAGAAAGATGAAGGTGTAGTATTCAAATCCTTGCGATAAAAATAACGAAATGATGGCAAGACACACACCTGGTTGGTGTTATCTTTTAAACCCCTCTCGGACTCGAGTAGGAGGAAAATGAGATGATGGATGCAAGAAGTATATAAGAAGAGGCGCCCTTATGAAGGGGGATAGAGGATGCGAGATGATGAATGCAAAAGAACTACGAAGAAAAGGAAAGGATTGGCTTATTGGATGTGCCGATGGTGAAATCCGGCGGAGCTCCGGCAGCGTAGGGACGACGTGGAAGCGCGGTGGATGAAGACGACCTTCCTCTCGCGAGCGTGGGCACCCGAGAAGCCGGCAGAACCTCCACCTACAAAAGACCCCACGGGTTAGAAATGACTCCGGTAGCCTCTGGGCTCCGGCAGCCTATCGGATCTCTTAGAAGCTCCTCCAGAACTGAGGGGGTTGGCCTCTATTTATAGGGCTCCGGAGGGTGGAGGCGTCCAGGACCCTGGACACCTCCATCAGGGCAAAAAAGATATTTTATTCTATTTTTATTCATTTTTTCGAATATTTTCATGGAGGCGTCCAGGGTCCCGGACGCCTCCATAAGTCCCACCGAACTCCACCGAAAGTCGCACGCGGTTTAACACAACGCGTGGTTTTGGAGCGGCGACCCGTGATTTGGAAATGGGCGCGTCCAGCCGGCTGGACGTCTCCACAATTTGGATTCTTTCACACACGACAAACCGTCGTTCGGTGGGCGGGGCCCCGTGAGTGAGTTGATGGAGGCGTCCAGGGGCCTGGACGCCTCCAAGAAAATATATTTTTATTTTTTTTGTTTTGTTTTTTATGCCAACTGGCATTTATATTTTTATATTTATTTTCATGGAGGCGTCCAGGGGCCTGGACGCCACATTAATATATGATTTTTATGTATTTTTTGATTTTAATCAATAAATTAAAGTAATGGAGGCGTCCAGGAGACTGGACGCCTCCATTAAGACCCTCCCGGCTCCGCTGAAAAGGCGTCGGTAGCTCCCCTACAGGCACCCTTCCTGGTTCCGAAATTTTTTGGCGTGTCTGAATGGTGTTGATGCCGTCTGAATGCTACAACGAGACGATTCCGGATCCTGAGAAGGGCGGAAGAAGACTCAAGAAAAGGAAGCACTCGAGCGATTCAAAATGCGTAAGCCGTCGCGGGGCGTCGTATAGTAATATGAGACTTTCTGAGGAGACGTCAGGAATGGCGTGTCTACAGCTGCTAGGCCGGCTCCTCTTCATAGGTCAAGAAGACTCGTCTTCCATCCTGAAACCCTTAGATTTCCTCTCCTCCTCCCCTTTAAGCTTCTAATCCCACTCCTTGGTGCATTTGGCTGAACTAGCCTAAGGGAGCATTTATAGGAAAGGAGAGACGCTAAAGGACGAAATGCGACACATCAGTGGTCAGTCGTCGGCATTTTGTCTGGATCTCCCTTGTAGTGTGGTGCGATTTTGTTGCTTTCTGATATTATTAATCTGTGCAGGTTTTACTAACGGACGCCACTGTCCCATCTTGTGTACCACCATTCAGTGGTTGGTCCCACCATGTCATGGATCATATTATATGATATTTACGCTATTAGAACATGTCAAGGACCTTACAACCTGAACGAATCTGGGATTTGAGTTCCCCTTCAACAAAAACGGTGATGATTTCAGAAGAATTTGGGTTGTACGGATAGGCCATTAATTTGTGGTAGCGTGGGGACGATGGTTCCGTTCAGTGAGTTGATGCGCGGATAAACGAGCCCCAGCTCAGTGTCGGCTCACCGAACCGGTATCCTGACCCATTCTTACCGAATTGATAATATTATCCTTGGCTATTTTCTATTTTAGTTTGTTTTAAATTTTCATTAAACCCATCATGGATTCATATAGGACTTTGATTTTATTACGGAAGATCATTCAAAGTGATTCGATTGCGACAACCACTGTGCTTCAATTCTTACAAATATGAGATATTCCACTCCGAATAAAACAAGGAGTTTCCTTGAGACGGCCCTACGCTGCTCTTCCAAAGGAGACCCTTGTTTGGACTGACCCTCAGATATTCCTTTACTTTTTACCCTGTTTGACCCACCTTGGCCGCATCACTTCCACATTGGCTGGTAACCGCTCCCCAAAGGTGAAACCTGCAGGTTTACGACCCAGGTACTTCTACACCGAGAAGTTGGTTTCCTTTATTTTCGTGCCTGAGCGCACATCTCCCCCTCCCTTGTTTGATCTCCGTCCAAGTAATCGTCAAATTTGGAAGACCTTCTTCAAGGTCGCCGTAGCGAAACTACGGGAAAGATTCCAAACAGTAATGTCAAAAGCGTGTCTCATCGCACCTTGACATTAACTTTTCAGTTCATTCCCACTCCATTTCACTTCACTTTGATACCATTCCATTACGTGTCACTCCCTTGCAAAGCAGACGTCAAGGCGGGGCAGCTGTAGACACGCTATTCCTGACATCACCCTGAAAAAATCTCATATTACTATATGACGCCCCATAGTGGCTTTCGCATTTTGAATCACTTGAGTGCTTCCCATTCTTGAGTATTGTTTCACCTTTTGAGTGGGTAACGTAACACTTTTTCGGCATCCGAGAACCGCCTCGTTGCGAAAATCATGCGGCATACGGATGGCATCGCCACCAATCGGACGTATCAGAAGATTCTGAAACCAGGAAGATGTCTGGCGGATGGCTGTCGATGGCCTTTCGGGGGGATCCGGCAGGTTTTCTTGGAGGCGTCCAGGTCCCTGGACGCCTTCAATTCCTGACACCCGGACGCTCCCGATCCGCCGATCGATTTGACGTTTCGGAAAAATCCAAAAATATAGGGATGTCTTGCCAGCTAGACGCGTCCACTCGTGAGTCACGGGTACCCACCAAAACCACGCGCTTTACCCACCGTCTATGGCTTTCGATGGGGTTCCGGTGGGCGGAAATGGAGGCGTCCAGTCTCTTGGACGCCTTCATAACAATATTAAAAATCAAAAAATAAAAACTGTTTAATGTGTTGATGGAGGCGTCCAGCGTCCTGGTCGCCCCCATATTGAGGTGTCCAGGTCCCTGGACGCCTCAAGCCACCTCCCCTCTATAAATAGAGGACCCCCTCCCTTGAAGGGAAAGGGCTTCCCGACAGAGGAGGGAGAGACTCTACTGGATCCCAATTCTAACCCGTGGGTCTTTTGTAGGGGGAGGTTCTGCCGAATTCTCGGGTGCCCGCGCTCGCGAGAGGAAGGCTAGATCCATCCGTTCTGCTTCCACGTCGTCCCCACACTGCCGAAGCTCCGCCAGATCTCGCCATCGGCACCTTCAATAAGTCATTCTCTCCCCTTCTCTTTTGTCATTTCTATCGCATGCATCATCCCGTCATCTGTCATCTCCTTTCATAACGGAGATCCATTTTTATGCACGTTTTCACGATCCCCTATTCATCATAGCATTTTCCTCCTACTCATCTCCGAGAGGGGTTTAAAAATAATACCAACCAGGTGTGTGTCTTGCCACGATTTTATTATTCTTCATCAAGGGACTAATACTACACTGTCGTCTTTTTAGATCCACATGTTATTTGTCTGTTTCTTCTTTTGCAAGGGTAACCAAGGAAAGCCCTCTCCATCGGTCGGCCGAAGGGAGAGGAAGACGCAACCCGCCATCTCCTACTTTTGAGGTAGGCGCGATCACTTTCTTTTTTTTTTGGGTCTCCGGCCCCTGGCCATCACATCATATTCTCGAGGCCGCAGAGAGTCATTTTCCGCAATGGCCGTTTAAATTTTTGTCATTTATATTCTGTGCTGTGCTTATATCTGCTCATATTTTCGAGGCCGCGGAGAGTCATTTCCCGCAATGGTCGTTTAAATTTCTGTCATTTATATTCTGTATTGTGCTCATATCTGCTCATATTCTCGAGGCCGCGGCGTGTCACTTCCCGCAATGACCGTTTAAGTTTTCACCCCTTATATCTTGTATTACTCTTATATCTGCTCATATTCTCGAGGCCGCGGCGAGTCATTTCCCGCAATGGCCATTTAAATTTCTATCATTTATATTCTGTGTTATCCTCATATCTCGTCATATTCTCGAGGCCGCGGCGAGTCACTTCCAGCAATGGCCGTTTAAATTATTGTCATTTAAATTCTGCACTGTCCCCATCTCTCGAGGTCGCGGAGAGTCATTTCCCGTAATGACCGTTTAATCCCCATATCTTGTTACGTTGTATCTGTCCCACACGCCCCGCCGGAGTAATCTCCCGTGATGGTCTCTCTCCTCTTCTCTCTTCTTTCTGTGTTGCAGTAAAACGAGCCCCTCACGCGCTCCGCTTCGCCTCCTCCGGCCATTTTCGCGTGACGTCGCTCACAATCGGTCCTGGTTATTCTTACGGATTTCGAGGCAAGATTGGGATGTGGTGTCTTAGTAAGTCTTGCCCCTACGCTCTGGCGTGCGAATGGGTTGTGTTCGCCTTGGAATTGGTTTGAGATGTGAAAGTTCCGCAGTGGTTTCGGGACTTGAGGATGAGCGTCGGCGGTTGTCGCCATGGCTCGTGTTGCGGCTCTTGGCGTGGTGTGCTGCGGTTCGAGGAATTGCAGCGGTTGTGCACTGAGAGATGCTGTGATTGTGGTCCGACGTGACACTCGTCGAGTGTGTCGGATGCGCTGACCTGATACAGTGATAGTTTTCTCGATATTGGAAGGTGCTGTTTTCAGCATGCGCGAGGTTCGAGGTCAGGTCAGGCGTGGAGTTTTCCGTTGGTCAGAAGTGCGATTGGTTCTTCCTTTGGCTGGAGAGAATTGTGTTTGGCTAAGGTTTGTCGTCTTGTATTATGCTTTTAGATTGGTTGGCCTCTGTGTGCCATGAAGTCCGTACGAGACGTGCTCCTTGTCTTGGCCAGGGGGTTGTCTGTGAGAAGTTGTGCCCATTCCCTTGTTGTGTGAGGCTGTGTTGGCACTTTTCCGAAAGGACGAGTGTTGGTTGGGCGATGTTCGCATTCTTTGCTATACGCGCGTGGATCAAAGTGCGCAGCGGAAGCCTGGTGGGCCCATAACTCACTGGTTCAGGATCGTAGCGTTGGTTGCTACGGGCGGATTCCTGAGGTTACGTTGAGCATCGGAGGATTGGTTCCTTGGTGTGAGACGTGTTGTTACTGTGCCGTTGCTTAAGACGTCGTGGTTCTTGGCACTGGCAGGATGGAGTGTTGGGGAAAAATGTTGGCAAGTGTGTCGCATGAGTACCCTGTTCCTGAGATGGAAGCCGTGTCAGGCGTCGGTGGGAGCCCTGATGGGGTTGTTGAGGATGCCGCCTGACGGAGGTCGAGGACGTGTTGGTCAGAGTCAGTGGCTTGGTGCCCGACTTGTGTTGGAAGTTGTGTCCTCGGATGAGATCATGTTTTGAGAAAGTGATCTCTGACAGATTATGGGTTCCTGTTGGTAGCTGCGAGTGACTGGTAAGGCTAGTCTCGTAGTCGACCAGGGTAAGATGTGCATTGCTTGGGGACCCATGTGCATTAGTCATGGTGCTGGCAACCTGGTTGCCGTAATTTTGGTTGGCACTTTCTCCCCTAGAGACGTGTGCCATGATTTGTTCCGATGGTGTCCCGTGGCTCGGTGGTGAGGGCGGAATCAGGATTGGCAGATGCCCACTTGGATTAGTTAAGTCGAGGGTTGTGATGAGACAAGACGGAAGAGTGACATCTGTGGGCGGAGGCCTTTTAGTGAGATTGGCATCTGAATGGTGGTCCTTGATGGGACGTTGGTGTCACAATGGTTATCCCTGGGTTGATGACCAGCATGGGATGGTTCCCCTGTAAGTCTGAGTCAAGTGAGGTGATGACCGAAGACGCCAGGATCTTGTCATTTGGTTTCATCGTGCTCCCCATGTAAGGGTATTGTTGGCGTAATGATAGGTCTGGTTGTGGTGTTCGTCTGTGCGTGAGTCAACAGATGGCTTGCCGAGGTTTGGAATGTTCTCTTCGGATCTGGTGGAGGACCAGGAAAGAAGGAAGAAGCTGAGCAAGCGGAGGCTTCACGTTGGCGTGTATTTGGCGATCGGTGGATGGACTTTTCACAGACAGGAGATGCCGTTGGTTGTGCATCGTGAACGGTGAGGGCCGTATGCTGGTGAGACCTTTGGTGGTCGTTTCTGTGATGTACCTTCCGGATGGGATCTGGGCTTTATCGAAGTTTATCTTCTGGGCTCTGGCAGAGTTGGCACAGTGATATGTCTGGCTTTCAGCTTGCCATGTGTGAGGTGCTTCTTGGTGCTGAGCCGATGTTCTAGTGGTTGCGTGAGCTGGTGGAGGCTCTGTGTTGGTTATTCCCTTGAGAAGGGTGTGCGACCAGTCAGCTGGGTGTAAAGCTGATGTGTGATTCGTCTGCCGACCATAGGATGGATCGGTAGCTGTTTCTCGTGACGAGGGTTGTGTCTCCTCGATGAGTGAGATTGTGACAGCGGTGCCATGACTAGTTCTCGCGTTGTGTTTGAGGTGACGCCGGACTGTGTCCTTTGGTGTATGCCTGCTCTAATGGCCGGTGTGTGCGGCATGTAGAGCGAGGCGTCGTTCGTAATTGTAGTATGGCTGTGTCCCTCAAGACTCGTGCTTTCATGAGAATCGAGGTTTTCCGTACTGGGGCTCTGACATCGTTGTCAGATGGCTAAGGTGTTCTTCCCCTGTGACTTAGTGCTAGTCCTTAATTTTGGGGATGAAATTCCTTTAAGGGGGAAGGGCTGTAATGCCCCGGGTTTTTCGGATCTCGATCCATGGGTTTCGGATCATCTTTCTGCGGATTTTGGACTGTGTCCGATCGAGCATCGGACTATTTTTACCAGATTGTCGGACCCACTGGTGGTGTACCCATGAGTTTCCTTGGGTCTGTAGTGTTATGAGGAGCACACCGATAATTTTCTGTAATTTTTGGAGCGCCTTCGTGGGTCTCGGGTTGCGTTTTGGGTTTTACGCGTGTTTTCCGTCTGTCGGACCTTCGGAACCCCGTACAAGGTGAACCGTAGCGTTCTCCTATGCCGGGACGTTACCATAATGACCAGCGTGTTCCAAGGATCGCGGGATATATTTTTCTATTTTTTGATATTTTTTGAAATTTCTAGATTTTCTATATAACCCCCCTCTCTTTTCTCTCTCCCCCCTCATTTCTCTCTTCTCTCCCTCTCTCTTCTCACGCTCTCTCCTCTCTCCCTCTCTCTCCGGGGGCCGACGGGGTGGAGCGCGGGCGAGGTGGGGACGGCGCTGTGAGCGACGTCACGCGGTTCGGGGAAGCGGAGAAGACGCGGAGCACGCGGGCTCCTTCTTTTTGTTTGCTGCAACACAGAAATAAGAGAAAAGAGAAGGGGCCACCACGGGAGATTGCTCCGGTGGGGCGAGCGGGACAAATGTAATATAGCAAGATATGGGGGTTAAACGGCCATAGCGGGAAGTGACTCGCCGCGACCTCGGGGGGACGGGAATGGTGCAGAAATTAAATAGCAAGAATTGAAACGGCCATTGGGGAAGTGACTCGCCGCGGCCTCGAGAATATGAGCAGATAAGAATATAACAGAATATAAGGAGAATATAAAGAGCGGGAATTTAAACGGCCATTGGGGAAGTGACTCGCCGCGGCCTCGAGAACATGAATAGATAAGAATATAATATATAAGAACGGGAATTTAAACGGCCATTGGGGAAGTGACTCGCCGCGGTCTCGAGAATATGAATAGATAAGAATATAACATATAAGAACGGGAATTTAAACGGCCATTGGGGAAGTGACTCACCGCGGCCTCGAGAATATGAGCAGAATACAACAGAATATAAAGAGAGTATAAGAACGGGAATTTAAACGGCCATTGGGGAAGTGACTCGCCGCGGCCTCGAGAACAAGATGCGATCGCCAGGGGCCGAAAGACCCCAAAATAAAGAAAGTGATCGCGCCTACCTCAAGAGCGGGCGATGGCGGGTTGCTTCTTCCTCCCCCTTCGGCCGGCCGACGGAGAGGGCTTTCCTTGGGTACCCTTGCAAAACAACGACAAACAAGTAATGAGTGGATTAAAAAGATGAAGGTGTAGTATTCAAATCCTTGCGATAAAAATAACGAAATGATGGCAAGACACACACCTGGTTGGTGTTATCTTTTAAACCCCTCTCGGACTCGAGTAGGAGGAAAATGAGATGATGGATGCAAGAAGTATATAAGAAGAGACGCCCTTATGAAGGGGGATAGATGATGCGAGATGATGAATGTAAAAGAACTAAGAAGAAAAGGAAAGGATTGGCTTATTGGATGTGCCGATGGTGAAATCCGGCGGAGCTCCGGCAGCGTAGGGATGGCGTGGAAGCGCGGTGGATGAAGACGACCTTCCTCTCGCGAGCGTGGGCACCCGAGAAGCCGGCAGAACCTCCACCTACAAAAGACCCCACGGGTTAGAAAATGACTCCGGTAGCCTCTGGGCTCCGGCAGCCTATCGGATCTCTTCGAAGTTCCCCCAGAACTGAGGGGGTGGGCCTCTATTTATAGGACTCCGGAGGGTGGAGGCGTCCAGGACCCTGGACACCTCTATCAGGGCCGAACTAATATTTTATTCTATTTTTATACATTTTTTCAGAATATTTTTGTGGAGGCGTCCAGGGCCCCGGACGCCTCCAACAGGTCCACCGAACACCACCGACGGCCACACGCTGTTTGGCACAACGCGTGGTTTTGTGAGCGGCGTCTCGTGATTCAGAAATGGGCGCGTCCAGCTGGCTGGACGTCTCCATAATTTGACTTTTTTCACACACGACAAACCGTCGTTCGGTGGCCGGCGCCCGTGAGGGAGTTGATGGAGGCGTCCAGGGGCCTGGACGCCTCCAAGAAAATATTTTTTTTGTTTTTTTATGCCAACTGGCATTTTATATTTTTTATATTTGTTTTCATGGAGGCGTCCAGAGGCCTGGACGCCTCCATAAATATATATATTTTATTTATGTTTTATCTTTTATGCTAACTGGCATTTTACATATTTTTTTATATTAGTTTTTATGGAGGCGTCCAGGGTCCTGGACGCCTCCATTAATATATATTTTTTATTTATTTTTGGGTTTTTAAAAACAAATAAATTAAATTAAAAGAATGGGGGCGTCCAGGGGCCTGGACGCCCCCATTAAGACCCACCCGGGTCCTCAGTTCAGGCGTTGGCGGCCGCTCGGCAGACACCCTTCTTGATTCCGGAACCTCCTGATGCGTCTGACTTGTGTTGATGCGGTCCGAATGCCCTGACGAGATGATTTCGGATGCCGGAAAAGGCAGAAGAAGACCCAAGAAAAGGAAGTATTTAAGAGATTCGAAATGCGTCGCGAGGCGTTGTATAGTAATATGAGACTTTCTCAGGAGACGTCAAGAATGGCGTGTCTACAGCTGCCCCGCCTTGGCGTCTGCTTTGCAAGGGAGCGACACGTAGTGGAATGGTATCGAAGTGGAGTGAAATGAAGTGGGAGCGGACTGATAAGTTGATGCCAAGGTGTGATGAGACACGCTTTTGACGTTACTGTCTAGAATCTTTCTTGAAGTTTCAATGAGGCAACCTTGAAGAAGGTCTTTCAAATATTGACGATTGCTTGGACGGAGGTCAAATAAGGGAGGGTGAGATGTGCGCTCAGGCACGAAACAAAAAGAGACCAACTTCTCGTAGTGGAAGTACCTGGGTCATAAACCTGCAGGTTTCACCTTTGGGGAGCGGTTACCAGCCAACGTGGAAGTGCTGCGGCCAAGGTGGGTCAAGCAAGGTAAAAAGTAAAGGAATATCTGAGGGTCTGTCCAAACAAGGGTCACTTTTGGAAGAGCAGCGTAGGGCCGTTTCAAGGAAACTCAGTTATTTCATTCGGAGTGGAATATCTCATATTTGTAGGAATTGAAACACAACGGCTTTCACAATCGAATCACTTGAATGATCTTCCGCAATAAATCAAAGTCCTATATGAATGCATGCTGGGTTAAAATAAAAATTTAAAACAAACTAAAATAGAAAATAGCCAAGGATAATATTGTCAACTTGTTAAGAACGGGTCAAGATACCGATCCGGTGAGCCGACACTGGGCTGGGGCCCGTTTATCCGCGCACCAACTCACTGAATGGAACCGTCGTCCCCATGCTACCACAAGTTAACGGCCTATCCGTACAACCCAAATTCTTCCGGGATCATCACTTTTGTTGAAGGGGAACTCAAATCCCAGATTTGTTCGGGCCGCAAGGTCCTTGACATGTTCTAGTAGCGTAGGTATCGTATACTATGATGCATGACATGGTGAGACCAACCATTGAAAGGTGGGACATGAGACAGGATAAAGACGTCCGTTAGTAAAACCTGCACAGACTAGTAAAGGTTAGCAACATCAGAAAGTAGCAGAATCACAGCAGAATCGCACCACAGTACAAAGGAGATCCAGACAAAATCTTGACAATGACCACCAATGTGACATGTTCCATCCTGTAGCGATCTTCCCTTCCTATAAGAACTCCACTTAGGCTAGTTCATTCAAAAGCACCAAGGTGGGTTTTGGAAGCTCAGGAGAGGAAAGAGAGGAGAATCTAGAGATTTTCAGGATGGAAGGAGAGTCTTCCCCGCGTTATGAAGAGGAGCAGGCCTAGCAGCGAGATCAGCCGACTCTCCGACCTCGAGGGTCATTTGAGTGGGACGATCATGTCGCATATGGTAAGCTGATTCATTTCAATTTC